>CM053623.1:449435458-449469317 GCA_028646595.1 Phalanger gymnotis | reverse complement strand
ATGATATCTAGGCTCTTTTTTTGATCATGGCTTTCAGGTAGTCCAGTAAGTTTTAAATTATTTCTCCTGACTCTATTCTCCAGGTCAGTGGTTTTTCCAATGAGATATTTCACATTGTCTTCAATTTTTCATTCTTTTGGTTCTGTTTTATAATTTCTTGGTTTCTCACAAAGTTACTGGCCTCCACTTACTCCAATCTCATTTTTAAGGTAGCATTTTCTCCAGTGGTCTTTTGGACCTCCTTTTGCATTTGGCTAATTCTGCCTTTCAAGGCATTCTTCTCCTCATTGGCTTTTTGGAGCTCTTTTGCCATTTGGGTTAGTCTATTTTTAAGGTGTTATTTTCTTCAGTATTTTGGGGTCTCCTTTAGCAAGTCATTGACTTGTTTTTCGTCATTTTCTTGCATAACTCTTATTTCTCTTCCCAATTTTCCTCTACTTCTCTTACTTGCTTTTCCAAATCCTTTTTGAGCTCTTCCATAGCCTGAGACCAATTCATATTTTTCTTGGAGGCTTTTGATGTAGGCTCTATGACTTTGTTGACTTCTGGCTGTATGTTTTGATCCTCTTTGTCTCCAAAAAAAGATTCTAGAGTCTGAGTCTGAATCTGAGTCTGTGTCCTTTTTCACTTCCTGTTCATGTTCCCAGCCAACTACTTGACCTTTGACTGCTTGTAGAGTAGAGAGTACTTTGTTCTAAGCTTTAGGGGCCACACTGCTTTTTTCAGAGCTACTTCTACTCCACTGTCACTGCAAGCTTTGCCATAGTAGCACTCCTCCTCCCCCAAGAACTGCCAACCAGGATTGCGACCCAGATCCAAGTAGGCAAAGTGAGAGAACCCTGCCTCTGTGCCAGCATAATGCTCTGTGCACTCACACTCTGATCCACTGTTCAATTTCTCCTCCTGCATGGGCCAGGGACCCTCAAAGCAGCTGATGCTGGAGCTCTGGAAGCAGCCATAGGAGCTTCCTGCTGCTGCCGCCGCTACCACTGTGCCACCTCCTCCGCCGCCAGGGCTGGGGCTGGACCACTCTGATCCAGCAGTTTTCTCACTCACTTGCTCTATGGTCTTTGGCATTTGTGGGTTGAGAAATCTGGTAACTGCTGCAGCTCAGTGATTCATGGTCCTCAGGCCTGCTCCACCCAGCTCCCAGTCTGGTCTGTCCTGGCCTGGCCCACGCTGGCCTGTGCTCTTCTCCCAGCACCATGTGATAGACCCCTCCTAGAGACCATCCATGATGTCCTGGGCTGGAGACCTGCTTCCTTCTGCTATTTTGTGGGTTCTTCAGCTCTAGAATTTGTTCAGAGCCATTTTTTTACCCGTGTTTGGAGGGATTTGGAGAACTTAAGCAAGCCCCTGCTTTCCAGCTGCCATCTTGGCTCCTCCCCCCACTATAGCTTATCAATGCTGTTCCTATGATATGATCCTATGAATATTTAATTGTGGTCTTATCAGGAAAGGGGACTATGTCACTCTCTACTCTATTGTTCCAGACACTATACCTCTCTTATTTTGCCCTAAGACTGCATTATCTTCTTTTGGATATCATTTCTTCAACCTTTGTTGTGGGATTGATGGAATCTCTGAGCCCCTGTTTCATATCACTTTCTCTTCTCTTCTTACAGCATCACAATTGACCTCATGGAGTCCCAGGCTGCTGCAAAGGGAATGCTTCCATCCTTTCCTCAGACAGGCCCCACTTCCATCCCACAGTGGTCAATGGCACAACCCTATCAGTGGAAAGCACCCCTGCAGAAATTCCTGAAAGCGGAACCCAAGGCATTGGGGGTGAGTTGGGGGTCCCATATCCTTGGGAGAGCATATTCATAGTTTCTAAGTGGGAAAAATTTATAGGATTATAATTTTAAGGGCCAGAAGAAACTAGTTTTGCTTTTATTTTTGTATGGACAGAGCTTAGTAGAGTGTCTAGCCCACAGTACATGTGTAATAAATGCTTGTTGAATGATTACTTGATCTTAAAAATCATCATTATATTATGATACTTTGAGAACTTGAATGGACCTCAAAGGTCATCTAGTTCACTCTCCCTCATTATATAATTGAGGAAACTGAGCCCCTGCTGGGGTTAGTGCCTTACCCAAGGAGGTGACAAATCTGCAATATGAGCCAAAGTAATTGGCTGCAAATCCAAATGTATCATGCCGCTTCCCATGCAAAAGCCTCCTCATTTTACAGATGAGGCAGCTAAAGATGTTTAGTAACTTAGTGGGACATAGTTACGTATTAAGGGATAATGCTCAGAATTTGAATACCTGTCTCCTATCTCAAAATTCCGTGCTTTTCCTTTCTTGATATAAATTACCTCAGCTATGTGACCTTCTCTTGGCTCAGCAGCTTTCTTGATGGACTAAAACTGAACTAGGCACATAGAAAATATCTATTTTGGGTCAGAGAGGGATACTTACTTCTGTTTCCTGAATGACCTGCTCTAAGTCACTGCTGAAGTTGGACTTAAGGAAGATTCATGGCTACATCCCATCCCTGTGGCTCACATTTAGTAAACTTTTAGGTTGGATGGAGGTAGCCAGGGAAGGAGGAGGGAGGGAGATGAGTGACATTCTCAGTTTGGCTATGGATGTGAGGGGAGAAGGGAACCAACATAATGATGCCTTGGAGTTTCTGCCACTCCCTTCTTCTGGGGACTTGGAGTAGAGTAGGGATGGCCCTGTGAGATTGCTACCTTTCTGCACCCTTCCCATTTCCCTTCTATGATGGCATCAGAATTGACTAAGAATGAAAACGGCGTAAAAAAAGAGGAACTTGGAGAAAGGGAGAGAAAAAAGGGAGAATTTCTCAGCCCTTAAGATCTCAATCAGGTGAGTCCTTCCTTGATGTGCTTGAGGTATACATGGACATAATTTCTGAGATCATGTGTTTGTCCTGATCATGTTTTTTGGATCATGGGAATGAGTGTTGTGGTAAATGTTTAAGAAATGGTTTTCTGAAAAAAATCACCAGCATGACACACGTGTTTAATCTGCATAATTAATATTTTCTCCATCAATTTCTTAAATCTAGACTTCAACAGAAGAATAGATAAAGTAGTGATTTTTAAGCTTTTTCCAACTTCTGAGGTTTAAATACACATACTGAAATTTTAATACTCAACTCTCTTGTGAGTCATTTAGAGTTTGCTTCAGCATTATCATTGACTGTCAATAAGTCAATGTACAGGACCCCTAGAAGACCAAGATATCAATTTAAGCCAATCTATGAACATGATGGAAATGACACTAACCCAGCAGTGGGGAACCTTTGGCCTTGAGGCTACATGTGGCCTTTTAGGTCCTTGGGTGCAGCCTTTTGACTGAGTCCAAGTTTTACAGAAGAAATTCTTTTATTAAGCCGGTTTGCTCTGTGAAGTTGGGATTCAAAGAGCTGCACTTGAGGACCTAGAGGGCCACATATGGCCTTGAGGCTGCAGGTCTCCCACTCCTGCACTAACCATTTAAAGCTATTTCAATAAATACAGTTTTTGGTTATCCTCTACATGGAGGGATGAAGAAAGGGCAAACTTACTTCCAGGGATGAGTCAGTAGCCCAGGGACTACAGAGAATGGCTATCCCAGGCATATGCAGTCACACCAGTTTTCCAGAGAGCATTCACCTTCCTAAACTCACCAAGAATGCCCCTAGGGTTGTCCAAGGGGTCTGTCTTTCCTTGGTTTTGGATCAAATCTGTGATTTAATTGGTGTAAGGTGCTCTCAAAAAGAAAATTCACTTTATCAAGGAAAATTAGAAAGTACTCCATAGCATATTGTTCTAGAGAAATTTAGGAGATTGGGAGGGGGATACTATAGGGCAAAGTGACTTGTTAAGTGTCATATGAGGCAGAATCATAGTATCATTCGATGATTGACTTAGAAGTGGAAGGGACTTTGGGATAATGGAGTCCGATGCCCTCCTTTTCCAGATGAAGACACTGCAGCCCAGAGAGCATAAGTGATTTGTTAGGGATGCCACAGCCTGTCCGGATCAGAGTCACTGTCACTCCTGGAATAGCTATTTTTCTACTATGTAACATTGCCTCTGCTCTTATCCTTATTAAGAGTAATCACTCAACTTTATAAAAACTTCAAAATTTCCTAAATATTCTTCATGTACTATTTTGGGAAATATAGTTAAGTTTATAAAATTTCAGTTATTTAATTGATTAGTTTTTCCAATCTGGACCTATGATTTCATTGTAGTAGGGTACTTTTGGTGAGGAAATTTCCCTCACCATTATAAATACGGGTACGACGACTCTATCACTTATAATTTTAGAAAGTTACCAGGGACATTAGGAAGTAAAATTGTATGTCTGGCATCTTATGTAAGAGGTAGGCCTTGAAATCAGTTCTTTCCTGAGCCCTTATCAAGCTCTCTAGCCACACTGAACCTGCCTCTCATGCACTCATGGGACTATGAGATTTTAGAGATGTAGGGGATCTTAGAGAACTTCTGGTTCAGCCCCTTTATTTGACAGATGAAGAAACTGAGACCCATAGTGACAAAGGGACTTGCCCAAAGTTTTAGAGGTTATAAGTAGTAGAGCTGGGGGTCAATCCTAATTCCTCTGACTTGAAATACCAAGCAATCATTCCATTAACCAATTAATAAAATTTTTATTAAGTCTCTACTACATTCCAGGTGTTTTGGGATCTTTCCAAAGCCCAGGGCAGTTCTGGGGAAAGCTCCACGGACCCTTGGCTCCATGTCTGGAGAGAAGAGAATCAGTCTTTTCTCAATCTTCTCATATGAATCTCTTTCCCTTCCAGACCGTGCAAATCATGATTGCCCTGATCAGCCTCAGCTTAGGAGTGATTGTCATTTTCTTTCCTTGGATATCTTATGGACCAAGTTATTTTCTGTGGTACACTGGCTATGTGTTCTGGGGATCACCATTCGTGAGTAGAGTTGTCGAAACTGTTTCCGAAATGAATTCTTTCTCTTTGTCCCCTGGACACAGGAGGAACCTGGTTCCCATAACATGTGCCTTCTGCCCATGGTTTTCCTTTCTCTGCTTCCATTGGGGGATATAGGGAAGGATTGATACACACTCACACACACACACACACACACACACACACACACACACACACTCCCACAGACACAGGGAAGGGTTGATATATGTATTACATAAACAAACATATATATATATATATACACATGTGTGTTAAGAAAAGAGTATGTTATCAGAATTAATGTTTTGTTGGAAAGAACTGTAGTCAGAACAGTATGTTTTCAGCATTATCTAATGAAAGATCACAGGGTTTTTTTTTTGGTCATAGCAACCTAACCCCCTATTTCCCATGGGTTCAATGTATTAACGTTCACATTTTTGACTTTCATGCTGTTTTCTAGGAACATTACCACTGCAAAAATTGAGGACTGATTCTGTGTGTGTATATGTGTGCATGTATATATACATATGTATGTAAATACATATATAGTCATATATATATATATATTCTTTTTGTCCCTCATGTTTGTATCTCTGTCTAAGGTGAGAAAGAATCAGGCAAAATTGATTAAATTCTGAATTGTGGTATCTTTTTAGTAAAGTTTATATATTATTTTCAATAGTCTAGAGTAAAAAACTAGGTGGCCCAGAAAAATCCCTTAAGGGCCCTGCTTTAATGAATATATGAGGTGTTATTCCATTATCATATAGCTATTTTGATTGCCAGAAAGGGTAGAAAAGGAACTTAAAAATGTGTGTGTGTATATGCATATGTGCATATATACGTACACATACACACATACATATATATATATATATCCATATTCATATCCAAAGGAAAGACTACTACAGTTTGTCAAGGTGCCTAGATTTGGAGGAGTTCAAGTAGTCAACCATCCAATCAACAAGTAATCTTGAATACCTCCTATGGTCCATGTATGATCGAGGCAATGAGGAGAGAACAAACCAGTCTCCCTCTCTCTTGCCCATAAAAGTAAATACAGAAGAGATACACAGTAAAGGCACTGGAATTTCAGGAGGCAATAGTAGCTGGGTGGCGTAGGAAAAGCTTCACATAGCCCTTTCATACTAGCTCTTGGTATAAATCTTGAAGGAAATTAGGGAGTTTAGGATTATGCAATATCTCATGACCTAATCTCATGACCTCTATAGTTAGATTGGGAGGGATGAGGAACGTTAAAGAATGAAATCATAAAATAAAGAGAAAGAATCCTAAGTAAGAGAAAAAGTAAGAGTTTTATAAAAATTTTGATTTTTTTAAGAAAAATATGCAAGCAAATGAATACAGGACTAGGTAATGCAAGTTGAGGACGAAGAAAAAAACTAAACTATCAGAAGGGTACGATATGAGTGGCGTCAGGAACGCCAATGCTCAGAAGGAGCTGAGGTGGTAGATACAAAGAACAAACTATATTCATGAAGAAGTTCAAAAAAAAAAGTAAAATGTCTCATCTCAAGGGCTTCTTTGGATTGTAGTGGGTAAGTGGCTGTTAGAGAGTTGTTACCCAAGAAAAGTAATTAGATAAGATTGCGACCACCTACCCTTGATCACTTCACATTACTAGGTCCAGATCAAATCCCATCTGAAAATACATGAGGGAATATGCAGGATTGTTTGTAGGCCTATATCAATAATAATTTTGAAGGGATGATGGAGAGAAGGCGAAGTGCTTTAGGACTGAAGAATGGCATTTGTCTTCATCCTCAAGAAAGGGAAGGCAGTATGGTCTTAAAATTATGAATCAATGAGTTTGACTTCAATCCTGGCAAAATTCTAGAATGTATCACCCACGATAGGTCAGTTTTTGCCTAGAAAGGCAAGTGGTCACTACAAAGAGTCGGTAAGCTTCACTATGTTCAAGCCATGGGACACAAGCCTTGTTTTCTTTTTTAGCAAGTTTTCTTGACCTCAGAGTGATTTGTCGCTATGAAAGAAGGCAGGCCTGTCCACTTGTCCTTTGTCCAAATGTTTAAAAGGCTCTTGGAGCATATGGTGGATCCATCAAAGACATCCAGTTCTCAGGGATGGGGGAACCAGGTTTCAGTGACTGGTTGGGCAAGGTTGAGCACAACAGGGAAAGAAATGAAGGTTTTAAGGTAATGATGTTTGTCCGCAGTTCATCATCTCTGGCTCCCTCTCCATTGCTTCAGAGAATAGAACCACAAGTGCTCTGGTAAGTGCAATTTTCTCTTTTTGTGCAGCACAAGAGGAAGACATTTTTAATTTCTTGGAATGGGAAGGGGGAAATGGAAGTAGCCTTAAGAGACAGCCTCAGCAACCCCGGGCTTGGCTGTAGCAGGCTTGACTGACCAATACCATGTGGTGGAGCTTGTAACCTGAGGTCATGGAGGGTATGAATAACTACTGGGTGCTTCCCCATTATTAAAATTGCTACCAGGTAAATCTTGTAGTCATACCAGGAAAAATAAAAAATAATACTCTCTACTTTTCAATTCCCTTAGTCTCCTCAATTATCTTATGTAAAGAAATGACTGTCATACACATGTTGCATTGTCTAGTAGAATTTAAGGACTTTGGGAACTGACTAGTTTTTCACATGGTCCTTTTATTTCCAGTACCTGGCATAGTGTCTTGCATATAGTAGGCACTCAGTAGGTGCATCTCACTCTTGTTACTGTTAGATTGACCCCTGCATCTTGAACAAGACTTGGCACATGATAGCATCTGCATAACCATGTATTAAGGAGTTAACTGTTTTATGTATTCTCACTTGCTTTCAGGTCAAAAGCAGCCTGGCTATGAATACTGTCAGCTCAGTGGTGGCTGGAGTAGGAATCGCATTATACTCAGTCAACTTGATAGTTATTATTTCATTTTATTTTTGTTACCAAAACAATTCCTTTGGTTCCTGTAATTTTGTCCAATCTTTAGTGCTGGTGAGTACTTCCAAAGAGGGGACAGTTATGACAATGGATATTTGAAATGGTTCATCTTCACAGGCCAGGGCAGAGACACCAAGGGTCCTGAAGAATTCTGAACCCTTTGAAAAGAGGCAGGTTGCTTGTGTTGAAAAACAAAAGGAAATTCCATAGTATTTCTGGTCTTATTCTTGTGGTCTGAACCAGAAATTTGAATTCTGAGAAATCCAAAGGATCAAAAGCAGTTGACATTTTTGTTCAGTTCAGTTCACTTTCATTCAGTTAAATTGAAAATAATAATAAAAAAACTATCCCACGATGCAGTTATCACTATATGTGAGGTACATTAAGTACTACAGATGAAAAGATAAAAAATGCCACAGTTCTTGTTCTCAAGGAACTTGACCGTCTAATTTGATTTTTTTTTGCGGGGGGGAAACCAGCATGGGAAAAAAGAGATCTTTGATACAAAAGGGTAAGGTAATTGCCAAGGAGAGCTTCAGGAAATGTTTGAGGAGAATGATTTCATTTTTAACTGGTATAGGGGGTGATGAGTCAAGAATGTGTTTAAGATGTTAACTGAGATGGTCCTTAAAGGAAGAGATGAACTTCAAATGTAAAGGTGAGGATATACCATAGACTGTCCCTGACCCGTGGTCAGTGTGAGCAATGCCATTGAAAAGGCAGAGAGAAGGGCAATGTTGGGGGTTAGAGTATTTAAGGCTCACTTGGTTGGAAAGTAGAATAGAGGAATGACTATAGCTGGACCTAGAGATTAGGAAGAAGCTTAGCATGTCTGAGTTCCTCTAACAGAAGCCTTTGTTCACCTATCCCTTAGTGGATTATTAACTTCTAAGTGCACACCCGAGGATTGGACCTTTGATTGGTGGCTGCAGGCACCTTAGGGAGCTGTGGGACCTCAAGGAGGAGCTGGTGATTGACTAAGCAATCCAGAGGCCACCAAATCTGCAATGAAAACATCCATAGAAATCAGACCTTGGACAATCAATCAATCAATCAATCAATCAACATTTATTGTCTTGAAGAAGAGACGTAATTCTGTCTTCTAGAGAATTTAGGGCCTTTTTAAGGAAATGAATCTGTAGTGAATACCTATAATAGGGCCTGATGGATGCTAGGATGGGTTGTGGGTGGGGTAGAGCACAAGAGATGAAGAGCTGAGTGACCATAGACAGGTAACTTTATTTCTTAACCTTCCCTTCCTAATTTGCAAGAAGAGAATGGTAATCTTTGCATGACATGCCCCCCCAGGATTATTGTGAAGAAAACGCTTTGTGGGTCTTAAAGTGCCATTGGAATGTACCTTATTATTATTATTTTTTAAAATAGCAATAATGATAATCATAATAGTTAATATATCACTTTAATTTTTGCCATGTGCTTTAATGTGTTTTCAGTTTTGTCTCAGGACAATCCTTCACCTCCCATTTTGCCCTCCCCAGTGCTCTCCTTTGTCTCATTTCTTACTGAGTTGTTAGAGGTGGGGCCTTATGTTTAACTCTCACCACTGTCTGTTTGGTCTATCTCTCCAGGGATTCGATGTGTTCCTGCTGATCCTAAATGTTTTAGAATTTGCTGTCTCACTGAGCCTCTCAATCTTTGGCTGCAAGCCATTCTGCTGTGTCCAGAGTGGGGTGAGTAGCTGATGCTGTGCGGTGACTATGTTACTTTGGTGAGACTGCGCCACAGAGATTCTCCTGGGAGGATCAGTCAGGAGGTCAAATTAGGAATTAGCGAGAGGAGAAGCCAGTTTTGGAGAGGCCAACTAGGGACTTGTGTGTCTCTGTTATCATCCTCTCAAGCAGGGGTGAGGAGCTTGTGGCCTAGAGGCAACATGTGGCCTTCTAGGTCCTTGGGCGCAGTCTTTTGACTGAGTGTAAGTTTTACAGAAGAAATCTTTTTATTAAGGGGATTTGTTCTGTGAAATTCAGATTCAGTCAAAGCTCTGCACTTGAGGACCTAGAGGGCCACATGTGGCCACCAGCCACAGGTTCCGCACTCCTGATCTTAAGCATCATATCCAGTGTCAGAGGCAAAACCAGGCCCTGAGGTCACCAGTGAGGACATGCCAGGAAGTCCCAGGCACAAAGAGGTGCAAGTCTATGTGCAGATCCTTCTAATCTTTCTTTCCAACTGCCACCACTTCCCAAAGACTCCACCATTTACCTCACAAATATGTAGGCTCTGTATTCCTACTGAAAATAGAAGAGTAAGGGGAATATCTTGTCTGCCTCACTTTGGCTCCACAAAACAGGGGAGTGCTACTGTGGTGAATTTGATAACCTCATGGGATATTGTGGGATATATATGGGATAACCTGCATGACATTGCATCTTCCTAGAAAGCATGTGGGGTGCATCCATTGACAACCCACTTAAGAGGACTAGATAGGGATAGGGTACATATGGGGGCATGATAAAATATGCCCCACTTAGGCTGAGGGTATCTCTTTAAATCTCGTTAATTGGGGGGTGGCTTGACTTCATTTCCCTTGGTTATAGTGATGCCTTTATGTTTAGCCTAAATGAAGGAGATAGGTACAGGGTTAGCCTTTTTTTTTTTAAAAAATTCTTTTAACCCTCTAGGACAAGTTTCAGAGAGTAGTATAGCTAAGAATGAATCTAGAGAAAGATTGAGATGGCCTGAGGGCAAGGATGCCAGAAAACAGAAAGGAGATGGGAAGAAAAGAAGGAAGTGGGGAGGAGGAATTGGGAGTGAAGAGGAAGAAGAAGTGGATATGAGAAGTTGGCCAACCAGGTCCTCATAGTCCCATCCCTCTTGTCCTGATTAACCAGGACCAGTCTTCCACAGAAGGGTGATGTCTCTAGAGTTTTTCCTGCCTCGATACTCTCTGCAGCTCCATTTCTGCACCCTTACATACATGAGATTTTTATTGGCTTTACAGGTCGCCATCCTCATGAACCCCCCTACCTGTGTGCCACAGGACCCTGTTGCTGAAGCCTGCAAAGGAGGGGCCATGCTTCAGAACCCAGTTGCTGACACTTCATTGCCAGGAAGCCATCCTGGCAATTTCATGTAGAAAATTTGCTTCCTTTTCCTTTCCTGACTAAATTCTTAATGAAAGAGAGAGTAAATCAACTATACTGTCCTGGAACTCTTTGTTAATAATCACTTTCGGCATCGGTCGCAGACTTCTAATTTCCTCTTTCCCACCCCCCACAACAATCCTCTAATAATCTCAGTGTTTGCTTACAACACTATCAGCAAAAACATCAGCGAATCAGATTTTTCTTTGGCTAGCCAATAAGTGTAGCCTGCCTCAGTCAGCCTGTGGATGCTGGGAGACAGGGTCCTTAGAAGATATGACAAAAGAGCAGGAAAGGATGGAGAGAGAGGCACAGAATTGGATTTCCTGCTATCCTACATGGATGAGGATTAACAACCTTTGGAATCTTCTGCTTCTTTCACCTGAGGGTGTACTGTGATTCCATCCCCAGTGATCTGGGCTCCTTCATCTTTGTTCTTCAGCTTCTGTGCTTGCTCCTCTTACATCCTGGCCCTTGAAATGAATCCCTCTAGCTCCATATACTGCCAAAATTGCAGTCAGGGTAAATACATATATGGCAAGAATTATATGGTTGACCAGCACTTTCTTGTGGGTCTCCTTTCAGTGTGCCCCTTGACATATTTATTTCTATTTCATATAATTATGTTAAGCCCTCATATAACTCAGGGACATATTGGAATATTCTCTCATTAGTTAATAAAATGGAAACTTTTTTCATCAGTCAGTTGTTTCAAACTCTCATCATATTCCATTGTTACTTACTGAGTAAATAGAAGAAACCTCTTTTGTCTATAGTGGTAAGCACTTACAAGGAGGAGAAATAGATATTAATTGATGGGAGCACAAGGAGGTCTGAAAAAGACGTTGGGGAAGAATGTTAGCTATTCCTGTGGGCCCTGTGGAGTTAGGGGGAACTGGCAATGAGCAGGGCCACCAGTCATAGGGAGCAGGGCCAAGAGAGGTCATCTTGAAGAGAAAGCCAGGATTCAGGGAACACTAGAAGATGGAAGCAATGGGAAAAGAATTCTAGAATAAAGGGGATTTGGTGAATAGAATATTCTAGAGGTCACTGTGGGAGGAGAGAGCAGAAAATAATTAGAACTCTGGATGGAGAGAACTGAGATGGGTAGGGATGAGGGTGTGTGGGGAGGTGTAAAGGGAAGGGGTTTTTTGTTTTTGTTTTGCCTAAGCAGAAGGCAGCTTTGAGTCACCGGAATTAAAGAGGCAGGGAATAGGAATTTGTAAGGAATAGTGCTTAGGGACCTCCAAGTATAGAGATAAGAAAGGCATTACAACTTCAAGATCAGATTAAAAGGGTATAGAGTGAGTCTGAAGATTCCATCTCTGAGGAGAAACTGACTTTCTCCTCCAACACCTGCTTACTTTGGCAGAGCCACGGAGTGGATGATTTGTTTGATAGGAAACCTATAAACCAGTAAAATCATCAACATATGTCACCTGACATCCCTTTGTGCAGGCCACAATTTTCTAGGCCAGGGAGATCAAGGGAGAAGCAAGGCCCATTCCCTGGCTTTATAGAGTTTTTCATGGATGTAGAGAGAGGGGTCAACCCCTGCCATCTTGCCAGCTGTCCTCCTTCCCTTTTCCCTGATAACCCTGATCTTGGGCAGCCTACTACTGCTCCCCCACTATTCTGGGGAATGAGTATCCAAAAAGAGGGGCAGTCCACCTAAGCAAGAAGGCAGGCTTCCCCAGGAGAGTAGAATAATAGCCACAGGACCCCAGGAGATGGCATCTGAAGACCAAGCAAGGGTGAATGAAGAGACATTCAGACCTCCTGCCTTATTGTAGCAATGATTTTGTTAGCGACTACTGTGGCTGTGTAAAACCAACCACAACCAGCACACAGAAGGGCTGCTAACATAGGTTCTTTGACATGCTTTACTAAGGAAAGTAACTTTAGGAGGTTAACAATCTCCTTTTAATCCAACATACAAATATCATCTACTTAGTTCAGGAGGAAAAGCCAGCAACCTGAATATCAGAGCAAATACAAACAAATTACAAACATACATTATAAACAGACCAAATACAAACCAACATCTGGGTCAGCAAAGCTGGGGGGGGCAGTTACAATGGCTTTCCCAGACTCATGTGCCACTCTTTCAGTGAGTGAGAGACCCAAGGGAAGATGCCAACATCTTGAGTTTATATATTCTGTTCAGAGTCAAAGGGAGTCACAACATGTGACTCACCCACATTACCTGAAAGTGTCACAAATATGCAACTTAAACTCTCATAGCCCAGGCTTTCTCTTGAGGCAATGAGGTCATGAAATACTCCTGATTTAATCAAAGAAACAAAGGCCAGACTCTTCAAGGGCACTTGATTAAATAAGAGCTAAAAGGGAAAAGAGTAAAAGAAAGTCCCACCTTAATTATTGACACACTCTTATACCATTTGGTTTGGATATTCTATTTAAATGCCAGTATCTCTGAGCTGTTTGTCTCAATGTTGTGAACAGAAGCAACCACTGGCACTTTTGTCCTCCACATTAGCTCCAGTAGGTATGATTTCCATGCCTGAGTTATCTTTTTTTCCCCATAGCTCAGTTGGTTATTGACCAGTTACTATACTCAGTTCATACTGGAGGCTATGAATGCATGAGGTCTCATTGCTTTCATTTCCATTTCTTGCTCTTTGATTTAGCTAAGAGTATCCTCATTGCTCTACCTGGATCAAGTGACTGGCCTTAGGAGGAGGCAGGGGAAGAGAAAGTCCAATTGGACTTTCCCTGTCTTTTCTCTTTTCCCCCATCAGTTCAGACACATAACAATGCTTTAAGATGATTCCTATTTCTTCCCAACTGAGGCTTTTCCTGGGAATTATTGCCCAAATTCGCAGAAGGTAGAGGGTAGCTAGGTGGCAGAGTGGATAGAGGGCTAGGCCTGGAGCCAGGAAGACCCAAGTTCAAAATCTGGTCTCAGATACTTACCAGCTGTGTGACCTTGGGCAAGTCATTTATCCCTTTTTGCCTTAGTTGCTTCATTTGTAAAATGAGCTGGAGAAAGAAATGGCAAACTACTCCAGTATCTTAGTCAGGAAAACCCCAAAATGGGGTCATGAAGAGTCACATACGACTGAAACAACACAACACAACACAACAACAACACAACAACAGCAGCTGCAGGAGGTATAGGAGCTTGCCTGCTATCAGAGACATGGTCAATCTGCAGGAAAGATTCAGTAATGGGAAGGATGAAGAGAGCAGATGTAGGAGTTCAAAAACTTTAATTTCCTCCCTCTGTCCCTAGTTCATATTCTTGGAATCCCTTTTCACTGAAGCAGAGAACAGAACTCCAAAGCGTTGAATGAGTGGCAGTTTTTTCTCTGAAGTTCAAAAAAGAGGAAGGAGTTTATTATTCATTTCCTCCACCTTGAAAGAGGAAGGAAAAGGAGGGAGGGATTCTCTGGCTAAAGCAGCAGAAATCTTGGGCTAGGCAATGGGGCATTTTGCCATTTATGTGTTTGTTTTCCTAACTAGCCATTCTCAGCATTGGCTGTGTGACCAAGTATGGATTTAACAGTCTCAAGCTACCCCTAGATACTGATGGATTTTACTGTTGTCCAAATGTCCCTTCTCAGGCCACAGGGCATACCACACTTGGTAATTTTTATGGGTCCTTAGCCCAGGAATCTATCTATGACAGAAACATGCAGAAATGGTTTGTTAATGGATACCAGAGTGACCTCCAAAGCCAGGCATAGCACCAGAATATCTCTGCCTCCCCTCTGAAGCCCCTTTACATTATTATCCTTACACCTAGTAGGTACTTAATAAATGTTTATTCAATTAAATTAAATATTCTGCTCTGCTTACTGTTTTTACAAGAAGTGGCAGTGGAGAAGATATTATTTTGTTGTCCATTACCATCTGTTGCTGAGAAGAAAAGGAAGGGGAGAAGAGAGAAGGAGAGGAAAAGAAAGGAAAGGAGAGGAAAGAAAAGAGGACAGGACAGAAAAGGATAGGAAAGGACAGGAGGAAGAAGATGCATCTTTGCATTGTTATCTGTTATTGCAGAAAAGTAGAGAAGACGACGAATCCTGCAGAGAAACATAGTCGGGATGACTTATGTCAGTCTTGGGATAAGGGTCACTGATTTTTTTTCCTGAAAAGAATATAAACCTTTTTTAGTTGAAGGCATCTACTAAGTGTGAAACTAGAAGTGACTGATATTATAACTCCTGTAGAGAAGCAAATCCAGTTTAGGACAGAAGCTGCATTTAAAAAAAAATGGATCATCAGAGAAGGAGCCTATTTAATCTACTTATCCATCTGGAATGCCATGCTTATTGATGCTTTTGTCCAGCACAGCATGTATCATTTCAAATGAGTAGTGGAACAACTGGAACTCAGAAGGTATTCTGATGAAGGACCCCCTGCCCTCCCTTTTAAAAATGAACAGCTCCTGAAACAGAAATAGGATGTTGAAGTTTATAGTTCTCATTATTGTAATCTGCGCTAGATTCATCTAGTCCTTTCATATATATCTTACTACCATAGGATTTGAAGTGTGTGCCCACTCTTTATGTGCATTGGTGGAAGTCCTTTCATATATATCTTACTACCATAGGATTTGAAGTGTGTGCCCACTTTCTATGTGCATTGGTGGAACAGTGGTGTTAAGTGGAATGTTGTATAAGTATTTAGTGTTTTCTTTGCATTTTCAATAAATGTTTGAGTTAAATTCAATTGAGTTCTAATGACTGTTTTGTTCACTGGTGGGGGCTCATGTGCACACTGTTAGTAGGAATTGTTATCCACAAAAGTTATCGTAGAGACCTGAGAGTAGTGAGTTGTATCAGCAGGTCTTCCTTAGGTGAAATCCTTGCTTGCCATTATGGCAGCAGGTTGAGTGGAAATGAGCCACAGAAAAAGAAAGTTGTGTCTTTATGAGGCCCAGGGTGTGCAGGGGCCATCAGAGGAAGTTAGTTTTTCAGTTTTTCATCCAAAAGACTTCATAAACCTTAGCAATGATAATATTATAAAAAAAATAAATAAATCAGAGGTACCAATTGGATTGGTTAGATTGTGGGGAGCAGTCAATGTTTCCTGGAGGAAGGGGGGTTAAAGTTTAGCATGCTCCATGGTAGTTCTTCATTACTAATAGTTATTTAACATTGATTGATTAATTATACAATGATCATTTGCTTTCAGGTACCAATCAGCATGACCTTTAACATAGTCCTGCTGTGGTGGCAGGGTTTGACAGCTTTTCTAATTTTGAACCAATTCTGCATTTCTGCTTTAAATACAACCTGGTTATAGTAAATAATCTTTGTAATTTGTAGTTATAGTCTCCTTGCTAAGATTGAATTTAACATTTTTTTCATCAAATATCCATTAAGGGTATTGGTTTATAGTTTAATTTCTCTGTTTTAACTCTCCCTGATATATGTTTTACATTGAGAGTTAGATCATAAGACCAATTTGATAGGACAGATTCTTTTATCATTTTTAAAAACAGTTGATTTACCTTTGGTATCATATTTTTCCTTACATATTATAGAATTTGATTGTGAATCCAGATTTTAATTTTTTCCCATTTGGAAGACATCAATGCCCCACTTTCAATTTGTTTCCCCCCAATGTTGTGTTAATTAATATCCTTTGTTTCTTAACCTATTAATCTGGACATTATATATGTATTTGTGAATGTTTATCCACTTCATTTAGATGATCAGTTTTTTGGCATATTATTGGGCAACATAGTTTCTAATAATCTTATTTCTTCATTTGTTGTGAATTTATCATTTTCGCTTTTGATATTTTTCTTTATTTTAAAATCAAATTTGCTCATATTGTTTAAAAACCTTAGTTTTGTTTATTTTTTTTAAGTTTTATTAATGGTTTCTTTGATATTTAAGATTTCTATTTTAGTGGTTAACAGAAGATTTAAATTTGTTGACTTTCTATTTTTAGCTGCATTCTTCATTTGTTCATCTGTTCTTCCTCTCTTTTATTCATGAAAGTATTTAGAGATATAAATTTTGTCCTTAAGACTTCTTTGCCTGTATTCCTCAAAACCTGATATTTTGTCTTATTGATGTCATTATATATAAAGGAATTCCCTACTCTTTCTAAAATTTCCCTTTTGATTTACCTATCGTTTAGAATTAAAATATTTGTTTCTAATTAAAATTGATTCTTCAGCGGTGCTTTATTGAATCTGATTTTACCTGTATGATACCTGATGATATTAGTGTTCTGAGGGGATATGTGTATAGTTTCTTCTTATTAGAAGGTAAAAAAAGTTACCCTTGTTAATCTCTTATGATTACTCATTCATATTAACCATTTTATATTTTTCTTCACTCTTAATGTGCATTTCAAGTTTATACCCAACTCTGGTCTTTTCATCAGGAATTATTAAAAGTCCTCTATTTCATTAAAGATCATATTTTTAAAAATCCTGTATTATTAACACAGTTTTCTAGGTAAGTTATTCTTGATTGCAAGCTTATATAAGAAAAAGTTTAGTTTTTGAGTTGATGTAAAGTGAGAAACTAAGTCCTTCACAGTTGATCATCATTGGATACTCCAAAGAACTCATGATGAGAAGTGCTATCACCCCTAGAAAGACTTATGAACACTGAATGCAGATTGAAGCATATTTTAAATTTTTCTTATTTTTCCTAGCTTTTTAATTTTTTCAACATGGCTAAGATAGAAACACATTTCACATGACTTCATAAGTAAAATGGCCATCATATTTCTTGTATTCTCAATGGATAGAGGGTAGAGGGAGGGAAAGAATTTATAACTAAAAATAAAAATGTAAAAAAGAAGAAGAAAGGTCAGAAAATATTAAAAAATAAAATAAAATTATAAAACTAAAAAAAGGGACAACTCATTCATCTTGGGAAACACTATTGGTGATGCTTAAACAGGAGTTATCTTTTGATCTCTTATCAAAATGAAAATGGGCACGTTTATAGCATCTTAAACTGAGAGCTAGGAAGGATTTTAGAGGCTAATAAGATCGAACATTTACTTATACAAACAAGGAAACTATGTTCTGGAGAGGTTAAATATACGTATTAAACAGAAAAGAAAATTAAATTATTTTCAATAAACACGTACTAAGTGCTTTAATATGTGTAAGAAGGAAGAATAGAAAGGAACTTCATTGATTACAAGTCCACCCAAAGAGAAATATTCTGGACACATTCCCGGACTTTAAGATGACTCCTATGTTCTTTAAAGCCAGTTTTGAGTGTTTCTGTGGCACCTATGAGAGTGGACCAGTCTGGTACATCATATGTAAAGGAAAGGATAATTAGGCAATTCCAGTTTTAGCTAGTATCTAAGGGATACTGCCATGGTAAAGCACACCAGATCCATCCTGGGTCCCACAGTTGTTGCTGAGAATGGCTGATGAGGAAAAGAAAGACCCCAGCAACACAACTGCCTAATCTAGATTTTCCATTGCTATAGCTAGAGGATCCTTTCTCTTTCCTTCCCTTTTATGACATTTGCCATTGGTTGGTTAATTTAACCATGTATATCTCAGATTCTGCAGCATAGATTTTTTTAGGCGGGTGTTTTTTTCTTATGTGCTTTTTTTTCTGGAGGAAATTTGTGGATTATTTTAGTTGTTATTTTTGTTTCAATATCCAGAAGTTCTGGGCAATTTTCTTGTGTTATTTCTTGCATTATGGTGTTAAGGGTTTTTTTTGACATTCTTTTAGGAGGCTTACTATCTTTAGGTTGTTTCTCTGAATTTTTATGATCAATGTGTTTTGTATGTATTGATCATTCATGACTTTTGTTTATGTTATTGAGTTCAATATACCAATATTACCAGTCAATTGTTCTTTCTTTTGTTTTGTTGGAGAGACTCAGTATCGTGGATTTAAGTTTTTCTATTATCCTTATTTATTTTTCCTGCTGGGCAGGCCGTGAATCTTACCATTTGTTTCCTTTTTAAACTTGCTTCAAGACTCTAATTTCTCTCTTGAACAATTTGTGAATATCCTGTTCTGGTTTCCTGATCTCCTGGGAATTCATAGGGTTCAATGCTCCATCAGATGCTGACTCAATTTCCCTTATCTTACAATATTTATTTAGAGACATTTCCAATTGGTTATATGCTCTGGTAGGCATGTTTTCTTGTATTTTATTAACTTTCATGTTGATTTATCTACTTGTGTGTAATGGGTTTTAATTGAGTTTTTCCCACCTAAGATTTATATATATATATATATAATATATATTTTCCCACTTAAGTTTTATATATGTATGCATATATATATATTTACCCTTATATTCCTTTATTGCTCATGTTTCTGCTTTATTTTCATTTGATAATTCTCCTCTGGGAACTAGACATCAAATGGTCTCAACTCACTCCCATGATAGGGAATTCACTTTTCACTGACCTCATTCCCTGATCTAGGATATTTCCCCAGGCACAAGACTGCCCATAGCTAAATTCTAAGTCCCTTTCCTTCAGGACTGGTGCAAACCTCAGCCCCTTAAAAAAAAACCACACACTGGTGGATTATCCAGGTCCTCTCTGTTCTTTAGCTCTCTGGCTCAGCCCTACCTCTTCAGGCAGAGGGCACTCTTGTCTTTCTAGATCTCTTCTTTTCCAAAAGCAGGTTGTGAGATTTGAGGTTTGTTGTTTTTTGTTACAAAATTTTAGGGTGAAGGGAGGAGAAGGGGGTGCTAGTAGAAACCACAGCACCAGCAGTAAAATGGCTGAGTAAATCCTTGAACCTAAGCATATGAGTTGAATTGTGTACTCTGCCAGAGTGAATGTTAGGTGAGCACATTAGGCATTATTTTTCTCTATTTTTTGTCCATAAGAATATTACCTTTTTAGACTTCCTATTGTCATAGCATGTGGAAACAGTGATAAAGATTCTCTCTCTGTAGTAAATTTCTCTTTGGGGAGTTTTTGACAGTTACTGAGCACTGGAAGAAATGACTAGTCCTCCATTATGTTGGATATTTAATCAGAAAGTCCTCATTGCATAGTATAATGGTTGTTAAAAGTTTAAAGTTAGGTTTATAAGTTATTATGTTAAGTTTCTGAATCTTAGTGTTTGTTTATTTGGGAGTATATGTGTATATGAATGCATACTCGTGAATGTTCTGTATTTCAAATTCTTTTTGTATATAAGAATAATTACCTGTCCTATGGCAGATTCATATTGTAAATTGTGTACCTGTTTTATTACCCTGCTCTCTTTTTTTGGGGTGGGGTAGACCTAAAGGCTAACTAAAAATTACCTTAAGTAATTTCCCCTGAGTTTGTGGTTCCTGTTTGGTATTCACTTTTAAGGAATGGCAACTTTAAGCACTTTCTATGGGGAGGGGTAGGGTGTGGGGGTGTCAATGGTTACTGTTACACACACACACACATGTTTATATTACTACCTATCATTTTCATGAATTCAAATCCAGCCTCAGATACTTAGTAGCTGTGTGATCCTATAATCCTGTTTAACTTAGTTTCCTCATCTGTAAAATGATCTGGAGAAGGAAATGGCAAATTACTCCAGTATCTTTGCCAAGAAAACCCTAAATGGGGTCACAAAGAGTTGGACCCAACTGAAACACCACCACCACAACAACAACACCTATCATCTATTGGTCTACATATCGATCACTTATCAGTTTAGATGTATGATCTAATTGGTATAGGGTACTTCAAGTAAGACAACTCCTAGCAGTGTGGATCTGCAATTGACCTGCAGCTTAGAGTTGAGTAAGAGCACTTAGAGGTTGAAAGGCTCTTCTCGGGCCACACAGCCAGCATATCAGGGACAGAACTTAAACCCAATTCTTCTTGATCCCGAGGCTCATTCTGTACTCAGTATACCATATTGTATCCTTGAAGAATATTACCTTATAGAAAATGCAAAACTAATTCCTCATTAGATTTTGACATGAAGGGATTTTACTTATCCTTGAGTTGTCCAAGTGAGCTGATCTGGCCAATGTCTCTGATCTAATTCTGGCGTGTCATAGGTCTACCATGATCCCTTCACCTCCTACCCCAGAGACTATTGGGGAAGGGAGATCCTAAGAGGAGATACCAGTGTGGCTCCTTCCTACTTCCAAAGGTTAGGGCAGAAGTATATCCAATGATTTTACTCTTAAAGGCTCATCCCCAGAAGGTATAGCCTGAGTATCTGAGAAAGCATATGATGTCCACATAAGAAAACAGAAACCATTCCTAAGAGGAAATTTTCCAGGTAAATCAGGATTTGGACTGTCTGAAAGTGAAAGAAGGAAGGTTGAGTCAATTCATTGGTAATGGAGACATAACTCCTTCTACCTTAGAGCCCTACATTTCCAAGCTATTATGGAAAGAGCCTTGAATTCTGTGTAGAGAACTCAGTTCAAATCTTTTCGTTCATACTCCCAATTCTTTTGAGTTTCTCTTTAGTCATTTAGAAAATGGCCGAATTGAATTAGATCACAAGTGTCAAATACATATCCCACAATACGTTTGAGAATGGCCCAAACCATATTAAAAAGTAATCGGAAACATTTAACAAAATAAATAAAAATCCAAAGAACAGAGATAATATTAATATATTGCTTTCTAAGTTAACATGTAGCTCTTAGGGATGCTTATGTATTGTTCAGTGACGCTTGTTTGATACCATTGGATTAGTTCATCTCTAAGGTCCTTTTCAGTTTTAGCTTTGTAAAAATCCTATTGGTCAGTTCCCCATTGTGATATACTCCATTCAGTAAGACAGGGTAAGAACAGTTGTGTTAGGTGTTTTGGAAGTTGGAAGAGGGAAAAATTTTCCAAATGTGAAATAGGATGTTGCTTAATTCCCATGATTAGCAAGAAGGTGGATTTTACAGGAAAATGAAACATAAGTCTCAAAATGGAGTTATTTTGGTTCACACAATTCTTTCATTTGTTCCCCTTGATTTATAGGGGAGGGAGCCCTCCCACCATGGATCACTTATATATTAGATAAATTTACAAGGTTTTTAACGTGCCAGTACTGTCAAGATTACACGCCAAGAAAAGATCACTTGGAAACATTCTTTCACATAGCTTAGTAAAATAGCTAATACGAAGTTTAAGAACAATAATGATGATATTGATTCTATAGGTAAACTAAGTCAGGCTACTGATCAAACTACTTAGAGGGTTCACAACAGACTAATTTGGGGAGGGGAGATTTACATGTCAACAAGGTAGCCAAGAAACTCAGCAAACATAAACATCATGAAACAAAAGGTCAAAGCAATATGATGATATAATTGACTATAATCAATATTAAATAACATCAAATCTCTTTGTATCTTTGTAATTCACTGTCAAGGTCCATTTAATTAGAACAATTTGTCTTGAGTCCCAGATGTTCCTAGCAGTGGTTTGGTCCCAGGAAATATCTTCTCTTGGACATTCTGGAATAAGTCTCATTCTCAGGACACCTCCAAAGTGGGCTCTACTTCTCCAGTTTCAAGTCACTATAGAAATTCCTAGGTAATTCTGCTAAAATCTGCCAATGTTATTGTTATATGTTAATACATTATAATGTATAATAGTATAAAATAATATTATGTTAAATATAGATTTAATACAGTTTAGTACAACTCCCAAATTGGGTTTTCCAATAACTAGTTCATGTGGTGAAACTCAGCTCAAGCCTCATGGTTCTGATCCTATTAGCAGCAAAGCTATATGGGGAACATCAAATTAGGAAACTATAATTCACCTAAAATTTTAGACAATTTCAGTTTTTTTGCATATCACATGATGTTTCTTTTTTAACTTAACCCTGTATCTAATATAAGAATCTAAAAAACTCATGAGGATTTGAGTTTTAAAATGAATGCTTCTATCTTTTAAAATTACTTTAAAAATGGGAAAACGGGAAAATAATTGCACTTTCTTACTTACTTCACTTCTTAACATACTCAAAGCCTGAATTTGAAAGCCGAACACATACAAAGCTCCACATTTTTCACCAGGTACCAGAGCCAGGTTCAGAATTAGCCAAGAGGAAAAATGTCCTGTTCAAAAAGGCAATAAAACCATGAGAAAACTAAGTTAAGAGTATCCTACTTTATACCACATCAAAGCTGTTTCCTCAACTTTTCCTAGGGACATATATCAACCTTTAGCAGTTCTCAAAACTCAAAACAATATCAAATTATAGTCCCAAGAGTTTTTGCTTTAAACAGAAAAATTTCAGCTTAGGGCTTGAATATTATTAATTTTCTCTTGGTTTCCTAACGGGTACATTTAATTTATCCTTCATTTGTAAATTAAAAATAAACACATTCTGGAGTTCTTCAAATTACACATACAACGAATACATGATAGTTGACTCAAATTAACATATTTAAGTTACAGCTTTAAACCACTCTAAACATTTTGATAATTTTAATGTGATTACCAAATAATTTCAGATAACAACCCACTCCTTATTTTAGTAAACTTGTAAGTCCTTCCCCTCCCCCTTTCACAAAGAATGGGAGAGGTCTTAATTTTCTTAGTTATAGATTCTCAAACTTCAGTACTTTAGAATTTTACATCTGGTCAGTAGGGCTAATAAAATGTTATGATCCAGCCTGAATGCAAAGTTTCAAAGGACTTCACAGATAAAGATTTCTTGAAGGGTCTGTGCAATTGTTTTCCCCCAAAGAACAAATTAATAATATCTGTTTTAAAATAAAACATATCCCATTAAATATTTAACAGTTTTAAAATATCTTTTTTAAATTAGATTTTTTGTTTTTAGTTTACAACACTTAGTTTTACATGTTCTGGAGTTTCAAATTTTCTATCCTCCCCTCCCCTCCTCCTTTGCTCCCCCAAGATGGCATGTAGTCCAATATAGATGCTATATAAACCTTCACATTAAACTTATTTACACAAATTCAAGTTGCAAAGAAGAATTATGACCAATAGAATGAATCATGAGAAAGAAGAAACAAAACCAAAAATAACAAAAACAAAAGAGAAAAAAAGGAGAGCAAATAGTTTGCCTCAATTTGCAGTCAGACTCCAACAGTTCTTTCTCTAGATAGCTCTCTCCATCACGAGTACTTTGGAGTTGTCTTTGAGCCTTGTATTGCTGAGAAGAACAAGGTCTATCAAGCTTAGTCATCATAGAATCCATATATTGGTGGTTGTGTATAATGTTCTCCTAGTTCTGCTCCGCTCACTCAGCATTATAACATATAGGTTTTTCCAGGTAGTTATGAAGTCCCTGTCTTCCCCATTTCTTATAGCACAGTAGTATTCCATTACATTCATATACTACAACTTCTTCAGCCATTCCCCGATTGAAGGACATTCCCTTGATTTCCAATTCTTTGCTGCTACAAAAAGAGCCACTATAAATATTTTTGTATATATGGGTCTTTTTCCACTTCGATGATCTCTTTGGGATATAACACTAGAACTGGTATTGCTGGGTCAAAGGGTATGAATATTTTTATAACCCTTTGGGTATAGTTCCAAATTGCTCTCCAGAATGGCTGGATCAGTTCACAACTCCACCAGCAGTGTAACAGTGTTTCAAATTTCCCATATCCTCTCCAGCACTTATCATTTTTGAGAGATGTGGTACCTAAGTGTTGTTTTGATTTGCATTTCTCTAATCAATAGTGATTTAGAGCATTTTTCATATGCCTAGAGATATCTTTAATTTCTTCCTCTGAAAACTGCCTGTTCATATCAAATATCTATTTTTATCATACACTTTTAAAAACTCAATTTGTAATCAAATAGAATTCAGATTAAAAAAAAGATATTTGTCTAACAGCATTTCTGATACAATGGTTTCTCAAATTTCATGATATAAAAAATTTAGAAACATAATAATAACATACACAATACCTTGTATTTAAAACATGAAACAAAATTTATTACGTCAGATGACATCAATTCAGCCTAATGCATTTCCAAATAACCTTACATAGAAAATAATTTATTTGATCACCTTTGACATTTTATGCTAAACACATCTAAAACCTGGTATAGACTTATCAAGTATTGAGTAATTACATCCAATTAAAGAAATAATAATAATAATGATAATAGTAATAGTCAGCATTTATATATTGATTACCATATGCCTGGCACTGTGTTAAGCACTTCACAGCCATTATATTATTGGATACTCACAACAACTCAGGGAGGTGGGTGCTGATACTATACCCTTTACAAATTAGGAAGCAGAGGAAATCAGAGGTAATGTACTTGATTAAGGTCACACAGCTAAGAAATTTCTGAGACCAGAACAAATCACATGTCACTGATCCATGCATATTAAAGCTTTCTTTGCATTTTAGGTCACAATTAATTAAAAAAAGCACATCATAATTTAGTTACAAGACAACTCCCAACCAAATCAAATCTGGATTTGGAGCTACAAAATCAAAATCTTAATTAGGCACCTTTGCTTTAAAATGTAGAGTCCAGATTTAAGAATTAGTATATTTTCAAAGGTTGGTAGTAGGACTTTCGCCTTTCCAAAAACTTTATTATTTTCTTTCAAAAATCACCCAAAGAGCCAAATCGATCTCTTTCACATTCCTCATCTATCCCTACACTCTCTTTCCCCAAGGCTTTTTAGTTTTAACCCTGAGTGAAAGATAGGAGGGCTTCCAAGTGGCAGCCTCACATTCCCATCTACTTGCTTTGGAGCTCACAAAATTCTAAAGACTTGGAAATATTCCCCTGAGATGGTCTTTCAGGAGCAGAGTGCTGCATTTTCTAGTCATATCTCAAACTATCTAAATAACAAATCTTCATTCGTTGTATTTCTCCTTTGTAATTTAACACAAAATTTTAAACAATTTCAATTCATTGCAATACAATAACCTTTTTTGATTTCTAAGAGCTTACAATTGCATGGTTTCTTTCTAATATTCTTTGGTATTGTTGTTCATTTCAGTCATGTCTGACTCTTCATGACCTCATTTGGGATTTTCTTGGTAAGGATACTGAAGTGGTTTGCCATTTCCTTCTCCAGCCCATTTTACAGTTGAGGAAATTGAGGCAAACAGAGTTAAGTGACTTTTCTAGGGTCGTACAACAATTAAGTGTCTGAAGCCAGATCCGAACTCAGGAAGACGTGTCTTCCTGACTCCAGGCATGGCAATCTATCTACTGTACCACCTAGCTGCATTCTTTGGTGACTCTGCTTCTAATTTACTTAAACCATTAATTCTGCTAGATATGACTTTAAAAGTTGTACTTTAGCTTTTTCAAAAGACATTCCAAGTTCCTGGTCATCTCCTTTCTTTTCTCACTATTCATAACAAAGTCTAGGTTTGGGTTAGAGGTGGTCTCACATGGGGGTGAGGTTTGACAGCCCCTCCTCGTGGACCCCTCTTTATTATAAATGTTACTTTCTATACCTCAATTAAATTAAATTTCATTTATTTTTAAATTTCTCCCTGATGTAAACAAACTTTTCTTTTTTCAAGGTCAAGAAAGGGTTAACAAGGGGCAACTATTAAATTCCAGCATACCTAATTTTTTTTCTTCACTCTGGGATTACTTTCAAACTAGCTTCCTTCTTTCAAACAATAGCTCTATTGGTCCCCAGGGAAAAGGTAATATACCACTGTAGCTTTCACTCTTAAAGTCTTCTTATTTTTCCTTAAAACAAAATCTACAGAGAAGTGCCCCCAAACTCACGAAGATATTTTGACATTTGTTAAACTTTTGCTAAGTGCCTTATCAGATAGGACAAATAGAATGGGATGAATTCCTTATTCAGTGCTTGCCTCAAATGTACTTATCTCAATAGTACCAACCCTTCTCAGATCACTTTCCCAACTACAAATCCTTCCCTCTAAAAAGGGGAGAGAGGTGCTTAACTTTTAGAAGTCTGCAAACCTCCAAAATATACAAAGGCTTTTTTTTTAGTAATTGCCATAATTGGGAAATTGACAGTAAAACCATTAAATTTCAGTTAAAAATTAATTTTCTAATTCATTCACAATTCCATCAATTTCTACAAACCAGGAAAAAGTTTTCCTTTTTGATTTTTTGACTTTATCTCTGTAACTCCAATGTATCCGTGCTGAGAGGGTGGAGGGAAAATATCTTGCAGATGTTTTTCTTTTTAACTTAATCTCCCTCTGAAAGCCTAGAGTGGGAGTTAGTTCTGCTTATGGGGGCAAAGACTTTGGCATCAGACTACAGAAATCTGTGAGAAATGTTCGAAGTAAGAAACTGTGAAACTTCATGATTCTTCCCTTGCATTCTAATCTCTTTGGCTGTAGCTTTTTACAGTGGTCTTTATGGCTGGCTGCTTTCCCCCCACAGAAATCGTTCAAGGCAGCATAATCTACAAGCAACTCTAAACATGACACTAGACAAAGATTTTTCTGAGCATTTTACAAAGACATAAAAACACACACAAAGTGATTAGACAGAAAAAATTATTGTATACACTTTTCTAAAACTTTCAGTAATTGAAAGTCTTTTCTTCAGGTCAAATTTGGGGCCAGTTTGGATTTTTATGTATTTTATATCAATCTTAATTACTTTAATAATCAAAGTGCCCAATTATAGACAGAATAGGTCATCAGCTGAATCTCTTGAAGTTTTAAACCAAATTTCATATAATTTAATAGCTCTCATTAACAGTTTGTCAGTTATTCACTAATTATGATTATTTATGACTGCCAACCATAACCCTCACCAATATTGTTATTTGTGACATGTAGTGCACTCTTCTCCAACATAAGTGGAAGATTGAATGTTCCCTCAAAGGGACTTTTTGGGAAACACCTGTCCCAATAATCTAGGGGATTATTTTAGCTCAGAAAAATTTGAAACCGGGGGAAGCCACAGCTTTTCTGATCACCTTTACTGCTGGTGCCTTCCCTTCCAAAGTACATTATAGTTAACTATATTTATTTATATTCTACATACATACATACATTCTGCATATAAATATGTATTTATTGCTGTTGCCCCCACTAACATATGTTTCTTAAGAAGAAAGATTATTTTACTCATATTAATACCCTCACTGCAAGTGACTTACTCATAGTAGTCACTTAATAAATGCCTGTTGATTGATAGAAACTGAGGGGAGGGAGAGTATGTAACTTACTCAATGTCACCCAAATAGTTGAGTAAAAATTGAATTTGAACCTATGTCTTCTGACTACAAACCCAGTGTTCTTTCTACTATACCATGCTGCTATCCATCTTCTCCCTATCTTATGTATCACTATTCCTCTTGTAATATAGATTACAAGAGTTAAACACACTAAATGTATAAGGAAATTGAAATCGTAAGAAGGGAAATTACTTGCCCAAGGTTACGGCTAAATTTGAACAGAAATCTTAGGGTATTTTCCACTATACCACACAGCAAAGGGCTTTGGTTTCAGTGTTCTGGGAAGTAGTCAGTCTTAAAGGGAATTGGGATGCTTAAAAAGAATAAGCTTCACACATTGATAAGAATTTTCCTTATTTTTTTTAGCTCATGGTTCTAAAGATTAAAATTATATTTATATTCCTTTACAAGTTTATTTGAAAGTCAGGAAAGATGGGTCTCCTCTCCCATAAAGACACTGTGTTCTAGGTTTTCCCTGGTCCTGTTTGCAAGCAGCTTCCTATTATATCTATTGCCGTTGCTTCCTCTTTTCTAAAAACATAACTAAGAAATGGTGTAGATAATAGACACAGTCAAAAACATTTATGCATAAGCAAATTTCCAGGCAGTTCCTCTGACTTAATCTAAGCCATTTTATTTTTGCACATTACAAGCAAAATTAATTTGAGAAACAGAATTACCTGCTCAGATTCTGCAGCCCCATATTTCTAGACCATTCTCATTGACCTAAAAAAATGCATGCTGAAGAAGGACCAGTCTCTTGCTACCAATGGTACAAGTTCAAATGTGACTTCAGATGCTTACTAGTTATGTGATCCAGGGCATGTCACTTATCCTCTGTCTGCCTTAGTTTCCTCAACTGTAAAATGGATCAAATGAGACAATGTTTGTACCAGCATTGTTCCTGGTACACATGAGGTGCTTAATAAATACTCATTTCCTCCCTTTACTTCTAATGTAGTGAGAACTGTGCCCATTTAGAGTCTGGAATACTCTATTGAAAAATTAACGTTTTTAGAAAGCTCCTGAGTAGCTGAGGACAAAGGAAGAAACAAAACTGAATACCCAGATGGAAGAAAGAAATTAATTTTGAAATATCTTTCAAAGGCAGCCTGGTATAGTAGGCTAAAGGCAATTGGCTGGGAGGCTGGAGACCTGCATTACAGTCCTGGTTCCATTACAGTCTTACCTTGGTCAAGTCTCTTCCCTTCTTTAAACTTCAATCAATTTTCTTCTTCAGTAAAAAGACAGGCTTCAATTTGATCAAATTGATCAGGGATTATAAACTTTTTCATATCCTATGAACATATTTGACAATCTGATTAAACCAGTGGACATCTTCAGAATAATGTTTTGAAATGTATAAAACAAAAAAAGAATTTCAAAGGGAACTAATTACATTGTAATAAAGAGATATCTCTTTCCTACCCAAGCTCATGGACTCACTCATATCTAGCCACAAATGCCTTACGGGTACATGAACTCAAAATTCAGAATACCAAGATCAACATATATAGACTACCTTCTAGCATTAATATGCTGTATTTTTTTGTTCTGGTTTCCTCACTAATGTTCTATATTTTATATTCTAAATTCCTTTCTAGGTTTAAATTTTTTTCCTGTTCTTTCTCCTAGGGACTTAGCTCTGACATTCTATATCTTACACTCTAAATTTTCTCCTAGGTCTGATATTCTATATTCCAAGGTCCTTCTGAGTGTTGACATTGTATAGTATGTGTCCTGAATTCTGTTTTCTATTCTCTGATCCATTCCAGGTCTGACGTACTGCATTCTATATTTCACAGTCCCTTGCAGATTGAGTGTTACAATCCTAAATAACAATACTATTAAAAAAACCCTAAATTTATTTATTTATTTTAAACATTCTTCTCTTTTTATATTTTGAACTCCAAATTCCCTTCCTCCATCCCACACCTTTCCCACCCACTGAGGAGACAAACAAAATGATGTCAATTATACAAGTGAAATCAATTAAAACATATTTACTTATTAGTTATATAACAAAAGGGCAAAAAGCATGAAAATGATACTTCAATTTGCATTCAGAGTTCACTTGCTCTGTCTCTGGAGGTAGATTGCACTTTTTCATCAAGAGTCCTTTGGAATTGTCTTGGATCATTGCATTGATCAAGTGGTCAAATTTTTCACAGTTGATCACCATTGCAACTTGCACAATGATCTCCTGGTCCTTCTCATTTCACTCTTCTTTAGTTGATATAGGTCATGTCATGTTTTTTTTTTTTGCCTGGAACCACTCCTTTTTCATTCTTTTTTTTTTCAAGCTCGTCAAGTGCTTTTTAAACAAACAAACAAAAAAGACATTTCCCATCCCCCTTATACCTTTAAATGTTTTTTTTTAAAGACAGGAGTGTGCAGAGTGCCCTTTCTGGGCATGGTGGAAGAAGGTATCCTGGGCTTGTGGACGGCCCACTCGGTGCTTTTCTCTGAAATGGACAATTTCATAGTCAAACAGCAGTAATGGCTCAAAGGCGGCTGGGGTGGGGGTGAGGGGGATTCTTTTTCATTCTTTATAGCACAATAGTACTCTATCAAAGTCACATGAATCAACGTTTTAGCCATTTCTCCACTTAATGAGCATCTACTAATTTTCTAATTCTTTGCAACCATGAAAAAGAGTTGCTATAAATATTTTTGCTCACACAGGTCCTTTTCCTTTTTCTTTGTTCTCTTTGGGTTGCAGACCTAGTAGTGGCGTTGCGGGGTCAAAAGGTAAATAGAGTTTTATAGCCCTTTGGGCATATTTCCAAATTGTTCTCCAGAATGATTGGATCAGTTCACAACTCCTCCAGCAATTTATTAGTGTATTCATTTTCTTTATCCCCTCCAGCATTAGTCATTTCTGATAAGTGTGAGGTGGTATCTCAGAGCTGTTTTAATTTGCTTTTCTTTAATCAATAATAATTCAAAGCATTTTTATATAACTATAAATAGTTTTATTTTCTTTTTTATGAAGCTGCCTGTTCATATCCTTTGACCATTTATCAATTGGGGAATGGCTCTCATTTAAAAAAATAACTCAATTCCCTATATATTTGAAAATGAGTCCTTTGTCAGAGAAACTTGCTGTAAAATTTTTTGATATTATTTCATCATCTGTGGTGCCTTTTAGCAAAGTGTAATTTCCCCAATGATATCCTTTAATTAGGTCTATTTTTGCTTTTGTTTTGTCAGAGATTATGATAACTACCCTGCCTTTTTTATTTCAGCTGAAGCATAATAAATTCTGTTGTAGCTCATTATTTTAACTCCATGTGACTCTTTCTGTTTTAGGTATGCCTCTTGTGAACAACTTATCATTGAATTCTGGTTTCTAATCCATTCTGCTATTTACTTCTGTTTTGTGGGTGAGCTCATTCCATTCATACTCACAGTTATGATTACTGTGTATTTTCCTCTATCCTATTTTCTTCTGTTCATTGTTTTCTTGATCTTTTTATCTTGTCCCTCTTCAAAAGTCTATTTTGCTCCTGACCACTGCCTCCCATAATCTGCCTTCCCATTTATCATCCTCTCCCCCACATCTCTTATTCTTCCCATCACATTGGGTATATCCAACACATATACACACATACATATATGTTCATACATATACATACACACATATAATACATATTATTACCTCTTCAAACCCAATTTAGTGAGAGTGAACCAACTCTTTTTCTTGTTCCATTGTGAAAGCTCTTCCTTGTACACCTCTTTTATATGAGAAAAATCTCCCCATTCTAACACTGCGTTTCCCCTCCTCCCAGGGCATTTTTCTTTCTCACTCCTTTGTTATTTTATATAATTCCAACATAATCAACTCACACCCATGCCCTTTGTCTATGTAGACTCCTAACTGCTCTAACCATAATAAGGTTCTTAGGAGTTACACATATTATCTTTCTGTACAGGAATGTAAGCAGTTTAACCTTATTGAGTTCTTTTGATTTCTCTGTCATGTTTATCTTCTCTTGCGTCTTTTGTTTGAATGTCAGGTTTTCTATTCAGTTCTGGTCTTCTCATCAGGAATATCTGAAAGTACTCTATTTTATTAAATGTCATTTCCACCCTTGAAAGATTATATTTTGCTGTGTAGGTTATTCTTGATTTTAATCCTAGTTCCTTTGCCTTCCAAAATATCATATTCCAAGCCTTCCACTCATCTAACATGGAAACTGCTAAATCTTTTGTGATCCTGTGAACCTATGGCTCCATGATATTTGAATTGTTTCTTTCTGGCTGCTTGTAATATTTTCTCCTTGACCTGGGAACTTTGGAATTGAGCTATAATATTTCTTGGAGTTTTCATCTCTTTCATGATGTATATTCTTTCAAATTGTATTTTATTTTCTAGTTTTAAGATATCAGGGCAGTTTTCCTTGATGATTTATTGCAATATGATGTCTAGATTTTTTTTTGATCATAGCTTTGAGGAGTCTAACAATTCTTAAAATATCTCTGCTTGATCTGTTTTCCATGTCAATTGTTTTTCTGATGAGGAATTTCACATTTCCTTCTATTTCTTCATTTTTTTGACTTTGTTCCCTTGTTTCTTGATGTGTGATGGAGTCATTAGCTTCTACTTGTGCAATTCTAATTTTTAAAGAATTATTTTATTCAGTGAGTTTTTGTGCCTCTTTCCCCATTTGTCCAATTCTTCTTTTAAGGAGTTTTTTCTTTTTTTAATCTTTCCATTTTTGTTTTATTTTTTAAAATTAAATTATTTATTTAATATTTTTAGCTTTCAGCATTGATTTCCACAAGATTTTGAATTACAAATCATTCTTCCCATTTCTACCCTTCCCACATATATTCTGATTGCTCCATTCCCCAGTTGGCCCTCCCTTCTGTCACCCCACTCCCTCCATCCTCTTTTCCCTTACTTTCTTGTAGGGCAAAATAGATTTCTATTCCCCATTGCCTATATATATATTATTTCCCAGTTTCATGCAAAACCAACTTTTTTTAAACATCTGTTTTTAAAACTTTGAGTTCCAAATTCTCTCCCCTCTTCCCTCCCCACCCACCCTCCCTAAGAAGGCAAGCAATTCAGCATAAGTCACACGTGTATCATTATGTGAAACCCTTCCACAATGCTCATGATGTGAAAGACTAACTATATTTTGCTCCCTCCTATCTAGTACCCCATTATTCAGTTTTCTCCCCTGACACTGTCTCTTTCTGAATGTGTGTGCTTTTGATTACCTCCTCCCCCTATCTACCCTCCTTTCTATCGTTCCCCCTTTTTTTTTATCACCTTCCTCCTTCTTTCCTGTGGGGTAAGATACCCAATTAAGTGTGTGTTATTCCCTCCTCAAGTCAAATCCCATGAGAGCAAGATTCACTCATTTCCCCTCACCTGCCCCCTCTTTCCTTTGAACAAACTGCTTTTTCTTTCTACTTTTATGTGAGATAATTTACCTCATTCTATCTCTCTCTTTCTCCCTCTCTCAATATGTTCCTCTCTCATCCTATAATTTGATTTTTTTATAGATATCTCTTCATATTGAACTCACCCTGTGCCTTCTCCCCCCACCCCCCCCCTCTCTCTCTCTATATATATATACACAAATATATATGTATATATATACACACACACATACATATATGTATATTCTCTTCAGCTACCCTAATAATGAGGTCTTATGAATCATACACACCATCTTTCCATGTAGGAATGTAAACAAAACAGTTCAACTTTAGTAAGTCCCTTATGATTTCTCTTTGTTGCTTAACTTTTCATATTTCTCTTAATTCTTGTATTTGAAAGTCAAATTTTCTATTCAGCTCTGGTCTTTTCACTAAGAAAGCTTGAAAGTCC
>CM053623.1:449413280-449434958 GCA_028646595.1 Phalanger gymnotis | reverse complement strand
CAGTGGTCTTTTGGACCTCCTTTTTCATTTGGCTAATTCTGCCTTTCAAGGCATTCTTCTCCTCATTGGCTTTTTGGAGCTCTTTTGCCATTTTAGTTAGTCTATTTTTTAAGGTATTATTTTCTTCAGGATATTTTTCAGTATTTTTTTAGGTCTCCTTTAGCAAGTCATTGACTTGTTTTTCAAGGTTTTCTCTCATTCTTCTCATTTCTCTTCCCAATTTTTCCTCTATTTTTCTAACTTGCTTTTCCAAATCCTTTTTGAGCTCTTCCATGGCCTGAGACCAGTTGATGTTTTTCTTGGAGGCTTTTGTTGTAGACTCTTTGACTTTGTTGATTTCTTCTGTCTGTATATTTTGGTCTTCTTTGTCACCAAAGAAAGATTTCAAAGTCTGAGACTGAATCTGGGTGCATTTTCGCTGCCCGGACATGTTCCCAGCCAATTTACTTGAGTCTTGAGTTTTTCAGAGGGGTATGGCTGCTTATAGAGTACAGAGTTCCATGTTCCAAGCTTGGGGGGATGTGCCGCCTCTACCACAGCAGCACTCCTCCTTCCCCAAGAACTCCCAACCTGGACTGGACTTAGATCTTCAGCAGGCTCTGCACTCCTGCTCTGATCTGCCACATAATTCCTCCCACCAGGTGGATCTGGGGCCAGAAGCAACTGCAGCTGTAGTTTTGTAGCTGGCCCACCTCTGCTGCCCCCGGGGTGGTGGCCTAACTGCAAACTCCCTGTCCCCAGCAGCTTTTCCCACTAATCTTCTCTGTTGTGTTTGGTGTTTGTGGGTTGAGAAGTCTGGTAACCGCCACAGCTCACTGATTCAGGGCGCTAGGGCCTGCTCCACTCGGCTCCTAGTCTGGTTGGTCTGCGCTACCCACGCTGGGCTCTGCTCTGCTCCCCTCCCCTCCCTGCTCTGTGTGGGATAGACCTTACCCAGAGACCATCCAGGCTGTCCTAGGCTGGAGCCCTGCTTTCCTCTGTTATTTCATGGGTTCTGCAGTTCTAGAACTGCTTCAGAGCCATTTTTTATAGGTTTTTCGAGGGCCTTGGCAGGGAGCTCACGCTAGTCCCTGCTTTCCAGCCGCCATCTTGGTTCCGCCCCCGGAATTGATTGTATTTCTTCAAGAAAGGAAAAAAAAGAACCTCTCTGGAAACTATGCCAAGAAAAGCCCATTCTAGCTAAGTCCACCATTGCCTGCTCTCTAGTTTTTGTCTCTTGATTTATATCTGTCATTACCAGGAGGTGTAGGTTCTATTACAGACACATCTTGCTTAAAAATCAGAATAACTTTCTATAGTTCTCTTATCACTCTCAAGCAAATGGTGTTTCTATGCATTTCTGGAACCAGAAAACAACCAAGAGGTCCTAGCCTGTTATAAGATGCCAGACCAATTGTGCCATGAGCCATTGAATTAAATGGGTCTCTTTTTCATTTGGAAGCATCTGTAAACATAGCTGCGCTCACCTGAAGTTAGTGAGGATCAGAACTTTGGACAGTACCACTATCAAGCTGAGATCATCCTAGTTGGAATTTGACCCTATTCTGAGAGACAGCAGCCTTTTTCTCTCATTGGAGGGTGGAATTAGATTTGTAGGCCTTGTAGACTGCCCATCACAGGGCAATTTTTTCCAACAAGGCAGATTGGGGCATCAATGATTTAATTATCCTAATTAATTATTTTTGAGATACATTATATTATTTATGTATTATATTAATATATAATAAGTATATATAATCACCATCATCATAATACATTGAGACATATTATATAAAATTCAGTCTTATGTAACCAACTGCTTGTTGGATGTCTTGACCTGGATGCCCCATAGACATTTTAAACCTAAAAAGAACAAAACTGAACTCATTAAATTTTCTGCCAAATCTTCCCTTATTCTCAGATTTCCTAATACTATTGAGGATATCACTATTCTCACAGTAATCCATGCCCTCTCTGTGTCATTCTTTGATTCCTCAATATCTCTATCCCCCCCATATCAAATCTTTTGCCAAGTCCTGTCAGTTTTACTTTTATAACATCTCTCCCATAAGCCCCCTTCTCCCCTTTGACACTGCCACCACTCTGTTGGAAGTCCTTTTCACTTAAAGCCTAGACTATTCCAATAGTCTGGTAGTTGATTTCCCTTCTACAAGCTTCTTATACCCCATTTTTAAAACTCAGTTATCAAAGTGATTTTTCTAAACCTCATATTTGACCACCCTCTTCTTAAATTTCAATTTCTCCCTACCAACTCCAGAATCAAATATGAAATCTGTTTTTCATTCAACATCTTCATAATCCACCTTCCCCACATGTCTAGACTTCTTATACCTCATACCCCTACATGTTCTCTGTGATCCAGTGATTCTGACATCTTTACACTTTGTTGATAGTCTATCTCTCAGTTCTGGGCATTTTTGCTGGCTATATCCCTGCCTGGAATATTGTCCTGTCTCATTTCTGCTTCATAGCTTCTCTGGTTTCCTTCAAGTTTTAGGCAAACACCTCACATTCTATAATTAGCCTTTTCTTATTCCTCTTTATTCTAGAGCCTTCCTTCTACTGATTATTTTTAATTTATCACATATATTATAGCTGTTTGCAGGGATGAAGCAGTAAAACTTGTGCCTCAGGAATAAATTAGTCAGTCAATAAGCATTTATTAACCACCCATTTTGTGCCAGAAATGATAGTGCTAGTCATACAAAGAGCTAGGACACCATCCTCACTCTCAAGGTGCACTATGCCAATGGGCCAGATAACATGCAAACAACTACGTATTTACATGATTTATGGAAGGATAAAGATATAAGGAAGGATATTTTGACAGCTTTGTTGTCCATGAACTGAAGAGGGCAAGGTTGGAAACAAGTAGAGCAATTAAGAAGCTGTTGCATTAGCAATCCAATAATGCAGTGAAGTAGGGCAAAGTATAGGCTAAAGTAAGGTGGTGACAGTGGAAGTAAATAGATAGAGTGAATGTGAATGATTGGAAAGTAAAATTTAGACAAAATGGTAACAGTTCATTAAGTCTCAAGGTGTTGGAAGCGTAGGGAAGAATCAAGAATGATTAATTCACAGAACCTTTAGAATATGATTCATGGGTCTCTTGGTTCATTCAAACTTGTTCAATCTTAATTCCCATCATGCATCCTTGTGAAACAGTCAGTCTAGTCTCCTGATCAGTTTTCACCTATTTCATTCCCCTTCTCAAATCTACTTAAACTCTCCAGTTTCTCAATCTAAAATGCTCTTGTGGGTCCTTCCTTTGTATTTCACTATGACAATTTTTCAACACGTTGTTCAGGCCCACACTGTCTTGTACTGTATTTGCAATCCTCCAATGTGCTTAATGTTGGGTTTACATGAGATATATATTCAACAACAGTAGGAACAGCAGCAGCAGCAGCAACAGCAATAGTAAAACAATGTTGTATTGATGACAAACATGGAGGTAGAGCACTGCATTGTGGGTAAAGTTTTGGACTTGGGATCTGGAAGAGTTTGGAAAGTCAATTTAACCTCTCTGAGCCTCTTTTCCTCATCTGCAAAACTCATAATAATTCTTATAGAATCTACTTCACAGGGTTATTGTGAGGCTGAAAACAATTTATGAAATCTATGAAAACAATCTGTTTAAAAGCTCTAAAGTAATAATACTTTTAAAAGAGAAATGAATTAAAGTCCTGTCTCTGATGCTTACTGTAGGGTAGGACCTTGGGTAAAACCTCAGTGTTCTCATTTATAAAATGGAGATAGCAAACTTTTTAATCCTTATGACAGTGTATTCTTATGAAGAAAGCTCTTTTTAAGACTTAATGTGCTTAAGTAATGTAAGTTATGAGACAGATGATATCAACTAGGAAGCTCCTTGGAAGAAAGAGAAAGACTGAGAGCTCCACAAAGAACTGTCAGAAACTATATCTTAGAATCACAAATTTGTTTCTGCAAGATAACTTAGAAACTATATATCCTAACCCTTTCATCTTAAAGAAGATTAAACCAAACACTAGAATGGGTCAGTGACTTCACACAGGAAGCAAGAATTAGAGGCAAAGTATGTATCAAGGTCGTAGGAAGGTAGGTAGTGCAGTGGATATAACAGGGGGCCTGGAGTCAGGAAGACTCATATTTCTAAGTTCAAATCTGGCCTCACACACTTACTAGCTGTGTGACCCTGAGCAAGTCACTTAACCCTGTTTGCTTCAGTTTCCTCATCTGTAAAATGAGCTGGAGAAAGAAATAGCAAAACACTTCAGTTTGCCAAGAAAATCCCAAAAGGGGTCACAAAGAGTCATATACAAATGAAACTATTGAGAACAAGAGAGGTTTTCACTTGACTAAAGTTATGCAGAAAGTAAATGACAGAGGCAGAAGTCAAACCCAGGTACTGTGAGTCCAAGTCAATCAACCTTTACATTGTACCATGCTCTTAAAACATTTGTTGATCTCTAGGACTAAGTTTTCTGGAGCTCTTCTGGTGATTGATATATTCTTGAATGAAGTGACTCCCTGGATTCACTTGTGTCTTTTGGGCCAATGGATACAGACCCTTGTCTCAGTAGCTCTATGTTTTCAGTGATTGGGGAATAAATGGGTAATTCTTCATAAAAAGCTTCATGGTGAGCTTTGCGATGCTGAAAGAAAGCACACACACAATTTTAAATGGTCAGACCCTCCTCAATATCCAGTTCAGGTTGAATTCTTTAGCTCCCTCTTTTTGTCCCTCTGAGGCTGTCAGTAACCCCTCTTTATCATCTCTCTTCCACCATAATTCTACCATCCTCACCTTTTCAGACTAGATTGAGAAGTTCTATGTGAGCGGATTTAACCAGGTCAGTCATGGGGGATAAAGGGGGATAAAGGCCTGTATCCCCACCCCCATCAAATTACTAGAGGCATTTCTAGGCCAGAAATTCTAGTTTGATTCCCAGACTTATCTCAGTCCTATATCTATCCTACTATCTTGAAGGAGAGGTTGGGGTGATCACTGTAATGATATTAAGGAAGAAGGGAGGAAAGTTTTTTTGTATGTTTGTATATTTCTGGATGTTGGCACAAGCCTGCATATGATGTGTGTAGGGATAGGTAGATGATAGATATATAGATCATAGTGAAAGAGATAAAGAGAAAGATATCTTTAAAGCTCCGTCCAAATGCCATCTTCTAAATGAAGCCTTTCCTGATGTCTCCCAACTTCCAGTAACCTTTCCCCAGTTTCATTAATCTATTTTGTACATTCTTATAAATGTACATGTTGCCTCCCCAGGCTAGATTATAAACTCCTCAAGGCAAGGATTATTTCAGCACTCAACAAAACTCCTGCTATGTATTTGGTACTTAGTCAGGATTGTTGATTTTCAATTTATTGATTTATTTTTTTAAATCCTACACACACACCCTTAGAGCTGAAAGAAGCCTCAGAGGTCTCTGAATCCAAGTTACTTGACCTCTTCCAATCCCAGTTTCTTCATATGTAAAATGGGAGTGATAATGCCATCTACTCCACATCATTATATGAGGATCAACTGACACAATATAAGTAAAATGTCTTACAAACTTAACTACTGTCTAAATATTAAATATTATTTTATATAGCAACTTGCATTTATGTGGCACCTTAAGGTTTAAAATTCACTTTATGTATTTTATCTCATTTGGTCTTTGAGGCTATACTAGAAGTATATAGCAAAACTAGGACTCGAACAGAACTTTTCTAACTGAATCTGAGAGGCAGCTAGGTGGTGCAGTGGATAGAGCACCAGCCCTAGAGTCAGGAGGAACTGAGTTCAAATATGACCTCAGGCGCTTACTAGCCATGTGTCCCCAACCAAGTCATTTAACCCTGATTGCCTACAAAAATACTAATAACTCTGAATCTCAGATTCTTCTCACTAACTCTTGTTCTGTGCTATAGAATTCAGTTTTATTGTATTTTGTTTTGTATAACTTTAAATGACTTCATATGTGAGTTTTTGATCTCAGATTATCTTATACCTCTCTGTATATGTATCTTATATTTCTCCATATCAATATTTTATACCTCTCTGTATCACATAGGCACATGGACACACACATATTTCATGGTAGTTAAATACAAGGTCATTTGGAGGAAAGGACATTAGCAGTTGGGTCATCAGGAAAGGCTTCTCAGAAGATGGTATCTAATCAGCATCTTAAAAGAAAAGAGGAAGTCTATGAGATAGAGATAAGGAGGGAATAAAATATAAAAAATTACAAAAAAGAGATAAGGAAGGAGTACATTCCAGACATATAGGATGGCAAATTCAAAGGCATGGAAATAGGAGTTGGAGTTCCACGAGTGAGGAACAGGGAAGTCTTGATAACTGGTTACAGAGTATAGGAAGAGGAATAATGACCAATGAAGGCTTGGAAAGGGTGGAAAGGGAAAAAGAACCAATGCATATTTCCCATGATATTTCTGAGGATTGAAATAATGTTATGATATGTATCCTCAAAGACCCACTGAATTGGGAAAGAGAGTTATGGACCTTTCATGAATTCCTCTAGCTCTTCCTCTCCTCCATAAGTATTATCTGTTTTACTTATTGGCATTAAATTTTGCTTTCCAAGGTACCATTTTATCCATGTTTCTACCTTGCTCAAGAACCTCTGGGACCTTTTTATTTTAAGGAACTTCAGACTTTTAGCTTTGCATTCTAGACACTCCATCATTTATCACCAGCCTACCTTTGCAATCCATGTTTCCACTATTTTTCCAATTATTTCATTGGCAGAGAGTAATATACCAATTCCCAATTCCAGGACAGTGAGGAATAAGACCATGACTGCAGTTTCCTATCAAACAATGGAAAGCAGAGTCACAGGAGGTGCATTCTAAAGGGTTACTTGCTGGCAGCTTCTGAAGGCAGGCCCACTTTCAGGACCCCCCTCAAAAGGAACATAGTTAATAGAACCTAGAAGTTAGGCCAACATAATCAAGGGTTCTCCACTTCATCATAGTAGAATCTTTGTGGTGGACGCAGCAACTGCTTTCTCACATGCCTACACACACCCACAGAACACCACTCCAAGTCTTTCACATGACTTAAAGGCCTAAGGACCAATCTTAGTATGAAGAAAAAAGAATGAACTTTCTAAGTCCAAAGAGGTTAATAGCGTTTTAGCTTCTCAATGAGAATCACTTACAGTTAAAAAAGTAACTGCAAAGCAAAAATCTCCAGTTTGTTGATTCTGGCATTCATAAAAAATAGAAGATATTTGCTTCAGATCAGACCAGATAATCCATATCCCAATTCCTGCGACCACAGAACTGAGAATGGCCATCACCAGGCTGCTTTGTACCTAAGAGACAATTAGAACAGTCATTGAACCCTCTGGTTTGGGCATATCCATTTTCATAGTTTAACCTGTTTTTAAAGTGTAAAGAGCTCACTATTTGGTGTCAGGGGACCTGGATACAAATATTAATTATGCTGCTTGCTCCCTAGGTGTCCTTGGTCAAGTCACTCCCATTTTTAAGGGGGTCACTTTAATTTTCTGGAAAATAAGGAAGGTTAGATTGCATAATATCTAAACTTTCTGCCATATAGCCTAACAGAACTATCCAGCATTTGGGATTGTATGCCATGTTTGGTAGAAGGGACCCAATAAATGATGTTTCGGAGCAAATCGATATACAGAGGTATATGTGGGCACAATGCCCTCTGGAATAGTGAGTGTCACTCATTCTTTAAACAAAATTCTCAGGTGTATTTCTCCATTCCCTGAACTTTTTCAAAGATACTCTTTTTCACAAATATTACTATGCTATTTTATACTATACCATGCTATAATATGCTGTACTCTACTATACTAATGTAACTCTTCACTATCCTGAAGACCTTCTCTACTTAATAATCATGATTTCTTCCCACATTCTCAGTGACAAAAAAGGGCAATGCCTTTACTCACCAGACATTTGGTGCCTTTTCTTTCAGATGCAATCAACAGAAATCCAGAAATGGTGAACTGTCCAAGACGGGAAAAAATTAAACTTGTCACTGAAAGTCGACTGCCTGTCCCATTTCTTCCACACAATATAAAACCATAAAAACTTACTCCATTTTTAAGGCCTCAGAGCTTAGCCTGATGATCCATAGCATCCCAGAACTAAATGTTGGGAATGCAGAGAAGGTAAAAGTTATTATTAAAGAAAAGATAATTGAGGTTGAAGGAAGGACATGTGCTGATGACTCCAGGACCCAATATATTTCATGGTAGGAACCAACGGGATCATTTTATCATGGACTTTAATTCTGCCAATCACATCTCATCTGCCCATCTAGAATTCCAAGTTATTGGTCTATTTCTCTGAACATGATTCTACCTTTCTTTATCAATTAAAAAAATGATTTGATTCTTCTCAAAATTTTCTAGGGAACGAACTTTGTTTATATTGTTCCTTCTCCATCATCAGACCATTGCTTATTTTTCGTCTCTTCAAATATGAAATATCATAACTCACAGCTATGCCTAGAGTGAGGTATTTGGCCCAAGGCCCCAGAATGCTGAATTTAGAAAGGGCCAAATTTAAAGGAGGGGAAAAGTAATAGTACTTGCAATGCTGAAATAGTATAAAGGAAGAACAGAGGAGGAAAAGTGAAAATGTGAAGCTACCAGTTGGCAGGCTCATGAGAAGCCTTCCTACACTTCTGACCCTGGAGGACTATGCATTGTAGACAAAAGCACAGTGACATTTTCCTTTGACGGTTTTTTTGAGCCTGTCATACTGTTTTGTATTTAGTATTTGTATTTAGTTCGGATACAGCTTGTCCAGGCACACACATTAAAGATCAGAGAAGGGATTGGAACCCAGGTCTTCTTAACTTTAAGTCCAGCACTATATCCACCATGCTTTTTGCTCCACTTCCCTCACACTTTTCTAGCTACATTATCTATGCAAGAAAACTGGGATTACTTTTGAGACTTAGAAATTTTACTAACATCTTATTGGGTATAATGTTATGGTATCCTTTATTTTATAAGAGCGTAGGCCAAGATCCAGGAGGGGCTTATTTTCACAGATTAAGAAACTGAGTCCCAGAGAAAATAATTGACTTCCCCAAGGTTGAAAGGGGAATAAGTGGCAAAGCCAGTATTTGAACTCAGGTTCTGTAACTTCAAGTTCCATAACCTTTCCACTGCACCATATTGCCAATTGACATGCTGTATTTTGTCTCAATTTATTGAATGAATTTGTTAATCAAAATGGGAGAACACTCTCAGTCTAACATCCTTTTCTTCTTGGAGACTCATAGCCTCTCTTTGTAGATCACCAGTCTCTTGGGGCTGGAGATTATGGTTATCCATATCCTGTATTCTTGATTGGCACGTCATTTAGAATAGCACACCTAGTACACGCTCATTCATTACTGGCTGATGTGGAAAGCAGGACTGTCCATGCATAGAAATGCTTCTGTCTTATTCCCCAAGGGAGTGCAAAAGGCCTAAGCCACAAAGAGCACAGAATTGTTGGACTAAATTGAAACCCATTTATGTTTACCAGTGATTCATGTGCAGTTATATTCAGGAATATGTATATATATAATATATATATATATATATATATATATATATATATACATATACTGTTGAAGGTCATGTTTCTGGAACTGGGGATACAATGCAGCTGTGAAGCAAAAAGGGAGAATCTGGTGAGAAGTGGACTGTACAATCTTATTTAATAAACTTAGCACATAGCCTTGGGGCTGGTTTTGGTTTATTTGGAGACTGAGAGGATAGCCTGAAAACTATACTAAGGCAAAATGGATGGAGCAGTAACAGTGTAGAGGAGAGACTTCTTTGGTTATCTTTTGTACTGATAGAAAGTCTTGTGACTGGTGCATACATTTAGGGGAGGGAGCTTTCGGTGATCAGCGTAGGAGCACTAATGATTCTGTTCATGCTAGGGTAAGTAAAGAGTTTGATGGCTTTGGAAATGAAGAGAACCTATGTGAGGGAGGGGTGATGATTGAATTGGAAACTTGCATTTAGGGAGTGAGCCTGTATAACTTCATAGGGATTGGGGGTGGGGGTGTGTAACGGCATTGTAAGTCTTTAGTTTATGCCAGAGAATTGAGCTGAATACCAGTTTATAGAATGATAGGAATTTATAATTAGAAGGGGTCTTAAATTTTTCTAGTCCCAAACTCTTATTTTTTGCATTATTATTAATCTCTTGTTTTTTATATCACTTTCATTTCCCAGAATGTCTCACTTCTGCTAACAGTCATCCCTCATTTTTTTGACAAACAAAAGCAAATACACAAAAATCAGACAAATAAACCTAAAACTAAAAAGTATGTATATTGTCTGGGAGGTGTGTGTGTGTGAGGTGATTCAACAAAATCAATCATCACATCACATTAGTCTGACAGTATGTGTAATATTCCATGATCAAAGTCTCTCTCTGCCTCTCTCTCTCTCTCTCTCTCTCTCTCTCTCTCTCTCTCTCTCTCTCTCCTTCCCTCTCTCTCCCTCTCTCTCCCTCTCTCCCTCTCTCTCTTCCTCTCTCCCTCTCATTTCTGTAGAGAAGGGAAAATGTATTTTCTTTTCTCTTCTTTGGGACCAAGACTGGCCATTAGAATTGCTTGGGGCTCAGTTTCAATTTTTGCTATTTGCTCAAAAGTTTTTTTTTAATCACAAGAAAACCAAGAACCAGAGTCTCAGTGGCATGCCCAATATGTTACAAGGAGTGAGTACCAAAGACATGGTGAAATCTTGGATCTTTTGACTTAATTCAAGTTTCCTTACACTATGCCATGCTGTCTCTTTTCTCCTATGTATTTTTCCATGCTAAATCCAGAATTTTTGATGGAGGAGGAGTCTTCTGTCATCTGGCATGGAATGTTCATTGTACGAATGGCCATGAAGACAGCAAATAATATTAAACTGTTTTTCGATGCTGCATTTTTTTTGTAGAACATATATCTCAGAATAGCAAGTAAGAATTTTCTTTTTGTTTCAATGAGAGAATCCAGAAGATATTTGGAATGTCTTTCATATTTCAAATGATGGAAAATATTCAAACATAAGATTCTGATGGGTAGGTAAGGTGAAGATAGAGGATGTATAAGTAGGTGATAATAGGACTCAGACACATGAGATGTTTAAAGATGTGCATGGGATTGAGCTCAACCAACTTGAATAGACTTACCAGTAATCCTCCCCATATTGGATAGCCCATGTGAAAGGTTGGGAAAAGGTCCTTCTTAGGTTTTAGAAAATTCAGAATGAACTTATGAATTACTCCAAAGAAGAAGCAGATAAGGCCAATCATAGTCTGTGCTGCCTGCAAGGAGAGAAATACGCTCAGGAGGGAAAACATTTCTTGGGATTGGTACTTTTTCCTCAGCACAGCTATTTAAGACCTAAGTCATGGATCCTGAATACTGGCTAACTACTGAAAAGGAGGCTAACTGCAGAAGGAGATGATAAGTCTTACAGATGCATTCTTCTTTGCTAGGATGTCAGTGAGTATGGATTGGTGATGCCTTGATGGAGTTGTATTAGACAATCCTAAAATTTTTTTTCCTAATCTCAAACATTTTGTATTCTTATGTATTTTCTAAATCTGGCATTCTATATCATGAGATTCCTTCTATCTCTGATATTATCTGTTCTAAGATCTCTTCTAACTCTAATATTTTATTTTCTAAGGCCCCTCTCAGCTACAAAATTCTATGTTTTTTTGCTGTCTCTTCCAGCTCAGTGACATTTTCTGTTCTAAGATGCTTTAGAGCTCTGAGATTCTCTCTTCTATGATTTAAAGCCCATTTCAGTTTAAGCCATTGAGTGTTCAATGAAGTAGTTTCCTTGTGGGGCAAAAGAGATCATTATTTTCCTTTAAGAGTACAAAAATACACTAGTATTTTTCTCATTTTCTTCTTCAGGTGTTGTCAGATAATGAAACCAGACCTTTCTAGAGGAATCCAACAGCAATTCTACAGCATGAGCTCCTCAATTAGAAGAATTTTCTTTCTAATATGATAATACCAGCACCTCACCAGGAATACTGGCCCAATCTAATTTACTTAAATCTCCATGCAATGATTACCCCCAGGAATTCCAGTTCCTTCCTCAGGAATGCTTCCAGCTTGCTCCGTGGTGGGGAAGGAGATTTTAGTTGCTTTACTTCCTCCTTCTGGATGTCTTCTTTAGTGGGATCCTCCACAGACTGGCTAGGTGATAAGCTCATGATTATGTAGTAGATTCTGTAACAGAAAGTCATTCATTTCACTATTACCCAAGACACTCTCCCTGCAGGATCTTGTAGTTGTCATTGGCTGTGGAAACAATAGTGGCCTCAAATAGTTTCCATGCTAAGTTTGGAGTTGAACAACCCACAGTCACATGATACAGTTAAAGAATGAATAAAATTCATCACTTCTAAGGAAGGGAAAAACAAGCAGTAACATCATAAATTAGGGTTTTTGTTGCCTTTCTATTTTCAGGGCTCATCATTTCGTATAAGTAGGGTGCCTTGCCTTTCTTGATCAAATGCACTAGGACAGAAGGACATATGAATGAAAATTTATTTGATATCTCAAAAATGTTAACTGAATTCTATACATCCTACTATTCCTCAGCAGGGACCTGATCTCAATCTCCAATTTTGCATGTGTGTATATAATCTCTTTCAAATCAGCATTGTTTTCTAATTCAATTCAACAAACATTTATTAAGTGTGCACAAGACACCTGTTGAGTATAGAAAGCTGTCACAGGGCAGTCCATGCTTTTAGTGTTCTCACACTACCCCCATCACAATGATTCATCCATGTATCATTGATATATGTCTATCCTCCAGACAGGGTAGCTTTAGAGATTTGTGAAGGGAAAGATTACATAAAACTTGGGAATTCAAAGAAAACTCCATGGAAGTGGTATTAGCTGAGCTAGACATCAAAGGGAGGGGGGGATTTCACAAGTGAAGAGATGGATATGTGCATTGGGAAAGAGATATAATTAAGTCCATGGAAAATGACTATCTGAACAATGTCATGGAATGCATGGTGTAGAGGCAAGGAGAGAAGGTCCCTATATCTGCTCTCTGTTGACATGGGTTATTCCAGTTTAGAAACTAGCCTCCATTCCAGTTAAAGTATGTAATGATATTTTCCATATTCAGTTCCCCCAAGTCCTCTCTACTTTTGTCTTTGCTTCTAGGCTAATAAAATAGATGAGTTTATTTCTGGTCAATAATGATAATGAAAATATGACTTCTTTAAGTTCTTTTCAGCTATAAAATCAATGATCCTAAGTGCCTACTGAATACATACAAGTTATCTTTGAAAATACAAAGACAAATATGAAATAGTCCCAGTCATCAAGGAGATTAAGTTCTGCTGGAAAGATTCCAAATGTAGAGAAATAAGGAGCATAAGACATCTTGAGGAGTGAGAGAGCACTAGGAATTAAGGGAATCTGGGAAGGATTACCAGACAAGTTGATATCTGAGCTGAATCTTGAGAGACTAAACTAAGAAGACATATGGATGAAACATTTGTTAGGAGCTTATAGTGTATTAGAGAACTGTAAATTAAAACAACACTGAAGTACCACCTAACGCCTATCAGTGACTAATATGACAGAAATGGAAAATGACAAATGTTGGAAGGGATGTGGAAAAATAGGGACACTAATGCATTGTGGATGACATTGTGAATTGACTCAACTACTCCAGAAAGCTATTTGGAACTATTCCCAAAGGACCACAACATCGTTCATACCCTTTGACCGAGCAATACCACTACTAGGTCTATACCCCAAAGAGATTAAGGAAAAAGGAAAAGCATCTATATGCACAAAATATTTATAGCATCTATTTTTAAAATAATATTTTATCTTTTGCCCAATGGAATGTAATTTTTTAAATATTATTTTTTATTTTGAATTTCAAATTCTATCCCTATCTCACTCCCTTCCCTCTCCCTGAATTGGAAAGCAATCCGATATAGGTTTTACATGTGCAATCATATAAAACATTTACATATTAGTCATTTTGTGAAGAAGACTCAAACAGAAATAAAGAAAGGAGGAAAGGAAGAAAGAAAGAAAGAAAAAAAGAGAAAAATAGTCTGTTTCAGTCTGTGTTCAGACATCATAAGTTCTTTCTCTGGAGATGGATAGCATTTTTCATCCTGAATCCTTTGGGATTGTGTTGGTTCATTGTATTGCTGAGAATAGCTAAGTTATTCACAGTTCTTCATCATACAATATTGCTGTTACTATGTTCAATGTTTTCCTGGTTCTGTTCATTTCAATTTGTATCAGTTGAAGTATGTCTTTTCAGGTTTTTCTGAAATCATCATGTTTGTAATTTATTTTAGAACAACAATACTCCATTATAATCATATATTACAACTTGTTCAGCCATTCCCAAATTGATGGGCATCCCCTAAATTTCCATTTCTTAGCCATCACAAAAAGAGGTGCTATAAATATTTTTGTACAAATAGGTTCCTTGCCCTTAAAAAATCTCTTTGGGATACAGACCTAGCAGTGATATTGCAGGATGAAAGGGTATGCAAAGATTTATAGCTCTTTGGGAATTGTTCCAAATTGTTCTCCAGAATGGTTGGATCAATTCACAATTCCATCAACAATGGATTTAGTGTCCCAATTTTCCCACGTCCCCTCCAGCATTTATCATTTTTCTTTTTTGTTATATTACCAATCTGAGAGGTATGAAGTGGCACATCAGAGTGATTTCAATTTACATTTCTCTAATCAATAGTGATATAGATAATTTTTCATATGACTATAGGAAGCTTTGATTTTTTTTGTCTGAAAACTACCTGTTCATATCCCTTGACCATTTATCAATTGGGGAATGACATGTATTCTTATAAATTTCAATCAGTTCTCCATATATTTGAGAACTGAGGCCTTTGTCAGAGATATTTGCTGTGCAAATCCCCCCCCCCCAGTTTTCTAGAAGCTCTTTTTATGGTAGCAAAGAATTAAAAATTGAGAGGATGTCCATTGAGAGGAGTAATGGCTGAACAAGTTGTGGTATATGATTGTGATGGAATATTATTGTGCTATAATAAAAGACAAACAGGATGCTTTCAGGAAGAAAAACCTAGGAAGACTTATATAAACTGATTCAAAGTGAAATTAGCAGAACCAGGAGAAAACTATACCCAGTAACAGCAATATTGTATGATGAATGAAATTTGAAGCATACTTTAAAAAAAGTTTCTTTCTTTTTTTGTATGTGTTTTCTTTTGCAATATGTCTAATATGGAAATGTTTTGCATGATTACACATGCAAAAGTTATATAAAATTGCTTGCCTTCTCAAGGAGGGAGAAAGAGACAGAAGGAGGGAGAAAATTTGGAATATGAAATTAAAAAAATGAATGTTAAAATTTTTATTTACATATAATTGAGAAAAAATAAAATGAAAATTAAATGTAAAAAGGAGTTTATGGTGTCCTAGATGATGTCCTAAGCCCTAGGGATATAAGGAACAAGTAAATCAGTTTTTATTCTCAAGGAGATTACATTTGAATGAGGATAGGCAATATAAGGGAACTAAAAAAAGGGCAGAAAGAATGGGCATTAGGGTACATTCCAGGGATAGAAGTGGGAATGACCAGAAGAACTATACAGAATACAGAAAAAGAGCATAAGTTCAGAGAGCAGTGAATAGTTCGCATATGTTCAAGTTTGTCAAAGAGAGAAATTTAGGTGGAGACAACTTGTGGAGGGCCTTAAATTCTAGACTGAGGGATTTGCATTTTATCCTCTAGGCATTTTAGATCTATGGGAAGTTTTTGAAGAGGGGATTGGCAAGATCAGGCCTGTGCCTTAGCTACTTTGGCTAAACTCACTCTGGTGAGTGGGTTGGAGGAGGATGAACTTGGAAAAAGGTCTATGAGAAAGTTCAGGTGAGAGATGATGAGAGTGGGAGTGTGTGGGCAGAGAGAAAGAGATGGATGAGAGAGCCTCATCTGTAAAATGAAGATTGGACTAGATCATCCCAAGGGTCCTTGCCACATCTAAATCTATGGTCTTGTGAAATTTGTGAAGTGAGAATCAGTAAGATTTGACAAGTAATTAAATTTGGGTCACTAAGGGAGAGGAAATAGTCAAATAAATTTAACTTTAATTTGATTTGTATGAACTTTGTAACTGAAGTTGCAAACCTGATTGAGTGATGCTAACCCTCATGAGAGAGTGGGATTAAGAAGTAAAGATGATTAGTTCTGTTTTGGATATGGTGACTTTGAGATGCCCATGTGAAGCATGTCCAGGAGGACAGCCAGCTGATGATATGAGACTGGAGTTCAGAAGATAAATTAGGGCTGGGTAAGTTAAAGGCAAAGAAATAAACCTTCTTGTATGGTGGTATTCCCTTGATGAGGTATTCCCTTAAGTAGGGTGAAAGTCGAAGAGAGGTGTATTTAAATTTGATGTAAGAAAACTGTTCCAAACACAGAGCTCTCCCAAAGTGGACTGAGCTGTTTGAGAAGGTGGAAGCTTCTCCCTTACTGGGTCTCTTCATAAAAAACCTCAGTGACCACTTTTCTGAGACATTCTAGAAGGGAGAACTTTCCAAGAAAGATTGGATTAGACTACTTCCAAGGTCCATTTTTGGGATTCTGTAATTTGGATGTCTCCTTAAAATGGTACTTCAACATCTGGGAACTGACAAAATCACCAAGATTAATAGAAGAGACAATATCCTGGGGATGAGCTCTGGGAGACACACTCATGCTAAAGGGACAGGAGAGTGAGGATGATTTACCCAGGTGACTGAAAAACAGAAGGCAGATACATAGAAGAACTGAGACAAAGCATTGTCTTAGAAGTCAAAGGCACAGAACTAACATCAAATGTTACATAAGGGTCACAAATGAAAAGGATAGAGTAAAAGCAATAAGAGTAATAATAAATGGATAATTGGTAAATGAAGAATGAAAGCTCATTAGAGTGTTGTAATCAGAAACTATTTTGGAAGGGCTGGAGAAGTGTCCAGGCAGGGAGGAAGTGAAATCAGAAAGCATATGCTTTTTTCTACTAGTTTTGTCATGAAAGGCACAAGATATCTAGGACCAGTAAAGAATTTGTAAGGACAAGATAAAACTAAGATTTTTTAATTGGGTGGAGAAGGAGCTAGTAGTTAGGGAGAAATTGAAGATGGGAGGACATGACAATGAGGTGACCAATGTTCCAAGTTCCTGAATGAGTCCAGAGGGGGTAGGATTAAGAGAACAATTGGAAGTCTTGGCCTCAGTGAAGCAGTCAACCATTTTCTCACAATGCAGAGAAAAGGAGAAGCTGGGTCAAGAGAAATTTTGTGGTGTACAGATATCAGAAAACAATTATTTCAGTAACGATGCTGAAATGGTTTATCTATTATCTATTGAAATGGTTTGTGAGAGGACAGAATAAAGAGTTAAGGAAAAAAGAGGATTTTGACCAGGCACTGGAGAATAATAGAGGAAATCAGAGAAGAAAAATGTAGGATTGCCATAAAAGAGTGAAACATTAGTGAGTTTCTATAATATGACCTTGTTGTGGACCCAGCTGGTGTGGCTGTTGTATGACTCCCTCAGGGGGCATGGAGCAAAATAGAATTGATAGTGAAGATGACAAAGAGTAGGACAAGTGACCTCCCCAAGGTCATATGGATAGTAAAATGCAGAGCAGGGATCCAAGGATCAGGGATTTTTCAATTGTGCCACAGAGAAACAAAGAAAATTGTTGCCTTATCTCTTTAACACACAATGCTTGGAGGTCATGGATATAGAGGTGGAAAACACAATAAAAATTATTTAGGCCAATCCTAGTGACCTCTGAATAAAAGTCCAGTGTTTAGCCACTACGTTGTGATGTCATTTCTAGACTGTTTGATATAAAAGGGTCTTAAAAACTGTCTAACTTCATTTTATTGTACTCTCTTGCTATTGCCACCTCCCCTAGTCTGCTTACCATATCGAGTGGGCATGAATACTCATACAAAAAGGAACCCCAGAGTCCCTACTTCTGCTCTTATGCTCACTGCCTCCTCCTAGTTTAGGCTGGTGCCCTCCAGCTACCATCACTCCCTCCAAAGTGGGGTTTCATGTGGTTGTTCACACGGCTTACATGAGTAGAGAATCACCAACTATAATCTTTCCAATAAGATAAATGACCACTAGGCCTTATGTAAACACTCCAGACTTCCTAGGAATTACTATCTACTATTCCTATGCACCAAAATGATCCCTAAGATGTTTTGTTTTGTTTGCCTTAGAGATGAACATTCCTATGTATATTGTTTTGTTCAATTAGTATGTGAGTTACTTGAGAGCAGAGAATGTCCTGATTTTCTGTTTCTATCCTTGGAACTTGGCACATAGTAAGTGCTTAATAAACACCCTTTTAAATTTAATTTTTTTTTTAAATTTTTAAATTTTTTAAAACCATTTAAAATTTTTTAAAACCATTTAAAATTAAATTTGTTGATTCATTCATTCATTTATACAGATGAGGAAATGGAATCTTTGAGAGGAGAAATTCAGCTTTGAGAGAACTACTCATTAAAGGTCTTTTAAAAAGATTGGGTGATGACTGCTTGGAAATATGGAAGAGTGAATTATCATTAAAGTACAAATTGAAATAGATGGCCTTTGAAGTTCCTTTCCCCTATAAGATTTTATGATTCATTGGAGCCAGCATGCGGTAAGCAGCCCTACCCCTAAATTTTTCCTTCAAGGGTTTAAAGAAGTCATTTTTCTCCCCACAAAGACAGAAGGGTGAGAATATTACTCAGCTTCCCCCTCATACATAAGCCAGTCTGTCCTTAAGGCAAAGGACCTATAGTTCCAAAGTCTAGAAACCCCCTTTGGGACCATCTAAAAAGATAAGATTTACACAATATTCTCTGTACCTACCTGAGTCTTTTTGAAAATGATCTAGGGAATTTGGAGCTGGGAGTGTCTCTTGATCACGGGTCTTCCTAGTTGGTCCCTTCTAGAGAATGAGCTATTCTGGAGTGTGAAAGAACAGATATTATGGGGCCCTGTGTGCTTCCTCTCTCACCAAACACTAGATGGGTTGGGATCATGAGATATTTTACTCTTATCATTATCTATAGATAACTGCCTTTCTTAGTTAGCCTGCTGCCACGACCTACTCACAGTTCTCTCTTCTGCAGCCTAAAAAAAACAATTGTAGTTTCTGCTGGAGACTTATTAACTGCTAGGATACAATTACCCCAACCATTGAATTAGGTACTCTTAGGACTATGAAACAACATCCTGGCCCAGATTCCCATGAAGCCATGAAGCAACGGCATTAACTTTTACTTTTCAGGAACTGAGGTGCTTGAGAAGTGGCCCAAGCATCAAGAATCCAAGTTCTAATATCTCCTCTGTCATATGGTGGCTGTGTGACTTTGGGCCAGTCATTTGAACTCTCACTGTCCCAAGTATTTTCTAAGAAGAAAAGTTGCAGAGGAGGTGCTGACCTACATTGTTAACAAGAGTTTCATTGCTGGGAGTTCCCTGTGCTAATGGAGTCACAATAAAAATAGAGAGGAGTAGGACCTCTTCAGCCACCATGTACCTGAGTCCAGTGGAAGTTATAACCCTCTATGGAAAGAAGAGCATGGGAATGGAGACTTTGGGTCACAAGGAGCTTAAACAAGGTTTATTCCACTGAAATTGGATGATATTATTATATTAGATATGGAATGAAAGCCACAGGGATCATTCTCATTGAAGGACATTTAAAGAAAAGAAGAGGTCCCACTGAACACTCTTAGAACTCTATATGGCCAGGATCTAGAAATTATTGGTATAAGTCAGTGTCTCAATACCCAGTTGCTCCCTGAAATATTTATAGGGCACCCCAATTCCCCTGAGGCACTAGATATACTCTGGATATGGGAGTGGAGTGCTTCATCTCACAAAGATAAGCCTCTTTTCTGCCTCTCTTCCATCCCTTCCATTATGGGTACCTGAGTAGATTTGAAAATGATCTGATATTCCACATGCCAATGATTTTATTTCTTTGAAGGAAGTTCCAGTAAGCCAAGTGAAGTTAATGGTCTCTGAATTTAACTGCTTCTGAAGTAGGAAGGGGAGACCTTTGTGTTAGGCTCAGCATATAATAATTACTGATTAAGAAAGACATGCTTTCACCTCACCTCCATTTGAAACAATACCTCTCATTTCCGCAAATGTTTTAGTACTCTGTGGATTCCCTCATTAATTGTTCAATTAAACTCACTCATCTCATTGCTGGTATCTTTATGAATGTAGTAAGGGAACTCATCTCATAAGTGTGTCTGCTACCTTGGGGACACTAGGACAGGTTTTAGAAGTTTTGTGTGTGTGTGTGTGTGTGTGTGTGTGTGTGTGTGTGTGTGTGTATAGTCAACCTTATTTTGTCTTTAGGTTTTCTTTTACATGTGGGTTACTCACGTGATTGTCAGGCTCATCAAAAATGATACATAGTGGTGTTTTGCTAACAATGGGAACAGGTAGAGAAACATGGGATACCCAGATTTTCCTGAACTTTAGATATTGCATAAAGTTCAGAGAAACCTGATTCTGGGCACCAAAAATCTTTTTTTCTGATATCCAGACTAAATATGTCTAAAGCGACTATATTTCATGTGTACGTGTGTGGGTGACAAGAGAGAGTAAAGGGAGAAATGAGAGTGGGGCAAGTAGAGCAGGAGAAGGAGGGAAGGGGAAGATGGAGAGATGGCTTACTGTAGGGAGAAGATGGCAAAGATAGAGGAGAGGAAAAGAATGGGGATGAGAGGAGAAAACAAAGGGTAGAGTAGGAAGGAAAAGAAAGGATGAGGTGGAAAGTCAGATAAAAGGAAGAGAGGAAAGGAAGATATAGAGAGAGGAAGGGAAGAAAGACCAGAGAAGTCAGTAAAGTGAATGAAATAAAGAATGGAAGGGAAAAAGTATGGGAGGGGAAGGGAGGGGTGGAGAAAAAGAATGGGGGTGGGAAGGGAGGCAGAGATGGGAGAAGGAGAAAAAGGGAAAAAGAGAAATGAGGAGGGAAAGAGAAAGACGAGAGAAGCAAGAAGAGAGAAAGAGAAGAGAAAAGGTGAGAGGGGAGAGTAGAAAAGGGATAGAAAGAGTGAGGAGGAGAAAAAGATGAAGAGATGGTATGTATGTGGGTGGGGAAACCATCTCAATGAAATGACCATGGTTAAAGCCAATTTAGGGCCACTTTTTTTCTCTGGCCATAAGTTCTAGCCTTTCTTTGTTAACAAAAGATTGATGTTTTCTTTGCAATTAATAATTTATTTTAATAGAATATTCACTAATATCTTATGAATTCATGAAAGTAGAGCATAGGGAAAAATGGAGATGGGGAATTATACTTAGGAAATCTAGTTAGGAAGTCAATGTTTTATAGTAGATGGAGTTCTAGCTAGACTTGGATTATGGAAGATCTGGGTTCAAATTCTGCCTCAGATACTAGCCTCATTGATGTGGTTCAGTTACTTAACCCTTCCAAGCATAATAAGGTCCCTTGTCCTTGTACTTCTAAGCAAAGTCAAAGGTTTGAACGTACAACCTCTGACTCCAACTCCAAAATTCTTCTCTAAACTTTTAAAATACTGAATCATTTAATACAAAATATATGATTCTCTCTCTCTCTCTCTCTCTCTCTCTCTCTCTCTCTCTCTCTCT
>CM053623.1:449394217-449412780 GCA_028646595.1 Phalanger gymnotis | reverse complement strand
CCTCTCCTCTCTGCTCCTCTCCTCTCCTCTCTCTTTACTCCTTGATCCATCTATTTATACTTTTTTAAAAAGTTGAAACTCAGATTCTCTTTGATAGCTGATAAATTCAGGGGTTCTTTCTCTCTTTTCCTAACTAGGGATCTCTAATGAACATTATTTTTAAAAGTTTACCAAGACGATGAAAGGAACAACTTTCTTGCACTTTTTTATCTTCTGAGAGCTACTCTTCATATAAGTTGAAGCCTCCGTGCAAATCCCTAATATTTTTTGCATATATATTTTCTTCTCATGAACCTTGCCTTTGTCCTTATCCTTGACCTTTATGTCTTCTCTGCCTTATTCTCTGTGTAAGAATTACTGTTAGAAGATGTTAAGAAAAATGTATGTCTAATACTCGTAGTAGGTGATACTCATGTAATTTAAGGGAACATGAGATAAGGCTTTTTATTGGTGTTTTTTAAATGAGTCCCCAAATTCAACAACCCCAGGAATCTTCACTGATAAATTTCATTCATCAAAGGGCAAACCACACACCTCCCAGGTGACAATACTTAACTATGATTTAGTCATTTCTAAAGAAAGGGAAGTTGACTTACACCAAGCAATTGTAGTACAATTTTCAGGAAACTCCACAGCTTATCCTGTGCACTGGATGGAGACTTGGCAATCTCTGCACTCCCTGGAATGATAGCATCATCACTGAGGGAAACTTTGGTAGACTGGTGCACATCCGATGTCATACCAATAGAGTGAAACCTGTATCATGGAGTCAGTCAGTCCACTTTTATCAAACTCATTTCATACGTTGAGCTTTATAAAACTCCACAGCCACATCAGAGTTGTCAAAGCATTACAAAACCCACTTGACCTTGTCACCTTTGATGAATCTTGCAATATCCCCATCTATCTTTCCCCAAATGACCAAATTTCATCAACTTTTCCCAAACTAATTTGGAAGAAGAAAAGCAAGAACATTAAAACTATTCATCCATTCATTTCTCTGTATGAAGTCCAATGACCTTAATTAACTGCAAGTGTCCTGAAACTAACTCTCTCTCCCCATCCCCACATTCAGTTTATATTACTTTTACACATGCAATCACTAAGAAGATTTATAACATTAAAGTTGAGGGACAAACACACCTTACCCAAGGCTGCTTAGGACACTTTATAGAAAGAAATTAGTACTGACTTGGAAGAAAAGATGAGAAGATTATTGATTTTCAGATTGTCTAGTTAAACCATTTCACTTTTTTGAATGTAAATAATGAGTATTAGAATGAATAAGTGATTTAACCAGATCCACCTAGCTAGCAAGATGAAAAGCCAGGATTTGAACCTGAATCTTCTGACTCTATCTAGAGCACATTCTTATGAATCAAAGAGACCAGTTGCCCTGGGGAAAACTCTCAGGATCATGTAAAAGTGCTTGGATTTAGAAGAAAAGACCCTTGACATCTAGGGAGAAGGCAAAGAAGGACAATGGAGAGAAGATAATATTATCTTTCCAGACTAATCTTAAAAGGAGTTCCTTCTTTTTTCAGAAGACATTGATCTTCCCTTAAACTCCACATACTGGGAGAAGGCCAAGGAGATGCTGAGAGCTGAAACCCTAGGTCTCAGGTAGGTCCAGTACATGTTGTGCCACAGACATTCAGACAAAGATTATAGAGCTCAGCCTATGTCTTTAGTCCATATTGCAAGCACAAGAACCACCACTGTGACTGACGGTAATGGTCATGGAGAAGTCTCACAGATTGCCAATACCAGTTGTTTTATTTAAAGAGAATACACTCCATTTGGGCCATTAGTTTATGAACATGTCTACTGAACATAAAAATAACGGATTGATCTAGTTTTTCTAGTCATTTAATAAAACAAATCCATTTTAGGTGTTTTACCTTATGAAAATTAAACATTTTAAAATTTTATAATTGGAATATGCTTGAAAAAAGTAGGGCAGATAGGTGACACAGGAGAGAGTGCTGAGCCTGCAGTCAGAAGACTCATCTTCCTGAGTTCAAATCTGCTCTCAGAAACTTATTAACTGTGTGACCCTGGACAAGAAAATTGACCCTATTTGCCTCAGTTTCCTTAGATTTAAAATGAATTGGAATAGAAAGTGGCAAACCATGCCAGCATCTTTGCCAAGGAAACCCCAAGTGCGGTCATGAAAAGTGGGACATGACTGTAGTGACCGAACTTCAATAACATGTCCAAATTCCTGACATGGAGACCCAAGATGAAGAATGCATAATAATCCCAACTCTTTGGAAAAATGAATAGTGACCTAAGAATTCCTATTCAGATTTATTGTCTTTATGAAAAATGAAAAGCGACAGCAGTAACAATAGCAAGAACCAACCCAGGCTCATCAAAGGGCAAGGGAAGTGCTTTCAAAGTTTTCTTGACTAAGGAGTAGATTCATAGGATTATCATAAAGGGTCTGTTTTGACATCTTTCCAAGGGCAGAGAAAAGGATTGCTTGTACAGAAGCTGAGATGGGGAAAAAAGACCTATCCTTCCTTTGTTCCACCAGAGAAACTATGGCTAAAAACCCTGGGTCCTAAATCTCCATAGGCAAGAATTTCAAACACTAATTGACTCCATTGTTCAAGGGATCTTGAATAGAAAAATCACCAATCCTACCTGGAACTCCTCCCGGGACTACAGAGGGTTGGGATTAGCTAGGACTAATCCTTAGCCAGAAGTTTCTTCTTTCAGTGTTAATAAATTTCTGAGTCATATGTCTTTAACTGTCACTGAAATGACCTGGGACAAGAAATAACCGTTATCATGGGTCCAAATGATCATCCTTGTGACATGCCCTTCTTCCAGATGGGCTGTTGTGATGTGTTAATGCACACCATGCACTTGATTATCTATAGAAATGACCATTAGCCAGATAACAGAAAGTATATCATTTCACTCCCCAGCCTCTTCTCTACCCCCTTTATCTTAGAGCTGAGGTGGGGGTGGGTGGGTTGGGTTGGTCTATGGAAGTGAAAAAATTAAGTGACATGATTGTGGCAAAACCACAGCTGTACTTATCATTTGTGAATAATGTAGGCATGATGGGTGCACTCGGCTTTACTTGGTATGGCTGTTGCTACCATTTATTCCATTTTTAGATGGCCTAGTGAAAGACAAATGGAATCAGAAGTCCTTGATTGCTTCAGCAATCATTAAATTTAGGTCAAGAGGGAATATCAACCTTCTTATTTTTTGGGGTACAATATGTCTAGCATTCAACATGTATGGGTAATGGCGCCCAACATTAGAATTCTAGGTTCTCTGCCTCTGTAGAGGCTTTATGAGTCAGGCATCCTGTGGAGTGTTTTTTGGGCATTACTTTCCTCCATATTTGCCCCATATCATGATGAAATAAACAATTTCAACTATGCCCTTCTTAGAACTACTGGATCCAGGTTGTCCTATGTGGAAAGGGGAGAGTAATCTTAGAGTTTAGTTAAATGGTAGGCTTGACAGATATTTTCTTATTATGATTCATTTCTTTGTTATAAAGTACTATTCTTTTACTCATTGAGAAATCACTCTTTCTCTCTCTCAGATATATGTTCACTTACGTCAAATGATGGGATGATATGTGCTAACTGAAACACAGCAAATTCAAAATGAATCCAATGCTTATGAACCTATGGATGACCATAATTAAATTCTATTTGGTAAATGTCTAATCCACATACTTGGTGACATTGAATCAGAGCTATCCATAGAGAGCAGTACATCTTAGAGAGGAAAAAGCCATTAACTGTCTGATATCTGTAGGAAATATGATATTTAATCAGCTCTTCCAACCTAGTTCAACATGTGTTTTCTCTAAGCAAGTGGCTGTCAATATGGCTTGATTGCTAAATAAACATTGAACACCTGATTATGAATAACCTCATCCATTCCCTTAGTCTGGGCAAAGACTAGTGACACATTGAAGACAACTGAGGCTGGGGTGGAGGTGGGAGGCTGTGTAGACTGGGGTGGTAGAATTAGCCAAGATGACAGACATGAGATTCCAGAAGAATATGGCCAAACATTCTGGTTGGCAGAAAAAGTACTTAATTCTTAGAGTCATGGCCACGTAAGTCATATAATTTGTGTGTATATGTGTTTTTACTATCTCCTCAACTCACACTCAGTCCTCTTCTTTTAGCTCTTCATGTACTGGTGCCAAAGCATAAAAACACTGCTTTGACCCTCAATCAGAAGACCTGCTTTCAAATCCTACTTTCGATTATCACTAGTTGTGACACCTTGGCCAACTCAACATCTCTGCTTATTAATCTGTACAATTTGGTTATTAAGACTAACTGGGCTCTATTGTAAGAATCCAGTGAGATAAGGTTATAAAATGTTTTGCAAATCTTAAAGAGTCATACAAGAATCAGAGATTATTATTATTATTTTTGTTTTTGTTATATTTTTCTCATTTAAAAATATTCTGATGGGACAAGTTGTTGTCAGGCTATTATTCTTTTATACTTAGGGTTCTATGTAGAGCTTAACATTTATCAATAAACACAAATATTTCAGTATACTAAGAAGCAAAAGAACAAGGATTTTGAAAGAAACTATAAATGTTAGCTGCATATTGTATGCATACTTTAAAAAGTATGTTGTTTAAATTATAGGTGTATAAATTAAATTATATATATAATATTGATGTATGTATGAATATATGTTTATATGTATATGTATTACATTTAACAGGCTATAGTGACCTAGCTTTATTTGTTTATGTCCTTTTAAATATTTGATAGCTTGCTGCTCAATATGACTTTCATGAGAGAGACATATATATATATATGTATACATATGTATGTATGTATGTATCATTTTCATCCATTGGTTTAGTTTGACCACCTGATTCAACTTTGATTTTTAGTTTCTGTATTTCCTAAGAATACATTGTAGATTTTATACTCATGGAATTAAATGACACTTTAAAATATCTTTAGAGATAGATTCCACAGGATGCAGTAGCTATTTAGTGTTTTTTTTAATTGAGTCTTAGACCTTGATCTTATCTATGCATCTCAAGCCACCAATTAGGCCTTGAAAATCATCACAATCCTATTTCATAAAGGTGATTGTGAATGTAAGGCTAAGAGAATCAGGAGGTAAAAATCACTTCCTTGGAAGCAGACACATTTCATATTGGCTGTTTTTGAAATTATTGTTTGTGGCATATTTTAAACAGAGAAGGTGTTTTATGGAGATATAAAAATTAGCATCTTACTATACTTGGGTATATTTAATATATTTGTAGTGATCTCTGTGTGGAACTAAGTCAATTGCTTTTTCGTACTCAATAAATCCAGTAAAAATGTATGATGTTTTGGGTTGGCTTGCTTAACAATAAATACATGCCACTAAGTCGTTCCTTATACTACTCTGAGTTTGTGGTAGCAACCCCCCCCCCCCCATGGCAATTGTTATTGGTACGTGTTTATTGGTTTAATTTAGGAATGATTTGAATATGTAATAGTATTTCCTGGGGAGATTTCAGTGAAGTTCAATAATGGAAAGAAGGACAAGGATAAGGAAAGGGTGAGATTTTACAATCTTTACAAATAGAAAGCCTTCAGATACAAATAAATGAATGAATGAGAATAAACTAACAAACAGTTAAATAAATAAATAAATATATAAAATTAGTGAAGAAAAAAATCTAGGTTTTTTAAAGGGTTTGAGACTTGAATAGCTTTGTAACTCATCATAAGGCTCAGGATGAATAAATGCATCTTCATAAGGATTTTCCAGAGGGGTTGCTGGGGGATCTGTAAGAACACAATCTAGGGATTCCTGCTCAGAGCAGAGATTGCAACTGGAGCTCTGTGGACCCCTGAGAAGTCTCCAACGAGTACATCAAAGTCCAACTTTCAGGAAAAGGCAACATACAGTGTTTACCTCCACTTTCTCCACCAAGCAAAGATGTTTCAGAACTCTAAAAGACAAACTGAAGAAGGAAGTGAAAAAGTTGAAGTGGGAGAGAAGGAAGGGGAATTACGAAAAGAGAACAACTCAAGAAATCAGCCTAGAGATAACAAAGCCTCAACCTCAGGTTTTATGTTGTCCAGAGGTGACATCATGTCACTTTCAAGTGACCCAGAGAGCAGTGGAAGTGAACAGAGTGCTGATGAAGAATTCACTCTGCTGTTTTTACCACCTGAGTTTATCCCTAGAAAGTTTGAAGACTTAGAAGATGCACCTATGAGTCCTGACCTCCCGCCAGCCTACCACACTCACACGAGTGATGTGAGTAATGGTGACAATTCTGATGACAGCAATGAAAAGCATGACAGCAGCAGTGATTCCAGTAACAATCTAAGCCATGATGATCATGCTAGTGACGTCTACAGCACTGGCCATGTCGAAGTCGAGGAACAGGGAATGCAAACTGGTGGCTCCCAACTGCACAACATGGAAATTAAGGTAGAACACAGCTACACAAAAGCTATAGACAGAAGTGGAAAACCTGTAGAAGTCAAAGAGGAAGTGGAAGAAGAGCACAAAGAAAGCGAAGCAAGAAGTGAAAGGAAAGATCAGGAAGCCCCACCTTCAGGCTCCACTTTGGATGCCAGTGGCACCATGTCTGCTTCGAGTGATGCAGACAGCAATGAAAGTGAAGAGATTTCTGATGAAGAATCACTTGTGGCTCCTTGGTCCCCCTCACCTGTCCCAGGACAATCGGAACACTTTGAAGATGATCTTATATATCCCAGGCTCCCACCTGGCCACAAGACTGAAACCAGTGATGTGAGTAGTGGTGAGAATTCTGACAGCAATGAAAAGCATGACAGCAGCAGTGATCCCAGTAGCAATCTTAGCCATGATGATCATGCCAGTGATGCTTACAGCAATGACCATGTCAAACTCCAAGAAGAAGGAATGCACACTGGTGGCTCCCACCTTCACAGCATGCAAATTAAGTTAGAACACAGCTACACGAATGCTATAGAGAGAAGTGGAAAAGCAGGAGAAGTGGAAGAGGAAGAGGAAGAAGAGCACAGAGAGGGAAGCAAGAAGTCAATGGAAAGATCAGGAAGCCCCACCTTCAGGCTCCACTTTGGATGACAGTGGCACCATGTCTGCTTCAGGTGATGCAGACAGCAATGAAAGTGAAGAAATTTCTGATGAAGAATCACTTGTGGCTCCTCGGTCCCCCTCACCTGTCCCAGGACAATTGGAAGATTTTGAAGATGACCTTATGTATCCCAGGTACCCATCTGGTAACCAGATGAGGAGCAACAGCAGAGAGTCAGACCTGGATGGAGGGGAGGAGACAGAGCCAGAGCATCTTTTAGGCTGCATTTTCCCTCTAAAGCTTCGTCTTTGTAGATTGAGCTGAGGGTTTCTAGGCGCCACTTTGCAATGCCACCAGGAAACCCCAGGAGGCCAATGTACACTCAGACTCAAGAGTCCGCCGGTGACCAGGTGCAAGGGGTTGATGGGGTTTTACTCAGGTTTTACTCCCTCTTTCTCTCCTGCTTTTCTTTTTTTGTGTCTAGGGGGAGAGAAAGGAAGTCTTTACACTAGAGAAGGCAGGCTCACTGCACCTGCCTATCCTCTCCCTTCTTGAGGCAGCTTTTAAGACTACTAAAATTTCAAGTTGAGAACCACCTCAAATAATGTGGCAAAATTATACAGAAAAATTTGGGGTAAGATTCTGGTGATGGAGAGAAATAAAACATTTCAATAAAATTTTGGTAAAAACAAACAAAAAAAGAACACAATCTAGAATCCCAATGGAGAAGGCTTCCATCAATTACCATCTAAAATTTTTATTCTAATCATTTTCATTAGCCTCTTCTTGCCCCCTCCATGCTCTGCCTTCTTCTTTTGTGTCTATTCTCCATTTAGGAGATGGAACAAAAATGCTGTATAAGGCTTGACACATGAAATAGGTTTGATAAATGTAGACTGACTCCTTGGTGCAGGTTTGGATACACCAGCATGATATCAGAATTATAGCAGTTCCTGCTAGTACCCCGATGTGATAGTAATATTTATAGAGAGAAAGTAGAGTTTCCTGAATCTCCCTCCAGGAGCCAGGATAAGCTGTGGAAAGTGAGTTGAGCCTTATACAGCATATAATTCCTGCAATAACCCAAGCTGATTCCCTTAGTATTCCACACCATCTTCTATAGAAAATTTCTGTTTTACCACCTTTGATGAATCCTGCATTATCTTCATCTTCCTTTTCCAAATGACCAAATCATTTCAATCCTTCACATAACGTATTGGACAACAGAGAAAAAAGAATACAACTATATTCCCCTTTCACATCCCCCTTTAGGTAGTGATAGTTTATTCCCTTAACTTCCTTTTTGTGCCTCCATTCAGTTTAAATTATGTTAAAAATATCCTTGTAAATTCCTTCAAACACTTTCATCATTGAAGCTATAAGACAAACCATCTCTATCTAAACCCGTTTAGGACACTTTATCAAAAGAAATCTGAAGAAGCTTGAAATAAAAGATGACAAGATGATTCACTTAGAGCCAGGAGAGGTATTGGAGATTATCTAGCCCAAACATTTCATTATCCACATGTGAAAAATAAGTCCAAGAAATTTGCCCAGGATCACATAGGTAGCCATTAGAAAAACCAGGATCTGCACCTAAAACTTCTGATTCCTGATCTAGAGGACATTTTAGTGAACTAAAGACACCAGTTGCTCCAGGGCAGCTTTCCAAACTCATTTCCAAAGGGTACGAAATTGCAACAGCAGAAACCAGGTATCTAAAGAGATGACAGAGAAGAAAAATAAGGAAAATATTGTGTCAACTAAGAATAATCTGAAAAGCCTTGACTTCTTTTCTTGGAAATCTTCAAACTTCCCTTATGCTACAGATTCTGAGAGAAGGCCAAGGAGATCCTGAGAGCTGAGATTGTAATCAGGAATCAGAGAACAGCATATTATAGACATTTGGGCAAAGAGGTCTCATTCTGAGCCCATGTCTTCAGTCTCCTATGCAAATGCAGAAAGTAACTGTGAATGATAGGCACAGTCAAGGGGAAGTGTGTTTTTTAAGTTACAACAAAACAATCTAACCCCATGGACTCTGGCTGTAGCTACAGAACAGAAAAAAAGTGTTAACCCATTCATTACTTCCTTTTAAAAAATCCAATTGTTGATATTTTCTCTTGTGACTAGCAGCTCTTTAAACTCTTCATAACTGGATATGTTTGACAACAGTATGATTAATAAGATTAATAAGAGAGATTTTTGGCCATATTTCTGACATTGAATTCCAGGATGGAGAATGTTCAATGGACTCAGCTCTTTTATTCCTAAATTAGATTATCTTTTCTTTCAAAACCAAAATCAATCAAACAAAAACTTAGCTCACCAAGAAGCAAAGACAGAGCCCTCACATTTCCCGTCTCCCACAGGATAGATAAAATGGATTATTCCCAAGGATCTGTTTCTCCATTTTAGTTTCATCTGCCAAGACAGAAAGATGTGCTTCTTTCCCATAGGCTGGGATAGGATGATGAAGAGGTGCTTTAATGCTGACCTCCCTCATATCACTGCGAAAAAGTCTGAATCTTCATAGCCCAGAATTGAACCCCAAGATATCATCAATATAAAATTCAAGGACTACAAGTAGAAAATTAGACATTCTTGTCTGGAACTCTTAAGACTGCAGAAAATTAGGAGCCAGGAGTTACTGGCACAATTCTCTCTCCTAAATACAGTTCTGCATTACTCATCTTTCACAGTCACTGATTTATTATGAAATATGACAAAACTCTTATCATGGACCCAAAGGCCTGCCTCATGACCTGTGTTTCCTCTAGATAGACTGGTGCAATGTGGTAAGACATTAGGCATTAATGATTATCTAGACTGCCATCATTTATCGGTTAACATGAGGCAAACACTTTTTAATCTCCATCTGCTTCTCTGCCCCCTTTACCCTGAGTTAGGAGAGTGTGTGAAATCATGAAGTTATGGCATTTCACTGTGCCAGCAGCACTCTTATCACAATAGGGACACCTGGGATCTAGAATTCTTCAACACCATGCAGGAGGTGACATCTGAACTGGACTTTGAGAAAATAAGTACATAAAAAATAAAAAGATTTTTTTTTATGAGACAGCCCTAGCCAATGAGGAAAGAGTTCATGTCATTTGAGCCCCAATGAGGCAATAAAGAATCAGACATGACCGAAAAACAAGAACAACAAAGACAAAAGTCAAGATGATTCTGAAGTGTATTCAAGCATGAGAGAAAGAAAGTTAGTGGGGAGCGACAGAGATAAAAGTTGGAATGTCCTTTGTGAAGAACCTCAAGAAAGTCAGTTTAACTGGATGGCAGAAGGCAGGTAAGGGACTAGCTGTTAGCTTCACTTTTCACCTAGGTGCTGTGCCATTTTTGGTGGTTTATAATACAATCTGTCAATACCTTCCTATGTAAAAGCTTTGAACAGAAAATGAACTGTCGTTTGACCTAGCAAGGCATAAAGGAGAAAGAAGAAGATAGTTACATGAGATGGCAGGAGGCAGGGAAGGGAGTAACTGTCAATTTCACTTTTCACCTAGTCGGCATGCCATTTTTTGGTGGCTTATAATACAACCTGTCAATAACTTCCTATATGAAGGCTTTGAACAGAAAGCGAACTGCTATGTGAACTAGCAAGGCATAAAGGAGAAAGATAGTTATGTGAGATGAATAGACAGGTAAGGCTCAATAATAACCTTCTGCAGAGGGGGTCTTGGGCACATTGGAAAAGATGAAAATTGGTGAGAATTATCACTTATAACATAATTATAGTATAGGTAGCATAACAATTTAAAAGACCAAGCAGAATAAAGTCAAATATGTACTTGTAAGAATTAAGCACATCTGATGCTGAGACCTCAAGTTATTATGTATATCACAGAAAAACTAGTGAACCACACTGCATCCATAGGATAACAGAAACTGGTGGTCTTGGTGTTGAGCCCAGAGAGCCATGATCAAGCTGTTTCCCAGACACCAAGCTTGAATTGTAGTGACCTCATAGAATATAAGTATCTTGGCAATGAGGAAAAAAAACTCTGATGATTAAAAAAATAAATGAAACCTGACTAGAGCAGCAAAGGAAGGGGGAAGGATTTACTTTGTTAGGGGATTTATAATGAATTTAGAATCATAAAGAAGATAAAGCCAACATCTAAGAGTGAAGAGTTGTGTGGAAGGAAAAAAAGTATATTTAATGTAAAAAACACCCTTGACTGGATTGAATTTTGGAACACCTTGGAGATCTTAACAGTATGGTGCAGTGGACAATGTATTGAGGGACATGGTCTTAACAAGTCTAAAGGGAAAACTTTTTAGTTATTTATGAAAGATACTATTGACTAATTCATTAGTCTCAGGAGAAGAGTCAGAGAGTCCATAGCAACCATAAATATTCTATTCACCTGGGCTCTATTGGGAGCTAAGAGGACACTAGATGGTACATTTCTGTAGGCTTCCATACATATATCAGTGAAACCAGAAGTCACAGGTATTTTTTAGCTGCCTCTGCTAATCTCTAAGTCTCTGAAGGAGCAGTCTGAAAAGAGATAAACTTTGGATTGTGTATGAAACCAAAGAGTTGTGAAAATAACAATAACAAGATGACACGCCAGAGAGGAGAAACTTCGGAATTTATAATCCAGGTATATTATCTTTTTTATTACTGACTTATAAGTTCTCTCAGTTGGTTAATATGTACAGCCAAGCCATAACTTTGATAGATGGATAGATGAAAGATAGATAGACGAAAAAGTGAAGGAAGGAAGGAATGGGAAAATGGATTGCCTCACTAAGGAGTGAGATTTCAGTCACTAGAAGTGCATTTATCTAGGATGCTGTAGAGGGGATTCTGATTTAGTTTGAGACGCCTTCTGAGATCCCTTCTAGCTATAAAAATCTGTTAATTATTATCATCTAGATGATAGTCTTATCATCAAAATAAGTTTTAAAGCTTGGTTAAAAATATGGATAGATAGGTAGATTGTCAATGATGATGATGATGACAGACAGCAAATATTTCAATGATAAAAAGACGACAGAAGAAAGGATAGATAAACACTAGAAAAATAGATGGATGAAAGGATAGATAGACATGGAGAGGCATAGACATACATACAGAGACAGAGACGTATAGACACACACACACACAGGTAGAGAGAGAGAGTAGAAGAGACCCCATTTATTAAGTGCACACCATGTGCCAAATACTGTGCTATGGGTCATTGGCTTCCAGAGAGGCATTGTGGCTTAGTAGATGAGATGTTGAACTTCAAGGTAAAATGACTTCAGGTTATATCCTTTGCCTCCATTTACTATCTGTGTGAGTATGGACTCGTTACTAAAATTCTGTGAGCCAGAGGAGCTTTTCTGTAAAATGTGAAATCACACTGAATAGATGTCCACGTATGAAAGGGCTTTGAAAAATAATAGGTGTTGTAGACACGAAAACTTAATGCTATTATTACAACAACAATGATAACAATAACAGCTGGCATTTACATAGCTCCTACCATGTGTCAGGAAATATTCTAAGCACTTTAAAATATCTTTTTTTGATCCTTATAAGAACCCTGAAAGGTAGGTACTATTACCGTCCTCACTTTACAATCGAGAGAAGTTAGGCACAAGTAATATGACTTACCCAGGGTTACACAGCCAGTAAGTGTTTGAGATCAGGTTTGAACTCAGGTCTTCCTGACTCCTGGCCCAGTCACCTATAATGGCACCTGTCTTTCTATTACTATTGCTATCATCATCATCGTTGTCATCATCATCATAATTATCTTATTCACAGCTATTTTTATTAGGTTCCCATAGATATGGCCCAAGGACAAGTCGTGACCTTGCAATTGCTCTTTCATATTTAATGTTCTGCAACCTGTTGCAGAAGTAGATCAAAACAATGTTTTTTTTGGTGTGAATAAGAATATTGGATGCAAGCTCATCTTCTAAGACTCATTGAAAGCAACAATGAAACAATGCCAGGAGCAGCCAGCATGAATGAGAGAATGCACCTTTTTCTGTTCTCCTATTTTTAGTTTAATTTCTTCTGTTAGGCTATTAGATTCTGTAAGCTTTTATTCCATTTAGTTAAGAACATTTGATGAGACATCTATTAAAAGAACCTATTGTTCATATATTTTGTAAAGATCAATGTCATATTCAAGGGTGTAGGCAATCAAGAGTCAGAAATGATGCGCAAGTTTCAACAGAACGTGTATATTGAATTCTCTACATATTTGCGGCTTCGTATTTGTGGGCTGGGCACTGTCATCTGTTAGTTTATAGAGGATAACAAACTTCTCATATAAATCTCATGAGCATATTTTTCTAAGTACTTGGCACAAGAAAAGTGTTTAAACCTGAAGTAAAATGATGCACCCTTTTTGTCACATCATTGCATAATCTGCATGGACCAATAAATCTAGACCATCCCTCTGATGATTCCTTTCTTTTGTTCTTGTTATCTAGGTCTTCTGGGTTATTTTGAGGAAATTCAGATAGAAATATTCCTGAAATCAATTACTAACCTGTATTGTATGGGCTATTGCATAGGTGAGTAAAATAACTGTTTTTCTAAATAAATAAAAGTTTTACTGTTTCTCTAACATATCACATGACCACTGAAGATCTTTAAGTTCTATATCTATGAATATAAATGATACCCAAAGATGAGATGCTCTATTGTTTATAATGGCTTCAGATTTTGACCCCATGGATTCTACACATGTCCCCATTAACTTACATTTATAAATTCAGAGAGAAAGAGGAAAATTAACCTCATCAATCAAGTGCATAAAGAGCTGCTTTCAAAGCCATGAAGACTTGGGTTTAAAACCCTGCAGACCGGATCTGATACATAATGACTCTGTCACCTTGGGCACGTCACTTAATCTCAACTTGCTCTAGGCAGCTTTTTAAGAATCTTAATTACAGAAAAGGTGCTAACCTGTACTGATAGAGGGAATCCCCCACACCAATGAAGTCACATGTCTAGTCTCTCTCTAATTACAGTACTTCTGCTTTAGGCTATTTTGACAAAAGTTCCAGGCTAGTGTATGAGGTAGCAGTATGGACTCAGTCAGGAAGATCTGGGTTCATTTGATTTACTGCCTTTATGACTATGGGGAAAACCTGTAGCCTTTCTAAACCTCAGTTTTCTTGTCTGTAAAATAGTTACAGATAATACCTGGTATACCAACCTTATTGTGTCAGTGTGAGACATAAATGAGACAATATACACTAGAATTTTAAATGCTGTGTACAAGTCAGTTGTTATAGCATTATTGTGTATGCAGGTTTGTGAATGTACCTTCATAAATATGAATGCGGGAGAGAGAGAGAGAGAGAGAGAGAGAGAGAGAGAGAGAGAGAGAGAGAGAGAGAGAGAGAGAGAGAGAATGGGTTTAAAATTGTCCATTATATTAAGTTCAGTGCAGATGCATTTGAGATGATTGGGAAATCAATTCCATTTCCTTAAATTCAGGTTGATGGGAGAAGGAGGGCAAGAGATGTGAATCTTATCAAGGAGTCTCAGGGTAGGAGTTTGAGGGATGTGGGATTTTCGTGGCATACCAGGACACTGTTTTCATCATTATAGCCCTAGCACTTAACAGAGTACTTTACATATAGTGATTGAAAAATTCTTATTGAATGAATTGATTCAATGACTATAAATATTAAATGATGTGGGGAAATAAATTTAATTGCTAAATCTTTCTTGTCTTAGGCTCATTGTGGCACAAAATGCAGGGAAAGTAAGCTCAGTCAACAAGTTAACTGAAGTTAGAATGAACTTAAAACTTAAAATTTAGTTTAAAAACCACTGGCAGTCATCCTCCAGAAGGCACAGCCTGAGGAAAATCTCCTAACACATTTTCTATAATTATCATTACAAACTTATTTAAACCTATTTATAGGTGTATTTTTCAAATAAACAAGGTATATGTTTATATATACACATGTATTTCATGTATATACATTTATGTGATATATGTATGCACATAAATATAAACATACATAGGTATCTACATGTTGTATACATACATACATGTTTACCCTCTATCCCAATTAGAATTTGATCTCCTGAGGGTATTATTTTACTGTTGTCCTTGAATCCCCATTGCCTACATGCCTCTAAAATTGTCATTACTTATTATTTGTTGATTGATTCAACTCTTTGGACTGAGGAGGGTACTGTAGTGAAAAGGGCTACATGTCAAAGAACCTGAATGATGCTGCTGGGAGTGTCACTAACTTATAGAGTACTCCTTTTGTCTGGTTTTCCCTTTACTTACCTGTCAATTAATAAGCATTTGTTGGGTCTAGAATATGCTAAACAATGGGCTACTCTTGTTTATTCAGCATTTTTCAAAACATTTTGCTCGGGACCATCCTGTGAGGTCTACATTATTATGACTATTTTACACTGAGGAAATAGAACTCCAAGGAAGTCCAGTGACTTATCTAATACAACAAAGAGAGGACTTCAATCTCTCTCCTACCCACAATCCAATACTTTATTATTGTTCCATCTGACTTTCAGTTATCTAAATTGAACTAGTCCATCTAACTCTCTCTCCATCTTTAAAACTGTTTCTCTGAATAATTCTTGGTTAACAAACCTGCCTATCAAAACATTTATTGCTTGACAAATACCTTGCTTAACTTGCTTCTTGACTGTTAGTACAACTGATCAACTGATGCTTAATAAATTTGACTGTCAGCAGGACTAAATTACATTCAATTCAATTCGAGAAATATTTTTAATGACCTATTAGGTGTTAGAAAAGTCTTAGGGATTAGAGAGAGTGTATAATGTTGAAAACAGCTAATCATGGCTTATATTTCTAGCTCTACTACTATGAAATTGTGGACCTTTGTGTGAGACACATCAGCAATCTGGACTTCATTTTGCTTCTCTGGAAATTGAAGGTCTTAGATGAGCTTATCTTCAAAGTATATTCTAGGTTTAAAGTTCTGCATTTGTTTTGAGTTATTTGTTGCTAAAAAATCTTTATTCATGCAACTAAAGATGATATATTTAATTCCCAAATTATAAAAATTGGCCTGGGACAGAGAGAAAGGAAAAAAAAAACTCCTAGACAATTTCACTTGTACAGTGAATTATCATGGACAACCCCAGACATACCTTAGTATAATTTCATATTGTCTCTCATTGCTTCCAAATTATTGTAAATTCCCTTTTTGTTGTTGTTCCATTGTTTCAGTTGTTTTTGACTGTTCATAACCCCATTTGGGGTAATCTTGGCAAAGGTATTGGAGTAGTTTGCTATTTCCTTCTCTAGCTCATTTTACACATGTGGAAACTGAGGCAAACAGGACTAAGTGACTTGCCCAGGGTTACACTATTAGTAAATGTCTGAGGCTGGATTTGAACTCAGATCTTCTTGAATGCCTGGCATTCTATATACTGTACTACCTAGCTGCCATCCAGGAAAGCCAGCTTCTTTGGATGCTCAGCACTTTTCCCCATTTCCGATCCTGGATTGTCACTGCTCTCAGTTCTGTGCTTGATAAATATGTTTCCATTTGTCACCATCCCACTATGGCATGTATGATTTACAATGATAACTAGCTCATGATACTCCTCTAGGCTAGAAGGTGACACTTTAATTCTTTTAATTTGTATTCTGCAGACACTGGCTGAGTGTTTGTAATATCCAGACCCAATGGAATGGACTTATTTCCGTGATTGCTTTATGTGAATGGGTATTTCAGTTCTTTTCATTCTTTTCTTACTCTCTCTCTCTCTGCTTACATTGTCCTTTGGTTCTAGACAAATAATAACACCTCTGTGGCTATGGGCAACTTCACCGTCATCACTGAATTCTTCCTCATGGAGTATTCCAGTATATGGGAGATACAAGTCTTACTTGCTGTGCTGTTCCTGATGATTTACCTGACAACTCTGATGGGGAATCTTCTCACCATTACTGCCATTGTTACTGACCCACACCTTCACTCTCCAATGTACTTTTTTCTGAGTAATTTATCCCTGTTGGATGTTGGCTTCATCTCAGTGACTCTTCCTAAGTTCATTGTGTATTCCCTGACTGGAATACGATCCATCTCTATCTGGGGTTGCATGGCGCAGGTTTTTCTCTTTATCTTCTTTGGATCAACAGAGATTGCTTTACTCATAGCCATGTCCTATGACCGTTTTGTTGCCATTTGTCATCCACTGCATTATGGGATGACCATGACACTAGCCAGGTGTCTATGGGCAGCATCAGGCTCATGGCTCAGTGGACTCATCTATGCTACTATACATACAGGAAACATGTTCCGGTTACCCTTCTCTGGATCCAATGAAATCCATCAGTATTTCTGTGATATTCCTGAGGTCTTAAAAGTCACATCATCTGATGTTCTGAATACTGAATTTGTTCTGCTTGTGGCAGGGTCAGGTTTTTCTTTATTCTGCTTGGCCTTTCTATTTGTGTCCTATGCTTGTATTTTCTCTAGTGTGTTCAAGATACCCTCTGTTGAAGGTCGGTATAAAGCCTTATCTACCTGTGCTCCCCAGTTGATTATCTTCCTCTTATTTCTCCTTTCTGCAATTTTTGCAGTCCTGAAGCCCCCATCAGATTCAACAGTTCAAAACCTTCTTGTTGCAATGTCCTACACAATAATTCCTCCATTTATTAACCCTATCATTTATAGCCTGAGGAACCAGAAGATCAAGGTTGCACTGAGTAGAATGATCAAGCAGATCTTTCTACCAAAGAAGAAAATATCCATCCTTGAGTAAACTAGAAAGAAATTTGGGTAGATGGAGACCTCTTTATGCAAACTGCTATATCAATACCTTGGTGAAATTAAATAACCAGTCATTTGGTTGTTTTCATCTTGGATATGAAACAAAAACAAATGCTCTCTGTCTCTCTGTCTCTCTCTCTCACACACACAATGTAAAGACAATGTGTTAGAACTAGAACATGAGTTCTTGTTATGTTGATTACTTCAATCAATAGTGGGCTAATTATCCAACAGGATAACCACCATAGGATGAAAAAGAACTTTGATTTCTTCCTTTCCCCAAATTTCCCTTTTGAAAAGTTACCGAAACTTCAAAATCCTTATCAAATGTCACCTTCTACAGGAAGCTTTCCATGACTCCTTCAGGAGAATGTAATCTTTGATTAGCATTTATTTAATATTTTGTTTCTTACCTCTTTTATATCTTTATTATTGCATTATTTATTTGTTCCTTTTTGTATATTTATTATTTTATGTATGCTATTATGGTGTGTTGTTAAGCAAAATTGTCTCCTTAGTATGGCTTTTGTTCCTTTTGAGTGGAAGTACTTTCAGCTGTTAAGTGCTAAGCCCCAGGCCCAAAGCCCTATCAGGTGAGAAACCTGTGTAGGTGTAGATTAATGACTTAAGGGGGACCAACTCGGGAACCAATGGTCTCTGGTTGTTGAGGAGGGGCTTGAGAATGCCAGAGGCTTGGCTGCGAGGAAAGGTGAGCCAAGAGACAGTTTCAGTGGAAGAGGAAGCTGCAGAGGCA
>CM053623.1:449367166-449384181 GCA_028646595.1 Phalanger gymnotis | reverse complement strand
GTCTGTTCTTGAGAACTGAATGTCAAATGGGAGAGATAATATCCAAAAAATTCTGTGCATACAAGATATAGACAGAAAGATTAAAGATAATCAACAAGAGGAAGTCACTAGCATTAAGGGAGATCTGAAAAGGCTTCTCTCAGAGTATGAGGGTTTAGCAAGGACCTGAAGAAAACCAAGGAAGCCAGAAGGCAGGGATAAGGATGAGGAGAGAAATCATTCTGGCATGGGGAACAGCCAGGAAATATGTCCAAAGTGTGGAGATGGAGCATATTGTTAGAAGAATGTAAGCAGTCCATGGCCACAGAATCACAGACCACATTGGAGAGTGGCAGGAGATAAGGTATAAGAAGACTGGAAAGGTAGGAAGGGGCCAGGTATTTATATGACAGAAGATATTTGATCCTACAGATGAAATGAAGCTACCGGAATTTATTGAATGAGGTATCAGGGTGGGGAGTGACATGATCGGATCTATGCTTTAGGAAGATCATTTTGGCAGCTGAGTGGTGGATGGATTGGAGTGGGTAGAGAGGCATAACAGGGAGACCAGCTAGTGGATTAGCACACTAATTCAGGTATGATGTGGGCCTGTCACCCATCAGGGTGGTGGTAGTGTAAGAGGAGAGAAGGAGACATAAAAGAAATCTTGTGAACATAGAAACCAGAGGATATGACTATTGATTGGATATGAGAGGTGAGAGTAAGGAGTTAAGGATAACACCTAAGTTGTGAGACTGCATGACTGAGAGAATTTTGTACCCTTAAAAGTAGGGAGAAAGAGGAATCTCTTAGACAATTGACCTCAGTTTTTTTTGAATGAAATATGGGGAAAAGATTCTCAGTTGAGGGTCTTCAGGGTGAGAGAGGACCTATGAAAAGTTTTGGAAGGAATGAAAAGGTTTAGAAGGGCTGCTTTGTTGAGCTAGACAGTGAATCACTTAGGGAGATGTAGAAAGATTGCCTTGCTGTAGTGAGGACTGAGTTAAGTTCATGTAACCTAAACATGTAGTTTATTCATTTAGCACCGTTCCCCCCCCCCCCCAGTTTTATTTAGTAGTATATGAGTTAGGGATAAAAGCAGTGGCTGTTGGGAGTCATCCCGAGCTCTGATTTGACAGGGAAATATCTTCAATAGGATTGAGGTAAGGGTCTCTAGAGAAGAGAATAATGTAGAGTTGAAAAAGTGCATCAAGGGGTCAAGAGGGAGAAGGGAAAGGAACATAGTGCAGGGCACTGGGGAAATGAACTGAAGGGTAGAAAGATTGTCATGGTGAGACTGAAGAACAGAGTTCTGTGTGGGAAGGCACAGGGAGAAGTAGAATGACAATAGATCATGATTATATAACAGAATTTCCATGTTCATTAACATGGAAGCAGAATACTTGTATGGCAGTGGGGGATTGGATTTTTCTTTTCTTTAACAGGTAAAATAGCTATAATGATTTTAGCTTTAAAAATTACTTTTATATTTTTAAAATATAGATCTAAGTCCCTCATGAATAGCCCACATTAAAAAAAGACAAACCCACATTAAAAAAAAAACTGGAAATAACTGACTTTCATTTGGATCCTGCTGAACATCACTCAGAAACCTTTGTTGGACTATCAAAGGCCCAGTGGACTATGCATTGGCAGCCATTATTTTAATGAGTCTAAAGAGCAAACAACTTTTCCTTGTTATTTATGATGCTCCTTATTATAATTCTTTGGGGAAATGTCAGAAAACCTACTGCAATCAAGGATGTGATAATCACTTTGGCATCTGTGTTTCTTCAGGGACCAGTTCCCCAAAGGTCACTGGCCAGAATACTTTACCAAGTACTACAACCCAAGAGTCACCAAATAAATGGTGAATATAGTAGATTGTCTTGTTGACTTCAACTCTCTCTCTCCTCTGAATCTCTCAAGATGAAGTGAATCAGGACAGGGAAAAGCAATAGTCTTTAGATTATGTAAAACAATTTGCCTTTTGAAGAGGAAAAATGACTCCATTCAACACTCAGGTAATTTTCTCTCCTTTCTCTAGGACAGTTCCTTCGGTTAATATGCAAAGACAAAGTTGGAGGATTGATTTCTGCATAAGTGAATAGTTTCTAGCCTCTAGAGTACAAAAAGACAATGAGAATGGAGTAGTGGACTTGAATTAGACAGGCTTGCATTAAAATCCCTCCAATACTTAAAGACAAATCACTTCTGAGACTCAGTTTCCCCACCTCTAAAATAGGGAGATAGTTGTGGCACTTTTCAGGGTTTTTTTGAGGTTCAAATGAGAAAATAATAGTAAAATGCAAAATTTAAAAACAAAACATGGCTCCTACTTGGGGTTCTATAAAAACAGATCCCAACTTCTAACTCTAGTCAGATAAAAATGTAAGCAAATTGCAATTGGAGACCAGGGAAGCTAAAAGCATGAATCTGTAATAAAACCTTCACAGTAGAATCTTACAAATATAAATTGAAAGCCATCAGAGAGAGCTGGGTTTCAGGTCCATTTCTACCTTTTTAACTCTGTACCTTCATGTTCTCTCCCACCTAGAGGGATGATTAAAACCTGCTCTGCCAATCTCCAAAGACTTTTAAAGGAATCCCATATTTGTAAAAGCTTTGAGAAGAAGTTAGCTAGGTGGCATGCTGGAACTGGAGTGAGAAAGAACTGAGTTCAAATCTCACCCTATGTATTTACTAGCTAAGCAGCCCTGGAGAAGTCACCAAACCTCTGTCATCTTGGTTTCCTCATCAGTAAAATAAGAATGGTGTTATGACCTACCTCCCAGGATTATTGTGAGAATTAAATGAGATAACATCTGTAAAGTGCTTTGCAAAACTTAAAGCACTAAATGAATTCAATTATTCTCATTATCATCACCATCATCAAATGAGAAAATAATTATAATGTCCTTAGGATAGTGCCTGGCACATGGTAAATAGTATACACACATATATATACACACACACATATACATACATATATACATACACATATACACACATATATATGTACACATATGTATATATAATATCATCTGTCTGTTAGCTGTCATTATTAGTTATTGTCATTAACGATGGGCTATTGCTTTATAAACAATAGTCATAATATTACAAATTTTGTTTATATGTGCAATCCATATCCCTAATAAATAGCCAGTTACTTTTAAGGGTCAAATGGTCATGTGCAAATACAAAAATGATTATTAATTTCTGATACTGTATTTTGTAATGCCCTCAATATTGAATAAAGCTAGGAATTTGGACCCAGTGAGTTTTGCTTTGAACATAAGCATTATAAAAAATTTGAAAACTAATCCAAATGGAGGAAAAGTAATAACTATAAAAGTAGTATTTAAGCATCACAGGACGAGGATGGTGTTGACAGCACGACTAAATATCTCTGGTGATTCAATGTATTTTGATTGAAAAAAATCGCAATAGAATTACTGATGAAGTGAAGGTTTATTAACCTTAATTGTTATTTATTGTGTTATTGAGCCTCTTGGAATTCTGGTTGGTAAAGGCTGTGAGTAACTTCTCAAAATCATATTTTTAAATGCACAAAATAAAATATATATAATTTAAAAGAAACCAGTTATATTGAGACACAGTTAAATATTTTTAAAATTCATAGATTCCAGGTTAAGAATATCTGAATTAAATAAGTAAGGTGAAGGTGCAGGAGTGGTGGACAAATGTTTGAGAAAATTAGGCTATAAAGCTCCAGGACACAGCAGGATATAAAAAAAAACCCTCCATCTGCCGTTCTAGGTATTTTGGACAAGGCTGAGCTGCGCACGAAGAATTCTTATGGGCCATGAGGGGGTCACGGGCTCTATGCTGAGTCCCTTCATTTTAACAAGATTAAGGAAACTTTTCCCAATAACTAAGATTCTCACATTCATGTTGGAATTAAAGGATTTCAAAAAATTGGTTTAAACTACAAAACGTGTTCTCCATTATATTTATTCTGAAAAGAAGTGTTAGTGAATCCACAACAGTATGGATTAATTGGAACTCTTAGCAAATCCAATGAGAGCTATGATGTATTCAGAGGCAGAAACCACGGGTTCCAATCTCTATTCAGCCATTTATCATGTGTGTTCCACTGAGCAAGTCGTATAACCTCTTTGTGCCTCTCTTGTAACTGAAGACTTTGAACAAGTAATCTCTAATGTACCTTATGGCCCTGCCCCTATGATCCTATGTGAAAGTTAAAAGCAAATGGTGAGGACTCAGCTATATTTAAGCAGGTTTAGAAGCTTCAGTTGGTTAGTTAAATAATCATTTGTTATGCTCTTGCTATGTGCCAGTCAGTATGCTAAGCAATGGGAAGAAAAAGAAAGTCAAAAACATTTCTCACCTCCCCAAGGAACTCACATTCTAAAAGCAGAGATAACACATTTATATCCATGTAAATAAAAGGTGTCTAGATGGATGGATGCATAGATAGATAGATAAAAATATCTTCATCTATACGTATGGAGAGAGAAAGAGACAGAGATACAGAGGAGGTTTAAAATAAACCGAGAGGGAAGGCACCAGCAGTAGGAAGAGAGAAGATTAGGGAGAGAAAGGACTAGAAAAGTTTTCCTAAAGTAGGTACAATTTGTGCTGAATCTTGGAAGCTGGAAAGATAGGAAGGTGCCAGGTGGTAGAAACAATTAAACAATTCCAAATGGGATTTTATTTTTGAGAAGTTCTTCAGTAACTCTTTCTGGCATTCCTCCTTTTTCAATGGAGCAAAATAGTCATTAGATCTATGTAGCCTAGAAAACGGGGAATATCCATTCTGTGATTTGACATGCCTGAAATACATTGGAGCAAAGATCCCCACATTTTCAATGCAAATTCAAGTTAAGTGACCTTGCTGATGAGACTTATACATCTCTAATAAGTAATTTATCATCTTATCTGAATCTCTGGGTCTGTGACACTTTCCAGATATTAGACTACAGGAAAAAGGAAGTATCAGGAGTAAGTGAGCTATGTGTGTATATATGTATACACACATATACATATGCATGTGTAAACACATATGCATGTGTTTGCTTCATTTGAAAGCCCTGCTATGTGATTAGGGCAGGAGATGAGAATATGCAGGGGAAGTGACATATGGCAAATGTGTACAAATAGTGAGCTTTTTACTGACAGCTATATGTGCTTGTATGTGGGCACATTTTGGTGGGTGAAATATGACTTCTAGCATAGTCCAACAAGTTCAGATTTATAAGGAAATTTGAGCAACAAGACTGTGCTCTCATGAGTTATGTGTATATGTGAATATGTATGTGTTTCTACAAGCATATGTACTGTGATATGTAGGAGTGTGAAGTTGTGGGTTGGTTGGCATTCACAGTCAATGTGCCAATATATTTATTTGGATAGCCGATTTTTTGGTCATATCCCCAGTGTTTGCCTCCACTGCACATGCCCCATACTTGAATGCTATAACCCAGAGACAAAAACAGACCTAACATCAAACAAAAATATTTTGGCCTCAGTGTTTTTATCCTAGAGTTTTTCTCAGTGCCTCCAAATAACATGTAATAAATACTTGTGTACCCACTTATCAGCAAGGGGCAGGGATCTTATGGGAAGTGAAGCTGTGTTTTTTTTCCCAGCTGGTAGAAGGGAGTGAAGAATGTGGGGAAGATGAAGCTAGATAAGACAGAAGAATCCAAGGAAAATTTGACGTTTGAGGAGGGAGGAAGATGGCCCTGAGTGGGTATGCACTAGTCATGAGTTCTTAGCAACTAAGAGCACTGCTAACTTAAATTCTAATCATGAGCATTTCAAGCCTTGTTTGGCTTACTCGCCCAATTATGGAATAGTGTCCTCAACAGAATTTGCTATTTTCTTGTATATATGTGCTGTTCACACTGTGGGACATTGTGAAGTAGATCCTCTGCTTTCTCTCCACCTCCTGGTGACTGGCATTGTGGCTCTTGGAAGTTATTGCTTTATTTAAGTCTTTTTTAAATGTTCTGTCTTTACTTTTATGAGAGAGTTTGTCTCCAAAGATATATTGTTTTTTATTTCATTTGAGTGAATGTTTGCTATAAAAGAGCATAGAAGGAAGACCAAAATAGAATCTGAGACCTTTTTCCTCATGTTGTTGTCGAGTTGGTCACACCTAATGCTTCAGGGCCACATTTGAGGTTTTCTTGGCAAAGATACTGGAGTGATTTGCCATTGTCTTCCTCAGCTCTTTTTACAGATAGGGAAACAGGGGCAAACAGGCTTAATTGTCCCAGGGTCACACAGCTAACAAGTGTGTAAGGCCAGATTTGAGCTCAGGAAGAGGAGTCTTCCTGATGCCAAGTCCAGTGCTCTGTCCATGGTGCTACATAGCTGCCCATTTGCTTCATATTTAATCTCAATCTTAGGTTGAATTCCTTTGGTAATCACACAAAGATAGAGTTTTACTTGCATATTTAATGAATGGAATAATTGAGAAATTATTTCACATATAAAAGGGACTTTAACTTCCTAATTCATTCTATGTATTGTTCAAGTTGAACTTGATATGGTTCAAGAAAGAGTTTTATCTTCTTTAAAAAGTAGGTAAAACAAACAAGGGAACTGAAGATACAATCAGGTAAAGTTAATATTTCAAGTTAAATGTGCCTTATATTGTGACCTATGCAGAATAGATCAGGATAGGAAACATTGTTTTTCCATTGAATGATGTTCAGTAACCAAGGAGTGTAAGAATAATAGGTGTTGTAGCTGGACAGGACCACAGATATAGTCTGTTTTATTCTATAGCCTATTTGTCATCTGTTTTATTCTATAGTCTGTTTTCTTTTATGGAAGAGGGTCTTGAGATCTAAAGACATGAAGTGGAGAGATTTGAACAGGTGAAGTGATATTGAAGGTTAAAAGGCTAGCCAGTGATATAACTGACTGTAAAATTCAGATCTCCTGTGTCCTGGACTAATTCTCCTTGTCTTATGCAACAATCAGGGTCAATATAGTTTGTTTAGAGGAAAATGTTCTTCCATGGATAACTGAGGTTCCACTCCTAGCATGTGACTTGATATACAAAAGTTGTGATGAAGGTGACCTGTGAGCCATATTAGAAATATTCAACCCAAGAACATTTCCATGTACACAGCAAAACATAAAAAAGGATTTAATATAGCACCATAAATTTCCATTTCACCTCATTTGCTTTAAAAAACAATAACTGTGCAATGAATACTACACATCATTTTCAAAGCTATTCTGCTTTTTTGTGCTTCCTTCTAAGTTTTCTTTTTTTTGCTCTGCATTTCCTATTTTTTCTCTTTTCCTTTCTCCCTCCCCACTGCCCCCCTCCAAGTAAAACCATATTGTATCTAGATCTATTCATCAGTTCATCCTATGGAGGTGGGCATTATATTCCTTCATTAGTTCTTTGCAATTGTTGTATTTATAATATTAAAAATAAAAATCATTCAAAATTTTTCTTAGAACAATATTGCTGTTATTGTATATAGCGTTCTTTTGGTTCTGCTCACTTAGTCCTTCATTATTTCATGGAAGTCCTTCCATGTTTTTTTTTCTAAAATCTGCCAGCTCATCATTTCTTATATATTATGTATATCATATATATTTCTTATATATACAGTATTATTCCATTACAATCATGTACCGCAATTTATTTAGCCATTCCCCAATTGATGGGCTTCCCCTCAATTTTGAGTTCTTTGCCACCAAAATAGAGCTGCTATATGTATTTGAGAACATATAATTTCTTTTCCTTTTCCCCTAATCATCTTGGGAAACAGAACTAATAATGGTATTGCTAGGTCAATGGGTATATGCGGTTTTGTAACTTTGGCCATAATTCCAGATCGCTCTCCAAAATACGATAAGTTCACACTTCCACCAACAGTGAACTAGTGTCCCAAGAACAATGTTTCAAAATTCAAAATAAAACAAAACATGTTACAAAATAAGTTAGCAAAAAGAAAAATATATTTTTCCCATCCAAATTCATGAATCTCTTGAAATCTATCCATGGGACCCCAGGTTACAAGTCCTGGTTCTAAAGTGTCTAGATTCATCTTTCTTTCTCCGTGTGAAGTATCTTTTTGTGGGACATAGACCCACCATCAATATTTTGATTTTTTGTGGCTGTATTGGTCAATAAGAGAATTCCTGTATTAAAAGCAACTCCTTAGACTAAGAGAAAGCATTCCTTAGTGAAGAGTCCTATTTCTGGGTGCCACCCAGCAGCTGTAAGGCATTTCATCTCTCTAAGCTTCCCTTTACTCATCTGTAAAACAATAGTGCAGACTCACATTTAAGTGGTGTAGTAGGAAGGTCAAATTTATGATCTCAAAAAGGATCATATAAATATCTAAATGGTTCAAAGTTGTTGGGTATACAGAATTCTCCAAGCAGAAGGCATCAAAAAATTTATTCAGGGCCCAGAGCAACAAATTAGAGAACCAACCTCCCCATTCCAGTATTGTGAACACAAGCCTCCAGGCCCAGTAGGCCCGCCTCACAAGAGTAGCCAGGAGGCCACAGAAAAATAAGATGGCATTAATCATATTCACTGGCCTCCAGACCTCGCTCAAACTCCTGGGTCCACACAGGGGTCGGCTCTGCTTCGGATTTTTTTCTAGCTGTAGTTTCTCACCTCTCCTCGCAGCCAAGCCTCTGGCGTTCTTAAGCCCCACCTCATCGACTAGAGAGCAGAGTCCAGAGATCCATTGGTTCCCGAATTGGCCCCTCTTAAATCCTTAATCTACGCCCACACAGGTTTCACACCTTATAGAGCTTTGGGCCTGGGGCTTAGCGTTTAACAGGTGAAAGTACTTTCATGGTAAACAAAAGCCAAACTCCTCAAGCGCATTGGTTAAACTAAGCCCATTTTGCCTTACTGGCACAAATGGTCCCTTGAGTTCTGTGAAACAAGTTTCTTTACAGCTACCCAGTGAGTTATGTTGGACAAGTGATACTATGCCAATTTTAAAGACTGAGGAAGCAAAAATTATGGGACCTTTAGGGGATTACTACTAATTACAGTCTTAAATATATGAGGATGAATTGAAACAAACTTTCTGACTTCAGGTCCAGGTTTTGATCTGCTAGGCCACATTCCCTCTCTGAAGAGGTTCAAGAACTATACAATCTTTAAGTTTTCTTCTAATTTTCAAATCAATTAACCAACCATGAAAATGAATTCTCTGCCTATGTCAGGTACAGTGCCTGGTCTTGGGATGACAAAGACGAAGAATGAAACAGTCCTGACCTTCAAAGAGATTGTGTTCTACTAGGTAGGTTGGGATGAAGAGATGAGAGATAGATAGTTGGATAGATAGATAAATTATAGAGGGTAAGAGAGAAACAGAGACACAGAGACAGCAAGTGATAGAAAGAGACATGAAGAAACAGAGGGCAAAGAAAGAGCATTTATAAAACACTATTGCCTAGAACACTGCTAAGTGCAGGGGTACAAGCAGAAACAAGCAAGATAATCCTTACCCTCAAGAATCTTATATTGTAAAAAAGAAACATAATATAGAAGCATATGTAACTTTTATTGAATATATGTATAGAAATAGCCAGTTTACAACTATTTCTTATAATGTGTATACAAAAGTATTAATAATAAGTAACATTTATATAGTGTTTTAAGTTTTCAAAATGTTCTAAGTATATGCTGTACTTGAAGCATATAAAAACAAGTACAAAGTGCTTTTGGTTTTTGCATTTTGTTTATCACATTTTGTTGGGGAATGTATGAGAAGCAGCTTTGCTCATGAAAGGCACTATGTAAAAGGTATCACTCCAGATGAACTTGGAAAGAAATCAGAGATCAGATAGAAGGGAAGGGGATGAGAGGGGGAGGCAAGATGGGAGTGCCTTCTCTGCATGGATCCATTTAGTGCCAATAGATGTGTAAAGGAGATTAACTCGGCGTATGAGGAAAATCATGTTTCTCTGAGGAGCCTATGGACAAGACCTAACAGTTTTATTATGATAAACATTTTTTAGGAGTGAAATTTCACATGCTTACCATCAAGTCAATCCAACTCTCAGCTCTTCCACATGGTAGCCATACTTTTTAGACACAGTTTACCTTGGTGTTCAAGTCAGATGGAATGGAATTATTGTCATGGCTCTCCTATGAAAAGAGGCATTTTAATTCTTTTTCTTGTCCCTTTATTTCCTCTACTCACATTTTTCTTTGATTTCAGATAAATTACCTCATATCAGTAGACATGGGAAACTTCACCATCATCACTGAATTCCTCCTCATGGAATTTTCCAGCACCTGGGAGCTACAGATTATACATGCTCTTCTGTTCCTACTGATATATCTGGCAGCTCTGATGGGGAATGTTCTCACCATCACCGCAATTGTCATTGACCAAAATCTTCACTGTCCAATGTACTTCTTTCTGAGCAACTTATCACTCTTGGATATCTGCACAATTTCAGTCACACTTCCCAAATTCATTTTGAATTCCATGATTGGCAGTCACTCCATCTCACTTCGTGGCTGCATTGCTCAAGTCTTCTTCTTTATATTTTTTATATCAACTGAGTTTGCTGTCCTTATTACCATGTCCTATGACCGCTTTGTGGCAATCTGCCACCCCCTGCACTATGGGGTTACCATGACACCAGCCCGGTGTCTTTGGGCAGCAGCTGGCTCATGGCTCACTGGGCTTCTTTATGCATCGCTGCATACAGGTAATATTTTCCGATTGCCTTTCTCAGGATCCAATAGGATCCACCAATTTTTCTGTGATATCTCACAGATGTTGGGCATTGCATCTTCTGATGTGTTTAAAACTGAGTTTGTATTGCTTTTCATTAGTTCAGGGATTATTTTGTTTTGCTTTACCTTTTTAATAATATCATATGCTCACATCTTCTCCAGTGTGTACAAGATGCCCTCTGTGGAAGGACGCTACAAAGCCTTGTCTACCTGCTCCCCTCAGTTGATTATCCTCATCTTATTCCTCATTTCTGCAATGTTTGCAGTCTTGTGGCCCACATCAGACTCATCACCAATCCAGAATGTTCTTGTTGCAATTGTCTATGCAATACTGCCCCCATTCATGAACCCTATCATCTATAGTCTGAGGAACAGGAAAATCAAAATTGCACTGAGTAGAATCCTGAAGTAGACATTTTTTCCCAAAGAAGAGAATTGAGAAATGTAAAAAATGAGAGGGATATTTTAATAGGGTACTGTAGACATAAAATGGCACAATTATATTAAAAGTAAAATAAAGATTTGGGTGTTTTTTCTATAAAATAACTCAGAATAAACATTGACAAATTTATTCACTTAAAAAATTCTTAACCACCTACTATTTCCCAGCTGATAAGTGTTCTAGGTGATAAGAATGCCTGATTAATGATATAAACCATGGTCAAACTTCCAGCAATGCATACAGATTAGGAATACATTTACTTTCAATATTTAAAATCACCTTTTCCTTCAGTACAGGAGTGTCAAGTCTCTCCACCAGACATATTCCTTGATTTCACACCTTGATGTGTTTACTCACACTCTTATGTTTGGAATGCCCTGCACCCCTTCCAACTGTTGGAAACCTATTTACTTTTCATACATTTCATACAATGTAATTCATACATATGAACATCATCGTTCATAATCATCTATTTCATTATGCCTTCCTGGAACCCTTGAGTTAATAGATAATCATTGCTTACAGTTTATATATGATTACATTATACATACATATATACATGTATGTATATAATTTTGATGTATTTATTGTATTATATTTTCTGTTATACCAATGTGTATCTATGCCTTACCTATCCTACTCTATCAATAGTTTATTGAATGTGTTGTTTTAAAAAACTATATTTTTTCCAAGCAACTAATGTAGTCTTTTGTATATAGTAAGGTTTTTTTTTAAATAGACTTTTAAAAACTGATGTTTTCTCTTTCTTACCTGACCATAGTATCCTATCTATACCTTCTCCCTCTCCCTGAAAGCCATCTCATATAACATTTTTTTTAGAGAGGGAAAACATGTCAGCACAACTGATTGACATATTGAGAAAGTCTCAAAACAGGTACAACGTGTAGCACTTGTGTACCTTTCACCTTCATAAAAGGGTAGGTTTGGAGTGTCTTCTCATCTCTTTGCATTTGAGTCCCACTTGATATTTATAAATTTGCTACATTTACTTTTGATTTTTTGTTTTGTCTGTTAAACCATTATGTTGTTGTACTTGTTATGTATATTGTTTTCTGGGCTCTTCTTGCTTCTCTCTCAATCAGTTCATGAAGATCTTTCCATGCTTTTCTGTATTCGTTACACACATAACTTCTTCCAAGATAGTAGTATTCTATTCCATTCACGTTCCTCAATTTATTCAAACATTTTCCAATTGATCGGCATCTACTTTGTTTTACTTCTGAGCTATTACAAAAATCCTATTACAATTTTTTAAGTATATAGGGACTTTTTTCTTCTTGGTGGCTTCCTTAGGGAATAAGCCCAGTAATGGAGTTTCTGGTTCTAAGGGTACAGACATTTTAGTCACTTTATTTACATGTTTCCAAATTGATTGCACCGTTTCACAGTACCATCAACAATGTATTGGTGTGCCTCTCTTTCCGAACTCTCTACCATTGACTGTTGGTACTTTTTTTGGTCATTTCTGCCAATTTACAAGGTACGAGGTAAAACATCAGAGTTCCTTTGCTTTGCATTTTGCTTATTATTAGTGATTTGAAACATTTTTCTATATGCTTGTCAATGCTTTGCATTTCTTTTGAGGACTGTTTTTATCTTTTAACCATTTATCTATTGGGGAATGGCCAGTAGTTGTGTGTGTGTGTGTGTGTGTGTGTGTGTGTGTGTGTGTGTGTGTGTGTGTGTGTGAATTGTTTATATATCTTGGATAGCAAACCCTTATCAGAGATGTCTGTTGAAAAGATATTTTTTCCCATTTTTTCCCTTCTTATCCCAGACACACTAATTTTGTCAGTGTAGAATCTTTTCAGTTTCAAGTAATCAAGTCTCTTACCCACAGATGTGAGATGTACATGATTTATTTCTCTTTAGTATGATGTTTTATATTATGTTTATATTATGGTCATATGTATATAATTTAGAATATATTGTGGAATGTAGTATAAAATGTTTGTCCAAGCCTAATTTCTGCCAGAATGCTTCCCAATTTTCCTAGCATATTCTTCTGATAAGGAGTTTTTCCTAGGTTCTTATATTTCTCACTTTATAAGATAGTGATTTATTGAGTTATATTGTTTATGAATCTCTGTTGTCTCATCTGTTCCATTAATCTACCTGTCTATTCTTTAAACAAAACCGGATGGTTTTGATGACTGCTTTATAATATGATTTGAGGTCTGGAAATATTTCCCCTTATACCCTTACTTCTTTTCCTGATTTTCTTTGGTATTCTTGATATTTTGTTTTTCCAATAAATTTTGTTATCATTTTTGTCAAGCTTTGTAAAGTATCCTCTGGGTAATTTGATTATATGGCACGAAAAGTATAAATTAATTTTTATAGTATTGTCATTTTTATTATATTGCCATGGCCTAGCCATTAGCACTGGCTATTGCTCCAGCTATTTAGGTTGTTCTTTAATCCCTTCAGGAGAGTTTTGTAATAGAATCTATACTATCCTGGAAGGATGATCTCTAGTATTTTATGCATTTTGTGGGCATTTGGAATAGGGTTCCCTTTTCATTATTACTTCTTGTACTTTGTTATTATTATATAGAAAATGTATTGATTTTTGAAGATTAGTTTTATTGCCTGTAAGTTTGTTTAGGCTATAAGTTGTGTCAGTTAATATCTTTGCTGATTCTCTGTGGTTTTCCAAGTAAAACATCATATCAGTAAACAGAGATAGCTTTATCTCTTTTTCCACCTATTTTATTCCTTTAATTCCTTTTTTCTTATTCATATTGTTTCATATTCATATTAAAATTCCCAGAACTATATCAAACAATAGTGGGCAAAGTGGGCATCCTTGACTCCTGTATTTGTTGGAAAAAAGTGCTAGTGCATTTCCATAGCATATGATGCTTGCTTTTCTTTTTAAATAGATGCTTTCGATGACATTTTTAAAAAATCTCTCTATATGCCTATAACTTGTAGGGTTTTTTTAACCAAAAAAGAGGCTTATATTTTATAAAAGCTTTTTTTATTTTTGCTTCTATTGAGATGATCCTGTGGTTTTGAATGTTTTAATTTTTAATATGATTAATTATATTGATTATTTTCGTGAAGTTGAACCATCTTTGCATCCTTTGTATAAATTCTACTTTTTCTTAATGAATCATTTGTTGGATAAATTGCTATAATCTATTTGGATTTGTTTTAAAACTTTCAAGTCAACGTTTATTAATGATATTAGACTATAGTTTTGTTTCTGTGTTTTATCTTTCCCTGGTTTAGTAGGGTTATTTCTTTCTCAGTTTTGAGAATAGTTTATGACATGTGGGTAATAATTGTTCTTTAAAATATGATAGAACTCATGAGGTCTAGGAGTTATTTTCTTTGGTAGTTTCTTTATAGACAGATCTATTTCCTTTTCGAGATCAGGTTATTTAAGATCTCTATTTGATCTTCTGATTGTTTGAGAATTTTATATTAATGAAGGTATTCTATTTTTTTGTGTTCTCAGTTGACCTAGCATATAACCATGCAAGATATATTAAAATCATCCCTTTAATTTCTTCTGGTTTTGCTGTGATTTTACCTGGTTCATTTGCCATTTTATTGACCTGATTTTCTACTCTTTTCTTTTAAATTAAATTAACTAAAAGTTTATCAATTTTATTAGTCATTTCAAAGTATCCGCTTTTACTCTTATTGCTTATGTCTATGGGTTTTTTTGTTTTCAATTTATCCATTTTCTTCTAATTTTCATCACTGTCTCTTTTGTGCTTCTTTTAAGCTCATTTATTTATTTTCTAATTTTTAATGCATATTCAGGTAATTAACCTTCTCTCTATTTTAATGTAAGCATATGATTTCCCCTCAAGAACTACTTTAACACCATCCCAGAAATTTGGGTATGTTCCATCACTGTAATTTTCTTTTACATAGTTATCAATCATTGCTATAATTTGTTCTTTGATCCACTCATGATTTTGTTATGCTTCCATTTGGATATGTATTTTTGTTTATTCTCCCTGAAACAATTTGTATTCTTATTGCTTTGTGGTCTCTAAAGCACGTATTAACTACTTCATTCTTTTTACATTTGTTTGCAATATCTCTGTGTCCTTGTACAAGATCATTTTTGGAGGGTTGTGGTGGTGAAAGTTCCAAGCAATACAGAGAAATTTATATTCTTTCAAAAAATATATTTTTTGCTGTCCCATTTAGAAGACACCATAAGTCTATTAACTCTAGTTTCTCTAGCAATTTGTTCAGTTCCATGTTTTCCCTTTTGTTTATCTTTCTGTTGGACTTATCCAAAATAGATAGATGTATATTGAAGTCTCCTGTCACTATTGTTTTACTGTCTATGTCGTCTTGAAGCTTAGATAATGCTTCCTTTATGAATTTGCATGCTAAGACATTTGGAATATCTAAGGTTATTATTCATATTGGTCTATATTCTTTGCTTCCTTTCAACACAATACCTATATTACCTCCTTGTTCAACACAATACCTCCTTGTTTATTACTTTTAATTTTTTAATGTTTGTTTTCACCTTACCTGAAAACATGATAGTAAATTTAATTTTTTTGGATGCACTTCACAGAAGGAATTTTTTTTCATCCTCTCAGTTTCATTTCTGTTTATATCTTTGTTTTAAAAATTGGTTTATTGTGAACAATAGATTGTAGGGCTTTGTTTTGTTATCTGTCCTGTCACTCTTTCTATCTTAGTGGATTGTTTAATCCATTCACATGGAAAGTTGTGATTTAGCTTTATATTTTCCTCCATTTGTCTCCAAAAGTGGGCTTCTTTCAAGTTATGATTTTTCTTCTCTTCTACTGTCAGCACAATATTAGGTTCCTTCAGTTACTTCACCTTAATCTTTTTGTTAAGGTAGTCCTATCCTCACTGGTTCTCTTCCTCTCACCCCACTTCCCTTTTTTCGCTTGTTGTTCTTTTAATTTTAGGGTTTTGTTTATTAGGTCTTTTCTGCTTTTACCTGCTTATATATTTCTTTTCCCTTTTTTCTCTCTGTCAGTTAGTCAGATAGATTCTACTTTCCTCCCCTCCCCTTCAGCTTGTCTTATTCATTTTTTATTTCATTTTCACAGCTCTTTACAAAATTCATTTTTTTCACTTCTTCCATCATCCATCTTCTCTTTTTGTTTACTCTAAATGTCTCTATTTTCTTTGGTTCATTTTTATCATATGGTTTCTCTCTTTTCCCTGTATTTGTCATATAATACAAGCTTCCAAGGTCTCCATTCTAGTATCTGCCCTCTACGTAATTCTGCCACTGCCTTGTAGGGCTGATCCATTGGATTCCCCCCTTCCATTGTGCCTCACTCTCAGAACAATGCCTATTATTGAGGGGCTCAGAGGGGACATCGTCCTATAGAAAGGCAGCTCCCCCTGCCAATGATCCGTATCCTCCCTTATGGACATTTTTTTCTCTCCTACATTTGCCTGGAAATCTGTTCCCTGTGTTTATGCTCTTCCACTCCTCCCAGTGCCAGTTGAACCCAAGGGTTCCCAAACTCCCCATACCTTCTACCTGAACAGTTAGACTTTTCTGGCAACAAATCCCCCAGGCCTCACTCAGTTAAAAGTCTTTATTTCTCTTTACCCATGGGAACATTCATTACTGGAACCTCTTCCTACTTCTAAAGTAAGGACCCTTTCCTTTCCTCACCTTTCCAATCTCTCTGAGGCCATAGAAGTCATCTTCCCCTTGATGCTAGCCCTTGATTTGACCCTGTGACATCATTTATTTCTATCTATTGCCCTCATTCCCTCCCCCCTTCATGTACTTTCCCATTTTGCAATGTAGTCCAACAAAAGAAGCATTCCCCTATAGGTAGGGTATCACCAGGTTTTTTTTTT
>CM053623.1:449339523-449366666 GCA_028646595.1 Phalanger gymnotis | reverse complement strand
TTTTTTTTCCTAATTTTTCCACATTTTCTCTTACTTGATTTTTTAATTCCTTTTTTTAGTACTTCTAAGATTTATTTTTGGGCTTGTGACCATTTGACCTTACTCTTTGATGTAGGAGCTGTTTTTTTTAACCTCACTGTGTTCCTCTGAATATGAACTCAGATCTTCTTTAACACCAAAGTAGCTACCGATGGTTGGGTTCTTTCTCCTCTGCTCACTCATTTTTATTTCTAATTTGTCTTATTTTATTTTTAGCAGCTTAATGTTATCAAGTTTGAATCCTGAGTTGCCATATCTCCATCTCTATCTATGTATCTATCTATGTATCTATCTATCTATGAAGGTCTATTCCTTGCTATTTATTTCCTATTGATTTTCTCCTGAAGTCTATCATATCTAACTTTTTAAAGATTATATTCATCTCATCAACTTTTTCTTTTCTTTTCTTTATTTTTTCTTCTCTTCGTTTTTATTTTTTCTCAACTCAATAAACTCCAGTGGCTCCCTATTGCTTCTAAGATCGAATACAAAATGCTCTGTTTGACATTCAATGCTCTTCATAACCTACCCTCCCCTCCACTTTTGCAGTATACTTTAATTTCCAACAGTACTCTTCGGTCCAGTAACACTAGCCTCTTGTCTGTTTCCCAAACAAGACTCTCCATCTATTGAGTCTAGGCATTTTCTTTGGCTGTCTCTTTTCTGCTGTGGTATAATTGAAGTGTGTATTTTTACCTTAAATTCAGGATTAACCTACTAGGCTAATTCACTGGTGTGCTGGACCCTGTTCAGGGCTTGTATCCCCTCAGATTTGTCCACTAGATATCTGGTAGCTCTGACAAACATTAGACACTGACAAAGTCAGAGCCTTGTATATTCTCTTTTGCTACTTGTCCACTTAGGTTATGGAAAGAACAAATATAAAGAGGCAAAGACACAAAGGAATATGTGTCCAGTCATGGGTCAGTCCATAGGGGGATAGTAATTTGAAGTCTCTTTGAATCCAGAGGCTCACAGCATTTCTTCCTTTACTCACAAGGAGGAAAGAGAGCTCAAGTTTCTCCTTTGGAACCTTTTTTATAGTTTCTCATTTCTAAGAAATTCTCAACAGCCAACAAAAAACCTTTTCTCTCCTATGTACTTAGTAGACCAGAAACAGACACAAGATATCTATTGCAATTTCTGAATTAGGGATAGTTCAGTTTCATTATACACAATCAAATACTTTGAGAAGCCAGTACAACAAATGCCCCTCCGCTGCCCTGCACGTCTGAGACCAAGGAGCTCCCAAACGTCGTTTTAAGACTAGATTTCATTTTAGGCAGTTTCTATGTTATCATCAAGACATGTTTAAAGCATATGAAGCAGATGCTCATAATTTATGTGCCTTGAAATGGAATTTCCCTTAGTCTTTCAGTGTTGATGTGAGTCTGGCTTGTGTAATAGCATTTTTACAAAAGTGCTCTAGATTTGGATTCTGAGAACCAGGAGAAACAAAACCATGCTTTTTCCATTTTCTAATTGTGTATTTTATTTCACGCAGAACAAGTATGAAATAAGACCCTAGGAGGATTGAATGTGGGATATATTCCTTATGATTTCCCCCTAAAATTTGTGTTGGAATGTGTTTGTGTGTATATAATATCTGTGCATTTGCACAAGAGACACAATATAATTCCATTTTTCTTTTTGACATTTGCAATACAAGTAATTGAAAATACTTGAGTGTAAAATTAGAGAAATTACATGAAACTGAATTTTTAATAGAGCTGATCAACACAAGCATGTCAAATAACAAAATTTCCTAGATGCTAATGATGGCCAATAAAGAAAATTTATAAATAATATAACTTCTTATTGTTCCATAGAACAATTTGATGATGTGCACCTTTAGGGGAATTAAGGCTCCCTGGTCACTTTTTTTGAGATACCTATGTTGGAACTTTATGGCACAGACACAGGAAGCAACAAATTGGCATAGTATATAGAGAAGTGGGCCTTAAGTCAGCAAGACTTAGTAGCTGAGCAACCATGGGAAATCATTTAACTTTTGTTTGCCTCAGTTTCCTAAATGGTAAAATGGAGACAATACTAGCATCTACTTTCCAAAATTGTTGTAAATATCAAATGAGGTAATATTTGTAAAGCACTTAGCTCTGTGTCTGGTGCATAGTTGGAGCTTAATAAATGCTTATTTTCCTGAAGACTTTCCTCAAGACTCAAGTTTTGACTAGCCCAATTGTTATGGTTTTGCTTATTGAAGGAATCAGTTTTTGATCCTGTATTTCACATTTGTTTTTATACTGTAATAATATTCTGCCAAACCTAAAGCCTCTTCTCTGAGGTTTGAGTGGAGAAGCTTATGTGTGCTAAAGTTCAGCCTCTTCCTCTCTGAAGAGAGACCTCAAGGATACATTGGTTACTAGTTAAGGGAAAACTGTCATCAACACTCTCATAAAACATTGTCTCAGCATTTCCTGCAAAGTTCTGTGAAGTATCCCTGAGTAGCTAGGAAAACCTGATCTTGTTTCATCTTTAACAATTAAGTTAGTCATTAAATTTCCTAGTCAGCAGTAAGTGTGCCCTATATCAGGGACTTCAGGATGTAGCTAGGACCCATAAATTTACAAAGGAATTCTTAGAGGTAGAGAGAGGTGGTCCTCATGACACACGGGGGCTATGCCCACTTTTGATACAAACAATAATGATCTTTCGTCTCCATAATGTTGGTCAACAACATCATTTTTGTTTTATTCTGTTATTCTATGCTTATAAAATTTAGTACCCCATTAATTTAGGGTCTTTTGGCTAGAGGTGGAGCCATTAGACTTATCCTTTATTAGTTAGTTGCCTGCACCTTATAATAAATGATACCTCTCAGTTTATCCTTCTGATAAATTTCAATTGAGACACTGTCTCACCTCACAAGAAGCAAAGAACTTGGCCGTTATCATCTGACCATGAATCAACCTTTAAAAACATCGTCATCAATATCATCAACCAATCAAATCTTTCTGGGGTATCTGATTTTCTTGGTTGTATGTAAACAGATCAGTGTTTAACAATGTAAATTTCATTTTAATTGTCTAAAATCAAGATAAAGATAAATAAGAATAATTTCTCATCCTAGAAGATGTAGGAAAATAGGAACACTGTTACAATGTTGGTGGTGTTGTGAACTGATCCAGCCATTCTGGAGAGCAATTTGGAATTATGCCCAAAGGGCTATGAAAATGTGCATACCCTTTAACCCAGCAATACCATGTGTAGGACTGTATTCCAAAGAGATCACACAAGTAGGAAATGAACCCATATGTACAATAATATTTATAGCAGCTTTTTTTTATGGTGGCAAAGAATTGGAAATCAAGGGGATGCCCATAAATTGGAGAATGGCTAAACAAGTTGTGGTATATGAATGTGATGGAATACTATTGTGCTATAAGAAATGAGGAGCAGACAGACTTCATAATCTACAAAGACTTATATGATCTAATGCTGAGTGAGGGGACATGAACCAAGAGAACATTATACATGATTACAGACATATGGTATCTGTGATGACTAAGTTTGATATACTTGGCTCTTCTCAGCAATAAAAAGTTCAAAGACAGCTCCAAAAGACTCATGATGGAAAAAGCTATCCACATCCAGAGAAGGAATTATGGAGTCTGAATGCAGATTGAGGCAAACTATTTGCTCTCTTTTTCCCCCTGTTTTTGTTTTGTTTCTTCTTTATCATGATTCATTCCATTGACTATTGTTCTTCTTTGCAACTTCACCATTATGTAAATAAGTTTGGTGTGAAGGTATATGTAGAACCCATATGAGATTGCATGCTGTCTTGGGGTGGAGGGGGATTGAGAAGTAGGGGGAGTAAATTTGGAACTCAAGAACTTGTGGAACTGAGTGTTGCAAACTAAAAATAAAAAAATATATTAAAAATAATTTCTCATCATAGCAGAATGATGTAGATTTTACCCTGATTGATTCTAGAATGGGAGTTCTTAACCTGAGGTACATGGAACTTTTTTGAGGTCTTATTGTAGATTTCATGGTGTTTTCAGCAATGTTGTCTGATGCCTCCCACAAGGATAAAAATGACATCAACATCAACTACCACATTGGCAATGAATTATTTAACTTGAAAAGTTACCAAGAACCAGATTAAAGTGGAGGGAGAGTTAGTAAATGATTCTCTGTTCTGAGATGATTGTGCACTCAATGCAATCTCTGAAGCCAAAGTAAAATAGAATTGGGTAAGTGGAAGCTTATGACTTGAGACATCAAGAGTTGATAAAAGAAAATCATAAGAATGAAAAAGTAAAAGAAAATGTGAAATATATCATTGAAAAAACAACTGACTTGAAAAATAGATCCAGGAGAGGTTATTTAAGAATTATTGGACTACATGAAAGCCATGATCAAAAAAGAGCCTGGACATCATAGTTCAAGAAACTAATTAGGAAAACTACCCAGATATCCTAGAATTAGAAGTTAAATAGAATTGAAAGAATCCACTGATAACTTACATAAAGAGATCACAAAATGAAAACTCCCAGAAATATAGTCAAATTCAAGAACTCCCAGGTCAAAGAGAAAGTACTGTAAGCATTTACAAAGAAACAATTTGATATCATGGAGCCACAGTGGGTATTACACAGGATTTAGCAGCTTTTACATTAAAGGAGTGGAGGTTTTATTATATGATATTCCAGAGGGCAAAGGAGCTAGGATTACAACTAAGAGTCACTTGCTCAGTGAAATGGAATACAATTCTTCAGGGGAAATGGATATTCAATGAAATAGAGGACTTAAAAACATTCCTTATGAAAAGACCAGACCTTAAAAAAATTTTGATTTTCAAATACAAGATGCAAGAGAAGCATAAAAAGGTAAAGAGGAAAGAGAAAACATAACGAATTTAATAAGGTTGAACTATTTATATCTCTACACAGGAAGATGACACTTGTGATTCTTAAGAATTTTATCACCATTAGTGCAGTTAGAAGGAATATACATAGACAGAGAATGCTAGTATAAGTTTACTTTGATGGGATGATATAAGCAAAACAAAACAAACTTAAGGCAAGAGAAAGAGGATTGTACTTGGAGAAGAGGAAAAGCAGAGGCAGAGCGGGGTAAATTATCTCACACAAGGAGGTGTAAAAGATCTATTTCAGTGGAGTGAAAGATGGCTGGGGCGGGTAATGCTTGAACTTTACTTTCATTTGTATTAGCTCAAAGATGTAATAACATACACATTAAGTTGGGTATAGAAATCTGTCTTACCCTATAAGGATGTAGCAAGAAAGGGGGAGATAAGAAAAGGGGGATAGTGATGGAAGGGAGCTTAGATGAGGGGAGGCAGTGGTCAGGAATAAAACACTTTTGAGAAGGGACAAGGTGAAAGGGCAGAGAGAGGGAGAGACCAAGAGGGAAAGAGAGAGAGAGAGAGAGAGAGAGAGAGAGAGAGAGAGAGAGAGAGAGAGAGAGAGAGAGAGAGGGAGGGAGAGAGAAGGATAAATGGTAATAATAGGATAGAGAGAAATTCAAATTAGTAATCATAACTGTGATTTTGAATAAGATTATCTCACCCATAAAACAGAAGCAGATAACAGCGTGGATTAAAAACCAGAATCCTATAATATATCAATTACAAGAAATACATTTGAAGCAGAGAAGCACACACAGAGTAAAGGTAAGGAGCTGGAGGAGAATCTATTATGTTTCATCTGAAGTAAAAAAAAAAAAAGCAGGGGTAGCAAACATGATTTTAAAACAAAAGCAAAAATATCTCTAATGCAAAGGGATAAGGAAGTAAACTACATCTTACTAAAATGACCGCACACAATGAAGTAATATCAATATTAAATATATATATGTATCAAATGGTATAGCATCCACATTTTAATTGAGAAGTTAGATAAGTTACAGGAGGAAGTAGAAAGTAACATTGTACTAGTAGAGAACCTCAGCTTTCCCCTCTCAGAAATAGATAGGTCTAAACAAAAGATAAACAAGAAAAACATTTAAGGAGATGAATTGGATTCTGTAAAAGTTAGATATGATAGACCTTTGGAGAAAAATGAAGGGGGTTAGTTTCTCAGTGGTACATGGCACCTAGACAAAAATGACAATATATTACTTCATAACAACCTCACAATCAAATGCAGATAGGCAGAAATATTATATCTATCCTTTTCAGATCACAATGCAATAAAAATTACATTTGATAAAGGGCCATGGAAAGATTTCAGAATTAATTGGAAAATAAATAACTGAACCCAAAAGAATGAGTGAGATAAAGAGCAAATAACAAAAACAATCAATAATTCCATTAAAAAGACTGACAACAATGGTGTGACATATCAAAATATATGAGATGCAGCCAAAGAAGTACACAGAGGAAAATTTATATCTCTACATACCAATGTCAATAAGATAGAGAAAGAGCAGATCAATCAATTGGGCATGCAACTAAAAAAATGGAAAAAAAAAGAACAAAGTAAAAATCTCTAATTGAGCACCAAATTGGAAATTCTGAAAATCAAAGGAGAAATTAGTAAAATTGAAACTAAGAAAGCCATTGAAATAATAAAACTAGGAGCTGGTTTTATAAACACAGAAACAAAACCGAACAGAGCAAAACAAAACAACAGCCATCGAACCATTGGTTAATTTGATTTAAAAAATAAAGAAGAAAACCAAATTACCAATATCAGTAATGAAAAGGGTGAATTAACTGCCAATGAAGAGGTAAAGCAATTATTGGGAACTATTTTGCCCAATTAAATGCCAATAAATATGAAAATCTAAGTGAAATGGATGAATACTTATAAACACATAAAATGCCCAGAACAAAAGAAAACAGAATATTTACATAGCCCCATCTTAGAAAAAGACATTGAAGAAGCCATCAATGAACTTCCTAAGCAAAGTTCCTCAGAGCCATATGGATTCATAAGTGAATTTTATCTAATGTTTAAAGAACAGTTAATTACAATGCTACATAAACTTTTTGAAAAAATAAGCAAAGTAGGAATCCTACAAGATTCCTTGTAGAATACAAATATAATGCTGATACATAAATCATAAAGAGCAAAAAGGGAGAAAGAAAACCATAGACCAATTTTACCAATGAATACTGATGCAAAAATCTTAAATAAAATTTTAGCAAGGAGATTCCAACAATATATCACAAGGATCATACATTTCAACCAGGTAGGGTGTAAAATAGGAATACATGACTGATTCAATACTAGGAAAACTATCATCATAATTGACCATATCAATAACAAAACCAACAGAAATAATATGAGTATCTCAACAAATGCAGAAAAAGCATTTGACAAAATACAGCATCCATTCCTGTTGAGAACAACAGAGAACAAAGGGATAAATGGAACTTGCCTTCAAATTGTAAGTAATTTCTATCTAAAGCCATCAGCAACCATTATCTGTAATGTGGGGATAATCTAGAAGCTTTTCCAGTGAGATCAGGAGTGAAGGCAGGATGCCCATTATTAACACTATCTTTCAATCTTATACAGCAATAAAGGCATGAAAAAGAAATCAAAGAAATTAGAATAGGCAATGAGGAAACAAAACTATCACTCTTTGCCAAGGATATGATGGCATACTTAGAGAATCCTAAAGAAACAAATAAAAAAACAGTCAAAATAATTAACAACTTTAACAAAGTTGAAAGATTTAAAATAAACCCATACAAATCATCAGCATTTCTATATATAACCATCAAAGTCCAGCAGTGAGAAAGAAAAGAAATTCCACTGAAAATAACTGTAGGCAATATAAAATACTTGGGAGTGTACCTGCCAAGACAAACCCAGGAACTGTATGAACATAATAACAAAACACTATTCACACAAATAAAGTCAGATCTAAACAACTGGAAAAATATCATTTTCTCATGGATAGGCCAAACCAATGTAATAAAATGACGATTCTACCTAAATTGTTTATTCTGTGCCATACCAATCAAACTACCAAAAATTATTTTACAGATCTAAAAAAATAACAAAATTCATCAGAAGAACAAAACTTCAAGAATATTGAGGGAATTAATAAAAAAAAATGTGAAGGATGATTGCCTGGCCATAGCAGATTTCAAACTGTATTGTAAAGTATGTAAAGTATGAAAATCTGGTAATGGCTAGGAAATGGTGTGATCAATCAGCGGAACAGATTAGGTACAAACTACATAGTAGTCAATAGCCATAGTAATCTAGTAAACCAGAGACCCAAACTTTTTGGACAAGAACTTATTAACAAAACTGCTGGTAAAACTGGGAAGCAGGATGGTAGTAGCTAGGTATAGAACAATGTCTTATACTGTATACCAAGGTAAGGCCAAAATAGTTGCATATTTAAACATAACGAGTGATACCATAAACAAATTATGAGAGTAAGGAATAGTTTACCTGTCAGATTTATGGAAAAGAGAAAAATGCATGACCAAGTAAGAGATAGGGAGCATTACAAGATGTAAAATGGATAATTTTGATTACATTAAGTTAAAAAGGTTTTGCATAAACAAAACCAGTGCAGCCAAGATTAGAAGGAAAGCAAAAAGATGGGAAGACATTCTTATAGCAAGTGTCTTTGATAAAGGCTTCATTTTTTAAATATATAGAATACCAAGTCAAATTTACAAAAAAATCAAGTTATTCTCCAATTGATAAATGGTCAAATATATGAATAGATAGGTTTTAGAAGATGGAATCAAGGCTGTCTATAGTCAAATGAAAAAGTACTCCAAATCATTATTGATTAGAAAAATGCAAATGAAAACATTTCCAAGGTACCATTCATCCCTAACAATTTGGCTCATATGATGGAAAAGGAAAATGATAACAATTGGATGGGGTGGGAGAAAATTGAGACACATGTACTGTGAGTGGAGTTGTGAACTGATGTGACAATTTTGGACAGCAATTTGGAAGTATGCCCAAAGGACTATAAAATTGTGCATACCCTTTGATCTAGCAATAGCACTCCTAAGTCTATCCATATCAAAAAGAAACAAAAAAGGCGGGGTGCTGGAAAAGACCTATTTGTATAAAATATTTATGGCAGTTTTTTTTGTAGTAATAAAAATGAAAACTGAGGGGGTGCCCATCAGTTGGGGAATGGCTGAACAAGTTGTGGTATATAATTGTAAAAAATAATGAGCAGTGTTGAGTGAAGTGAGAAGAACCAGCACAACTTTGTACATAGTAACAGCAACATTATGAAATGATTAATTTTGATAGGCTTAGCTCTCCTCAGCAATGCAAAGATCTAAGAAAACTCCAAAATACTCATAATGGAAAATGCTATCCACATCAGAAAAAAAAATTATGGAGTCTGAATGAAAATCATAGCATACTATTCTCTGTCTCTCTGTCTCTGTCTCTGTCTCTGTCTCTGTCTCTCTCTCTCTCTCTCTTTCTCTCTCTCTCTCTTCCCCCCCCCCATCTCTCCTTTCTTTAGGTTCCTCTCATTGGTTCTAATTCTTCTTTACAACGTGACTAATGTGAAAATATGTTTAATATGAATGTATATGTAGAGCCCATATCAGATTGCACACTGTTTTGGCGAGGGAGGAGGAGGGAAGGGGAGAAAATTTTAGTACTCAATATCTTATGGAACTGAATGTTGAAAACTAAAAATAAATAAATAAGTAAAAAAAATTAGGAAGATGATTTTGGAAAAACCTGGAAATACGTACATAATCTTATGCCAGTGAAGTGAGCAGAACCAGGAGAACATTATTCATAGTAATAGAAATATTGCAAGATGATCAACTGTGAATGACTCAATTAGTCTCAGTAATACAATGATCAAGACCATGTACAAAGGACTCATGATGACAAATGCTAGCCACATCCAGAGAAACAAATAATAGAGTCTGAATGTGGACAAAAGTATACTATTTTTCACTTTCTTTTTTGCTTTTGTGGCATTTTTTGTTTTTTCTTTTTCTTTCACAGCATGACTAATAATGAAATATGTTTTGCATGATCATACATGTATAACTTATATGAAATTACTAACTAGGGAAAGGAGACAGAAGGGAGGGAGGAAAAGAACTGGAAACTGAAAATATTTGAAAAATTGGTGTTAACATTATTTTTGCATGTAATTGGGAAAAATAAAATATTAAAGAAAAAATTTAAAAGCTGAAGTCAGCTGTACATACATGCAGGACGATGTGAATCTTTGGGCCATTATATTGCAGTATAATTTAATGTCTGATCTAAAAGGCAAGAAAATTGTTTTTACTGGTTGAGACTTATATTTAAAATAGGCAACAGGTGAGAGAATGCAGCAACCTTAGAGAAGATCACACCTAATAACCAACATTCCTTCCATGAAAGAGGAAACATCCTACAGATTTCATGTCTGCTCCTCTCTATCAGGAAGGAGGGAGTAGAATGGAATAAGAACTGACTAGTTGTGATCCATCAAAATACCATTTTTTAGCCCTTCCATAGCCATTGGATTTCCAATTCGTTGCTGATACAAGTGTTGTTAGAATGATTTAACCGAAATAATAGGATGCATGGTAAGCAGTACCGTGAAAACATTTTTTGCATTGACAACAATATAAATGCAAAGAAAAGTGTTAAGAACACTTTTATAATACTGAGATTGTTGTTGTTCAGTTGTGCCCATCATGTATGACTCTATGACCCCATGTGGGGTTTTCTTGGCAGAGATACTGAAGTGGTTTTCCATTTCTTTCTCTAGCTCATTTTTTCAGATGAGAAAATTGAGGCAAACAGGGTTAAGTGACTGGTCCATGTTTACACAGAGAGTAAGTTTATGAAGCCAGCTTTGAACTCAAGAAGAGGAGTCTTCCTGACTCTAGGCCCAGCACTATATCTCATGTGCCACCTAGCTGTCCTGACACCAAGCCCTCTGGAAAGGGAAGGACAAGATGATATGCTTGGAAGTATAAATGATGAAAAATTCAAATGTACCGATAAATATTTTATAAAAGAAAATAGTGAATTGTCTTTATTAATTTATAAAACAAAATTAATGTTACATTGTTATTCAGTCACTTTTCAGTATTATCACATGAAAATGTTATCTAGATCACTCTTGATTAGAGAAATACAACTAAAACACAAAACTCTAAAGTATCATGGCATGTTTATCAGATTAACTAACATAACAGAAATGCAAAATGACAAATGCTGGAAAGGATGTGGAAAAATAGAGACACGAATGCACTATTGGTTGAGTTGTGATCTGGCCCAACCATTCCAGAAAATAATTAGGATCTATGTTCAAAAGTCTATAAAATGTATGCTTTTTGACTAAGCAACCCCACTCCTATGGCTGTTTCACAAAGAGATCAAAAGAAAAGGAAAAGGACCAATATATACAAAAATATTTATAGCAGCTCTTTCTCTGGCAGCAAAGAATTGGAATGTGAGAGGATGTCCATCAATTGGGGAATGGCTGAACAAACTGTGGTATATGATTTTGATGGAATACTATTGTGCTATAAAAATGGTTAGGAGAATGATTTCAGAAAAACACGAGGAGACACATAAACTACTGCAGAGTGATCTGAGCGAATCAGCAAAAGAGGAGAATTTTAAAAATGGCATTTATTTATATATTTTTAACAATTAAAAAACCTGTGTTCTAAATTTTCTCCCTCCCCTCATGCCCTCTTCCTCACCACTGAAAAAGCAAGCAATATGATGTCAGCACTTAAGAAATCATGTAGGACATATATCCATATGAGTCATTTCACAAAATGGAAGACAAATAAGAAAGTGAAAAAAATATTTACTTCAATTTGCACTCAGAGTTCATTGGTTCTTTCTCTGGATGTTGATAGCACCTTTCATCATGGGTCCTTTGGAATTGTCTTAGAGTGTTTTATGGAGGAGAGTAACTAAACCTTTCACAGTTGATCATCATTACAACACGGCTGTTACTATGTACAATGATCTTTTGGTTATGCTCATTTTACTTTGTAGCAGTTCGTCTATGTCTTCCCATGTTTTTCTGAAACCATCGCCCTCATCTTTTCTCATAGCAGAATAGTTCTCCATTGAAGTCACATACCACAATTTGTTCAGTCATTCCTCAATTGATGGGCACTGCCCCCCCCCCAATTTCCAATTCTTTGCCACCACAAAAAGAAGTCCTATAAATTTTTTTTTGTACGTATAAATCCTTTTCCTGTTTCCTTCATCTCTTTGGGATATAGACCAAATAAGGAATGTTAAATAATAAAATTTTAAAAAAAGAATTATGAATTATGAATAAATGAATTGAGCACTTAAAAACAAACTCATTGTGAAATCATATTATCCTGCGAAATTGAATCAACCATACTACTCACATTTTATTATTACTCTCTATCCCTTTGATTGGACCCTCTGACTGGAGGGCAGAGCCATTACCTCTAAACCCTTTATTTAATGTTGGATTCCAACACAGTCTTTACCTCATTTCCTGCCAGCTGCACTGTTTTTGCACTTCTCCCTCATGCCTTTATGCTAGGTGCTGTTTCCCTTTCATCTTTCTTCCCCCATTTCCTTTCCACTTAACAGAGTGCTTGGAATATAGTAGGCATTCAATAAATGTTTATTGACAATTGAGTAAAAATGTCATAGACTCAGAGACTCCCAATAGCCTATACTTTTATGGCTGATAGTTTAATGAGACTGAAGGGGAATATTTTTCACCACGTTGTTTATAAAATAGACTATAATCTATGTAATTAATATCAAGGGATGGGTCAGAGAATCCATAGCAACTCAGGGTATGATGATGTTTATTTTGAATACTCCAGTGATTTCACAGAACCTTCTCCAAAAGACACTGGACAATATATTTCACTGAGTTCTATGAGAATCACAAAAAATCTTCAGAATGCCTACAGGTTCGTAGACTTAGAAGTCAGTACCTTGCCATATTTTTGAGTCTTCCATTGATAATGGAATTAATTTTTGAGGAAAGAGTCTCCATATTATGTGTCGACCTGTAAATAGGTAGGAAACTGAATGACAACATACAATGGGAAGTATGCACATTAGGACAAATGATGCAGATATTTTCATTATGATGATGGTTATGATTGTTTTCCTTTTTGATGGGTCAGTTTGCTTGGGTGCTTAATGTGTGAACTCAAAATCATGGGGATGATCTCTGTGTAAGTGGTTCTTTTTTCTGGGAGGTTGTCTTGCATCACACTGTCGATAGTGTGGTGGGTTGGAATTAAGGAAAACCTTAATTGAAATTCTTCTTCTGGCACTTATGAGCTGTGGAATCTTTTCGGCTTCCCTCTGAAGTTATGTCTAATTCTTCCTGTATATTTTATTTGTACCTACTTATTTATTTGTTTTCTCCTCACCATTGAATGTGAGTTCATTGAGGTTAGGAACTGTCTTTGCCTATCTTTGTAACTCCAGTGCTTACCACAGTGTCTGGGATGTAGTAAGCACTTAATAAATGGTTTTTGACTTACTGTAACTGGACCATGGTTAAGCCTCACCCTCACTCAGTGTCCTTAACATGCAAGTAACATATGTGTAGTATTATCTTTGTGGCTCACAGACTCATTTTGAGGCTCATCAGAGATGATGTAACATACTTAATGAATCTCAAAAGCGCTATGTAAATGAGTCTGATTTATTGTTCTGACCTATGATGAAAAACCCCAGTTCTACTTTCAATTAATTGTAAATTTGTGTTACTGATCCCAAGCAGAGTTGGGCAAGTGGGTCAGATCCTTGCTGTACTTTGGAGCTTAATCTTTATGGTGGTGTGCTGCAAAGATAACTGGTAGACATTGAGACTCTCAGTTTCAATTGTAACTTTGCCTCTCAGGTTCTTGCTCCCCTCGTCTGTAATTTAAGTTTGTCCCAACAAAGAGGGGTTGGCCTTTTGGATAAATTCAGTGGAGGGAGTGCAAAATTTGGAAGCAGAAGATAGCTATTTATCCCACGCTTTGGCATTTACAACCTGGGTAACCTCGAGTCAGTCACTGCATGTCTGTTCTTCCTTTGTAAAGAATGGGCCTGGATAACTGAGCTGTAAGCTTCCTTCCGGCTTTGAGTCTCTGCTCCTCTGATCATATTTGAAAGAGACATTCAGAGAGAGATGATGGACTTCACTGAGGGTCTCAGCAATTCCCCAGATATTTTCAAAGAAGGTGTGTGACCTTCAGTGACTCTTTCAGGTGGAGGCCAATTTTGAATGGCTTGAAGTAGATGCTAGATGTCCTAGCTTCTTCTGACTGGAAAATGTGCCTTTACATGTGCAGGAAATAAATGAAATGTTACTAGTTTCTCACTGAAAATTAAAGTGAGGAGACTGTTGATATGGTGTAATACCCTTTAGATTTTTATTTTGTCATATTGACCTCTGAGAACTCCAACTCTCTGGCTTCTTTCTCACTTTTGGTTATAGTGGGGGAAAGAGAAGCCTAGAGCGCAGGAATATGTATTTTGTTCACACATGCATGTGAATGTTAATGTGCATAAGTGTATGTCTGCTACAGGCAAATGTATGTAGGTCTGCCTAGAGGTCAGGAGGTCATATTATGCTAGGTCAGTGACTTCCATGGCACTGAGTTCAATGCTGTTAAAATAGTTGAACTGTGAGACTAAATGATGGGATATTTGGAACGGTGGAGAAAGAATTCTAATATTGACTTGGGAGTTCAGGTTTGGGGCTGAGTTCTAGAAGAGTATTTGTGGTGAAGTGAAAGGATGATATAGATGTATATGTGTGTGTGTTTATGTATGTATGTATGTACCTATGTAGCATTCCTAACCCTAACCCCAAATGTATGTATGTATGCATATAGGAATGTATGTATAACATCTAACCCTAACCCTAACTGTGTGTATGTATGTTTGTATGTATCATTTCTAACCCTAACCCGCAATGTGTGTATGTATGTGTGTATGAATGACTCTTTATACATACACACATATATTTATAAGAGCAACATTTTATGTGCATAAATATAGACAATTTTATATTTACATATATGTAAAATACACTTATGTATATACAGACACATACTCATATTTGTATATTTCGGTATCACTCCATCAATATCTCTATTGCTGTCTGTACCCTCCATTTATCTACCTTTCATTTTTTCCTCTATTACCTATCTCTTCACATACGTTTGTGCATCAGTATATTTCACTCTACCTCTACCTCAATTTCTCTCTATCTATATCATCTCTATCTCCATCTCTTCTTTAGCCTATCTCTGTCTTGCCCATCTGCATTGGTAGATGTAGTTTTCTCTCCAGCAGGTGCTTGTACAAATAAAATCACCACACCATTCCTAATTCCTTTTAAGAGCCTTTTAGCTCTTGCAGTAGATCATCCTCATGGTAACCGATCAGGGAAATGGATTCCTTTCTCACAATAAGAAATAATACAGAGAGATTATAGGAATCTTAAATGTCGGCTCTGGGAAGGGCAGTGTGGAATTATATTGTCCACAGAGTTCATTTTACAGATCTTGGCCTTGATGCTCAGGCGAAGCAAGAAGTGAGAGATGAAGAGGTGATACTAAGCAGGAAATGGCAAGGAAAGGGTAAAAATAACTCTAAAAATTGAATATCCCGAGTCCCCAGTTCTATCTTCTGATCATTGAACTAGATGGAAGGCACGGGCTAGCCTCAGGGTATGCGTTGTCTAACTAGGGAAAGATTCTCTCACAAGAACAAGGAAGAACCTTATTCATCTTATTTAAAGAAAAGATTCTCATTAAGTGAGGGTAAAGAGGGAACTTGCTCAAATGGGAATTCTTCAGCTGGAAGAACAAAAAGGCTTCTCTACTAGCCATAAATTTGCAGGCACAAAAAGGACATCTGTCACTAATATGGTCAGTCTTAGGAAGAATGAGGAAGCACAGATGAGCAGTAAAATGCTGACCAGTTGCTTACTTGAAATCTGAGAATCAGAGCCCTAGAAATGCCTGGCAAGTTAAAAAAAGGCTGGACTACAGAGATGAAGTTAGCAAAGGAAACAGACAAACAAAAATGTGACGAGGTTTTTGGAAGGGATGACATTTCTACTTTGTCACACTCTTTTTAGTTTAAGCCTACGATATAAATCTTAAACAATATAGATTGACCATTTGAGCACAGGACAAAGTAATCAAGCAGCTAGGTAGCATTGTATAGAGTGGTGGAGCTGAAGTCAAGAAGACTGGATATGGTGAGTTCAAATCTGGCGTTTGATACTTATTGGCTGTGAGACCCTGATCAAGTCCCTTAACCCTGTTTGCCTGAATTCCTCATCTGTAAAAAACAGCTAGAGAAGGAAATGAAACCCCTCCAGTATCTTTTCCAAGAAAAATACCCAAATAGTCATGGAAAGTTGGATACAACTGAAAAATATTTGAACAACAACAAAAACAGCAGAGTAATCACCGCTACTGCTTTCAAAGCTATTCGTATTTATTCTTAATGAGGGAAACTGCATTTAGAATCAGAATAATTGGTTTCAGATTCTGATTTTACTACTCATGATCTTCATTACTTTGTACAAAATGCTGCATCAGTTTGGGCCTTGCTTCCCCAAACTGGAAACAATACTATCAATGAAAGTAGCTTAATTTTATATAATATTTGAATGTTTTCAAATCACCTTCCTGAACACAACTGCATGAAGTATTCAATAAATGTGTTAATTTTTCCTTCACCCTTATCTCTCTCTCTCTCTCTGCCCATATATATATGTAGATAAATATAGATATAAAATATATGTATAGATATAGGTATTACATATTATATATGTATATAATGTGCATATACAAACACAGATATTTATATATGTGTATAAATGTATATGCTCACCCCTATATGTGTAGGTGTGTGTGTGTGTGTGTGTGTGTTGTGTGTGTGTGCACATGTACCAAATCCATTTCCACTCTTGGTAGTGATAGTCCCCTTTATTAATTCTCTAGTGGTACTGTTAACTTTCCTTATGTTCATCATGTTTTTCCGGTCCATTTTGCAAAGCTAAGTATTTAAAACTCTGTTAAAAAATTGTTAGGTGCATCTTAGACTCATCTTTTCTTGTGCAAGTTCCACCTTCATCTGGTTTTGGCCTTAAAATATAATGTATTTTTGCTTTTGCTAAGGCTTAATGGGACAGAATAGTTTTCAAATTTTCTTTTAAAAAGTATTTTAATTCATTCTTCTTTTCAACACTCTTTCTGCTACTCACAGTGTGATTTGATTTTAGTTACCTTACAGATCACCAGCCAGGATGGGGAACTTCTCAATTATCACAGAATTCCTCCTCATGGAGTTTTCCAGCTTGCGGGAGCTGCAGGTCTTACATGCTCTGCTGTTCTTGCTGATTTACCTGGCTGCCCTGATGGGCAATCTTCTCACCATTGCTGCAATTATTACTGACCCACACCTTCACTGTCCTATGTATTTTTTCCTGAGCAATTTATCCCTACTGGATATCTGCACCATCTCAGTCACACTTCCCAAATTCATTGTGAATTCCCTGTCTGGCACTCAATCCCTGTCCCTCCTTGGCTGTGCTGCTCAGATTTTCTTCTTCCTCTTCTTTGGAACAACAGAGTTTGCTTTGCTTGTGGCAATGTCCTATGACCGCTTTGTGGCCATCTGCCACCCCCTTCACTATGGCATCATCATGACACCAGCACGTTGTGTCTGGGCAACAGTTGGCTCATGGCTCAGTGGGCTTATTTATTCAGCTCTACACACAGGGAACATGTTCCACTTGCCATTTTCTGGATCCAATCTGATCCATCAGTTTTTCTGTGATATCCCTCATGTCTTGAAAGTCTCAGCCTCTGATGTGTTTAATACTGAGTATTTATTAATTATAGGAAGTTCATGTTTTTTATTATTCTGCTTTGCCTTTTTAATTGTATCATATGCTCGCATATTCTCCAGTGTGTTCAAGATTCCTTCTGTGGAGGGACGCTACAAGGCCATTTCAACCTGCTCCCCTCAGTTGATAATCCTCATCTTATTTCTCATTTCTGCAATGATTGCAGTCCTCAGGGACACATCAAACACACCACCTATCCAAAACATTTTAATTGCAATGGCCTATACAATACTGCCTCCATTTATGAATCCCATCATCTACAGCCTAAGGAACCGACAGGTAACAGCTGCCATGGGCAAGATGTTCAAGAGGTTTTTTTTCCCAAGAAAGAAATGTTCATCCTTAATACCATAAAATAGCTGAAGAATATGTATTTGATCTGTCTAATATGTATAATGAAAACATGAGGCAGTCTAAAATGGAGAGAAATGGACCCGAAAACATACCACCCAGGAAAACAGACCCTTAGGTGAAATGTTAAATGGGATGGAATGAATCAGTCATTTATTTTCACATAGCAGAGAACCATCCTGCAAGTGGTTATTTTTGATAATTGAGCTATCATGACACCAGCCCATTGCTTTTAAGCAACAGTGACTTTGGAAGAATGGCTGGAACACTCATTGATCTGCTGAAAAATGGTAGATAAGCTCAATCAAAAGCAGCCATCATGATGGTAGTGTTGTTTTCCCCCCTTAGCATGTTACTTGCCTTCTCATTTTCATTCTTTTGTTTCCACCCATCTTTATGATGGTAATGTCCTTCTCTTTCTTTGCATGTTGAAGATCTATTCATTTTTCAAATACACACACACACTACATATATATACACACACACATACATACATACACATACCTATACACACAAATATATATGTGTATGTATGTATGCTGATAGAAATAATCCAAAGCATTTTTTATGATGCCCTGAAGCATATTTATGTGCCAAAGACCTATGGTGCATCTCAACTACTGAGTGCTGATGGAGCCACGTTGATTAGTGATAAGTACATGATCCTAAAGAGATGGGCTGAACACTTCCATAAGGTTCTCAACAGACAATCATCGATCAGTACTGAGGCCATTGACCATTTACCTCAGGTTGAAGTCAATCTCTCCCTAACTGAAGCTCCAACTGAAAAAGAGGTTTCAAATGTCATTAGGCTCCTTTCCTGTTGCAAAGCACATGGTGCTGATTCTATTCCAGCTGAGATTTACAAGATAGGGGGTCCACCATTCATACAAAAGCTGACTGAGATTTTCCAGGTCATATGGCAAGAGGAGGTTATCCCAAGGAGTTCAAGGATTCCTCCACTGTCCTTCTCTATAAAGGTAAAGGAAATATATTGTCCTGTGACAATCATAGGGGGATCTGTCTCTTAGTCATCACTGGCAAGAGTCTTGCCAGATTCCTCCTTAATAGTCTGATCCTCCACCTGGAAGATGATCATCTACCCAAGAGCCAGTATGGCTACAGAAAGGGCCAAGGAATATTCAACATGTTTGTGGCCTGACAACTGCCAGGAGCAAAATAGAGGTCTGTATAAAACATTTGTATATCTGTTCAAGGCCTTTGATAGTGGTAGTCATCAGGCCTAATGGAAATTTGGTTACCCAGAGAAGAAATGTATGTGTATGTGCATATGTATGTATGCATGTATGTACATAGTAGTTCTCTGGGAACTCGAACTCTTTATTCCAAGTTTCCTCATTTGTTAAATGAGGGAGTTAAGCTTGATGACCACCATAGATCCTCCATCTCAATTTTGATGTCATGATTTTGCGCAAAATCTTTCATCATCCCTTTAGCTGGAAGTAACCTTTCATTACATCTAATTTTATACATTGATTGTCTTTTATTTCCTATGTGCTTATTGAATTATTTTTCTATTACATTTAGAAGTATAAATGTCTTATTTCTCCTGGTGGATTCTCTGTTCCTTTCCATAGCATACAGCTGGGTACATTAGTAAAAATAATGGCCTTATTGAAGTGATCATGTGTATTTCAACTGGCACAATTTGAAGTTACAATTATGAAAAATATTGTAATAGATTCTAGTTCAAGGGAAATATCTGGTGTGAATTTAAAAATGCACTTACCTCTTGGGAATTAGTTATTTGTACTAATTAGGACCTAGCTAAACTTCTTGATGGCAAAGACTGTTTCAATTTTGCCTTCATATCGCTAGCCCAGTTTTTTATGCACACAGTAGGTGCATCATAAATTATTGCCCATTAATTTCAAGCTTCTTGAGAACAGAAGCCATATTTAATAGAGACAGACAGATAGAAAGAAACAGAGACAGAGAGAGGTTGTAGTGTGAATGGTTGGATTTATGGATGGATGGATAGACGAAGAAAAAACATTTATTAAGTGGTCATTTTTTTTTGCCTTCTGAAGAGCTAGAGATAGATGGTAGAGGAAAAAGCAGGGACTCACCTGCACTTTCCCAAATTTCCCTTCAAAAACCTTTAAAATGTATCAAATCAAATTCTAGAATGGCATAACCAACAAAAAGTCAAGATAAAATAATTTTCCAGTGCAAGCCAACTTAGTAAGTTAGCAGGAAATATCTGTTTCACTAGGGTGGTGGTCAGGTCTAGAATGCAGTGCAGTTCAGGCTGCACCTTAGAAAGACAGCAGTGGGATATGGGAGTGGCTACATTGTTTCTAGGTTTTGGGACAAGCACTCACAGTTTAGCAAAAATTTCTGGGAATACTGGAAAGTATTTGGCCAGAAAGTAGATATAGAGCAACATCTCACATTGTATGTATCAAGATAAAGTGAAAATGCGTACATGATTTATGCATAAGAAGTGTATCATAAGCAAATTATGGAGCATGGAATATTTTACCTGTAAGTTCTATGAATAATGGAAGGATTTATGATACAAAAGAACTAAAGACATAAAATGAATAATTCTGAATATATTTAATTAAAAAGTTTTTCACAATCAAAACCAATGTAGCCAAGATTAGAAAGAAAGTAGGAACCTGGGGGAAAAATTACAGCAATTTTCTTTGTTAATTGCTTCATTTCCCAATTTATGAAGAAATGAGTCAAATTTGTAAGAATATAAGTCATTCCCAATTGATAAATGGTCATGGTTGATTAGAGAAAATAACTCTGAGCTACCAACTCACATCAATAAGATTTGCTAATATTATAGGAAAGGAAAATCATAAATGTTAGAGGGGTTCTCGAAAATTTGGAATGCTAATGCACTATTGATAGAGTTGTGAACTAGTTTTACTATTCTGGAGAATAATTTGGAACTGTGCCCAAAGGGCTATAAGTCTGTGAATACTCTTGGCCCAGCAATACCATTACTAGGTCTGTATCCAAAAAGTTCAAAAATTAAAGGAAAATGTAATATGTGCAATGATATTTATTTTTTCTTGTTGCAAAGAATTGGAAAGTCAGGGGATAAGCATTCATTGTAGAATGGCTAAACAAATTATGGCATTTGATTGTCGTGTTATACTATTGTCTATAAGAAATGATGAGCAGGATGGTTTCAGAAAAACCTGGGAAGACTTATATAAACTGCTACAAAGTGAAGTGAACAGAACCAAGAGAACACCATATACAATAACAACAGGATTTTAAGATGATCAGCCATGAATGACTTACCTATTTTCAGCAATTCAGTGATCCACAACTTATGATGAAAAATTCTATCCACCTGCATAGAAAGAGCTGATGGAGTCTGAATGCACTTCAAACCCTACTTTTTTTTTACTTCCTTTATTTCTCTCATTTGTGTGTATGCATGTGTGTGTGTGTGTATGTGCATGTGTGCATGTTTTATTTTGTCAGTGTTTTCTTTTGCAACCTGTCTAATATGGAAATAAGTTTTGCATGACTGCAAATGTATTATCTCTATCACATTGCATGACTTTTCATAGGGGCACCAGGAAGGGACAGAGAGACTGATGTAATTTGAAAATCAAAATTAAAAAAAAATAATGTTAAAATTGTTGTTACATATAATTGAGTAAAAGGCATCACTCAGAAAAAAAATTTAAAAAGAGTTTGAGATACCAACACAACTAATCCAGATTTCTCCAGGATATATCATTCCAATAGAGGAAGGTAAAACATAAAGGGAACTGGAAGGGGAAGTGCCTATTCAGGGGCAGTGATGCTGGTAAAGAGTTAATATAGTCAAGGGAGTGAGTTGACCTGGTAGTGAAGTCAACATTGGTGGGGTTCCTTATTAAATGGCTTTCCCTTTCCTACCCATGACCCTTTCAGATATTAAAAGAACTTAGTTTTGCAATCTCAAATGCACTCATCCACTGTCATTTTCATGATATTTGTCATGTAGTTTGTCATGTAAGTCATATCTGTGAATATGACTTAATCAACTATTAAACTGTATGCTTCATAAGGATATAAAGGAAAGTTTAATTTTAATGGTGCATTCCAGGTCACATGATAGACAGGAAATGCAGATCTTACCTACTGTATTGTCCCTACTGATTTACCTAGTGGTCCTGAGATGGGGAGTTTTCTCACCATTGCTGCAATTATTAACATTGCACACCTTTCCTCTCCTCTTTTTTTCTAAGCAACATATGCTTGCTAAATATCTGTGACATCTCAGTCATGCTTTATAAATTCATTGTAAACTCCTTGACTGGAAGTCAACCCTCTCCTTCTTAACTGTACAGCTCAGGTCTTCTTTCTCTTCTTTGAAGCAACGAAGTTTGCTTTGCTAATGACCATATCCTATGACAGTTATGTGACCATGTGTCAGCCCTTACACTATGAAATCACCATAATGGCAGTATGTTTTTTTTTTTTGGGTAGCAGTTGGCCCATCATCTACAGTCTGAGGAATCAGAAGGTCACAGTTCCCATTGGAAAGATAATTCAGAGGACATTTTTTCCCAAGAAAGAAATATCCATCTTTGAAAATGTAAAAATGCTAAGAAATATATCTTTGGACTCTTATATGTGTATGATGACAGAGGAGGCAGCCTAAAATGGGTAGACATTGCACCAAAATGATACCCCCTGCCCAAATCATCCCCTTAGATATAATATTATATTTAGTGGAATGAATCAATCTTTTTTTTTTACCCATCCTACAAATGGTTATTGTCTTCAGCAAATTATCATGACACAAGCCCATCGACTTAGGGCAACCATATCATCAGAAGAATGAATGGAACTCTAATTCATCCCCTGAGCAACAATAGATAAATTTAGCCAAAAGGTGCCCTCAGCCTACTTGTGTTCTTTCTCTACCAACACACATCATGCCTTCACACTTTCATGTTTTTACTTCTTATCGCTATGATGCCCTTGCCTTTTCGCTGTCTATACAACCTTAACAGTTCATAGACTACAGGCAATCCTGGGTTTTTATTCCACAAAATAATTATGTTTTTCTAGTCAAGTAAAAGTGGCTTAATCTCTTTTCACCTGAATTTCATCATTTTTTTCAGTTTGAAGCATGCTTGTTTTAGAGAAATGAGGTCTTTATCAGAGAAACTTGCTTCAAGTTTTTTTTCACAGTTCCTATTGCTACCTGTATTTCCACTCCATCCTATCCCCTACTCCCATTTATTCTATTCTCACTCTCCTTTCACTCTGTCTTTCCTCAAAAATGTTTTGTTTCTGATTACCCCTTCACTCAATCTGCCCTCTCTTCTATCACCCCCACTCTTATCCCCTTCCCCTTCTATTTTTGCCTGTTTATCTTATTTCACAGTTACATTTAACAAGAATTTTTAACATTCATTTTTAAAACTTTGATTTCCAAATTTTCTCCCTTTCTCACTCCCCACTCACCCTTATTGAGAAGGTAAGCAGTTTGATATGTTTTACATTTGCAGTCATACATACACTTCCATTGTAGTCATATTGTGAAAGACTAACTATAATTCTCTCCATTCTATCTCACCCCCATTTATTCTATTCTCTCCATTCACCCTGTGGCTCTTCAAAAGTATTTGCTTCTGATTGCCCCCCTCCCCCAATCTGCTCTCTCTTCTATCACTTCTCCCATCTCTTATCCCCTTTCCTACCTACTTTCCTGTAGAGTAAGATAGATTTCCAAACCAAATTGAGTGTATATGTTCTTCTTTCCTTAAGCCAATTCTGATGAGGCCAAGGTTCACTCATTCCCTCTCACATACATCTTATTTCCCTCTATTGTAAAAGCTTTTTCTTGCTTCTTTCATATGAGATAATTTACCCCGTTCTACCTCTTACTTTCTTCTCCAAGTACATTCCTCTACTACCCTTTAGTTTTATGTTTTAGATACTGTCCCTTCATATTCAGCTTACCCTGCACCCTCTGTCCGTGTGTGTGTGTGTGTGTGTGTGTGTGTGTGTGTGTGTGTGTGTACATATATATATATATTCCCTCTAACTCTCCTAATAAGGAGAAAGGTCTTGTGGTTTGCAGATATCATCCTTCCATATAGGAATGTAAACACTTAAACTTTAATAAGTACCTTATGACTTCTCTTTCCTTTTTACTTTTTCATGTTTCTCTTGAGTTCTTGTATTTGAAAGACAATTTATCAGTTTAACTCTTTTTTTCTCAAGAATGTACTAAATCCCTCTATGTCATTGCATATAATTTCCCCCCACTCAGTTTTGCTGGGCAGGTGATTTGGGGTTTTAATCCTAGATCCTTTGACCTCTTGAATATCATATTTCGAGTCCTCTGATCTTTTAATGTAGAAGCTGCCAAATCTTTTGTTATCATGATTATGGTTCTCCAATACTTGAATTGTTTTTTTCTTCTGGCTGTTTTCAATATTTTTGCCTTGACATGGGAACTCCAGAATTTGGCTATAATATTCCTGGGAGTTTTATTTTCAGGATCTCTTTCAGGAAATGATTAGTGGATTCTTTCAATTTCTATTTTACCTTCTGCTTCTATAATATCAGGGCAGTTTTCCTTGATAATTTCTTGAAATAATGATATCTAGGCTCTTTTTTTGTTCATGACTTTCAGGTAGTCCAATAATTTTTCAGTTATCAATCCTGGATCTATTTTTCATGTCAGTTGCTTTTCCAGTGAGATATTCCACATTACCTTCTGTTTTTAATTCTTTCATTTTTGTTTTATAATTTCTTGATTTCTCATACAGTCATTAGCTTCCATTTATTCCATTTTAATTTTTAAGGAATTAATTTTTTCAGTGATCTTTTGAGCCTCCTTTTCCATCTGGCCCATTATGCTTTTTAAGGAATTCTTCTCCTCATTGGCTTTTTGAATGTCTTTTGCCATTTGGTCTAGTCTACTTTTTAAGGTCTTATTTTCTTCAGTATTTTTGGGTCTCCTTTAGCAAGCTCTTGACTCATTTTTCATGATTTTCTTGCATCGCTCTCATTTCTCTTCCCAATTTTTCCTCTAATTCTCTTATTTGATTTTCAAAATCCTTTTTGAGCTCTTCTATGGCCTGAGGCCAATTGATAATTGTCTTGGAGGCTTTGGATGTAGTATCTTTGACTTTGTTGTCTTCTTCTGAGTGTATGTTTTGATCTTCCTTTTCACCAAAGTAAGATTCTAGTCATATTTTTTTCTCATTTTCACAGCCAATTATTTGATTTTTTAAATTCTTTCTTGAGGTAGAGCTTTGCTTCCAGGGTGGAGAGTATGCTGTCTCAACCTTCGGGGTGTGCAGCTATTTTCAGAGATACTTCTAAGAGCCTGTAAGTTTTCAATTCTTACAAGGTTGTATGATCTAAAGAGAGGTGTTTACTCCTCTCCTGGCCTGTGCTCTGGTCTGTGAATGATCATAAGCACTCTTTTCTGCTCTGAAACTGTGCAGAGGGTTCCCTTTCCAATGCTACCACAAGCTCTGTTATTCTAGTGCTCCGTCTTGCCCCAAGACTGCCACCTAGGACTGCAACCAAGATCAAAGCATGGGCAAAGCAACAGAGTCCTGTGTCAGTGCCAGAAAAGAGATCTCTGTAATCTCCTTCTGATCACTTGCTCAATCCCCTTACCATCCAGGGGTAAGAAAATGGGAAAGACAATAGACATAAATTGATAAATTTACAGATAGATAGATGATAGATAGAGTACCCTCTCCTCCAAAAACAATAATAAAGATCTTAAACTCAAGAAGCTTACATTCTAATAGAGAAAAACAAAATATTAAGGGGAGCTAGAATAGGGTTGCTATATCTTATTCAATCATTTCCCAATTCATGGGGCCTGAAAAGGGAAAAAAAGTGAGTAGTATGGCTGAGACACCCCCCAAAATTATAATCCTAACCAATGATTCAATGATCAAGAGAACAGGATTCAGAGAAGCATTGTCCCTAGTTAGGTGGGCAAGAAAGCTGGTGGAAAGGTATAGTACAGCTAAGTAGAGTCAAGAGGGTAACATGACTAGAACTTCTTTGAGAAATAGTGTCTTGAAAAAAGTAAGTAATCTTGGATAAGTTATTGAATCCCTCAGTGTTTTAGAAAACTCCTTAAATGTATAAATTGCAAAGAAGTTGTAGGCTTGCATTGATATAGAGACTTTCTTCAGTTTAAAGTTCCTTATCCCAATGAAATTGAAGACCCTTTCCTTATCTCTACCACTAGAAGGGACTTCTTGTTATTGTTTTATTGTGTCATACTCTTTGTGACCTCATTTGGGGTTGTCTTGGCAAAGGTACTGGAGTGATTTACCATTACCTTCTCCAATTCATTTTCTGGTGAGAAAACTGAGGCAAGCAGAGTTAAGTGATTTTCCAGGTTCCAGGTTCACACGAATAGTGTCTATATGTGTCCATATTTGAACTAAGGACAATAAGCCTTCTTGCCTCCAGGTGCAGCATCATATCTCCTGTGCCACCTGACTGCCCAGACACCTAGCTCTCTGGAAAAGTCAAGACAAGATGATAAATTTAGATTTGTAAATACTGGAAAATTCACATGTATCAATAAACATTTAAAAAGTAAAATGGTGAATTCTTTTATTTATTAATTTATAAAATGACACATTAATGTTACTTTGTTTTTGTTGTTCAGTCATTTTTCAGTATTGTTAAATAAAAAGTTCTAAATCACCATTCATTAGAGAAGTGTAGTTAAAAACCAAAAACTCTGAGGTATCATGCCATGTTTATGACATTAACTAATATGACAGAAAAGAAAAATAACAAATTCTGTAAGAGATATGGGAAAATAGAGACACTAATGCACTGCTGGTTAAGTTGTGAAATGGTCCAACAATTCTAGAAAATAGTTTGGAGCTGTGCTCAAAGGTCTATAAAACTGTGCCTACCCTTTGACT
>CM053623.1:449321383-449339023 GCA_028646595.1 Phalanger gymnotis | reverse complement strand
TATATATATATATATGCAGAGAGAGAGAGAGTGGGCATAGGATGAGCTGAAGATGAATAAGGGATGAGAGAGGAATATTTTGAGAGAGGGAGATAGGAAGAGATAGAATGGGGTACATTATCTCACGTGAAAGTGGCAAGAAAACGCAGTTCTGTAGGAAGAGAAGAGAAGGCAGGTGAGGGAGTGATTCTTGCCTTTATCAGATTTGACCTGAAGAGGCAATACCATACATACTCAGTTGTGTATCTTGCTCCATAGGAAAGAAGGAGGAAGAAGATAAAAATGGGGGGATGATGGAAGGGAAGGCAGATGGGGATGAAGATAATCAAAAACAAACAAAAACAAACACTTTCGAAAAGGGACAGGGTCAAGGGAGAAAATTCAATAAAGGGGGATAGGTTAGGAAGAAGCAAAATATAGTTTTTCACAAGATGAGTATTGTGGAAGGGTTATACATAATGATACGCATGTGTCCCATGTTGAATTGCTTGACTTCTTAGGGAGGGTGGATGGGAAGAGAAGAGGGGAGAGAATTTGGAACACAAGGTTTTAAAAAAATAGATGTTCAGAAGTAAAAAAGTTTTTTTTCATGCAACTAGAAAATAAGATGCACAGGCAATGGGGTGTAGAGATTTATTTTGCCCTACAAGAAAGGAAGGGAAAGGGAGATGGGAGGGGAGTGGGGTGACGGAGGGGAGGGCAGACTGGGGAACAGGGCAACCAGAGTGTACGCCATCTTGGAGTGGGGGTGTGGAAATGGGGAGAAAATTTGTAATTCAAATGCCTGTGAAAATCAATGCTGAAAACTAAACATATTAAAAATAAATTAAAAAAAAGAAATATGCCCAAAGGGCTAGAATTCTGTGAGTACCCTTTGGCCCAGTAATACCAGTATTAGGTTTGTATCCAAAAGTTCAAAAATTAAGGGAAAAGTAAATATGTACAATGATATTTATAGCAGCTCTTTTTCTGGTGACAAAGAATTGGAAATTCAGGGGATGAGCATCCATTGGGGAATTTCTAAACAAATTGTGGTATATGATTGTTATGTTATACTATTGTGTCGAGCAGTCAACCCTTCTCTTTCTTAGTTTCACAGCTTGGGCCTTTTTCCTTCTCTTCTTTGAACCCACAAAGTTTGCTTTGCTAATGGCCATGTCCTATGACTGTTTTATGACTATCTGTCACCTCCTACACTATGGCAGCACCACGATGTCAGTATGATTTTATTTTGGTAGCAGTTGTACCATCATCTACAGTCTGAGGAATCAGAAGGTCACAGTTGTGATTGGCCAGATAATTCATAGGATATTTTTCCTGACAAAGAAATGTGCATCCTTTCTGCCCTTGAAAATATAGAAAAGCTAAGAAATATGTCTTTGGACTATAACATGTGCATGGTGACACAAGAGGTAGCCTAAAATTGTTAGATATAGAACAAAAACAATGCTCTCAAGAAAAGCTCCCCTTTAGACATAATGTTACATTGAATAGAGTGAATAGATCATTTATTTTCACCCATTCTACAAGTAGTTATTGTCTGTAGTGAATTTCCATGATACCAGGTCACTGACTGAAGGCAAGTGGATTATCAGAAGTATGGATGCAATGCTAATTCAACCCCTGAGCAACAATAGATAAGGTTAGCCAAAAGCTGCTCTCAGGATGGTCGTGTTGTTTCTCTACAAGCATATTGCATGGCTCACACTTTCATGTCTTTGCTCCTACTCATTGTTATAATGCACACATCCTTCCCCAACCTATACAACCTTAATAATTCATAGACCATTGTATAGGCAGTCCTGTATTTGAATTTCACAAAATATTTAAGTTTCACTGAGCAAGAGAGGCATAACCTCTCTTGACCTAAATTATCTCATTTTTAAATGAAGTAGTTGGACATAATGACCTCTAAGGTCTAGAGCATCCTATGCCAGTCTATTTTCACTGAAGCAGAAACTCAGCATGAATTTACACTCCACTCAAAAAAAGGCTACAAAAATGGTTTCAGTCCAATGAGGTGAAGGAAAAACCAGATCGTCACTCAATGACCATTTATTAAGCACATCTTATGTGATAAGTTCTGTGCTAAGTCTTGGGAATAAGAATGAAAGGCCAAAGACAGGACTGACTCTCAAGGAACTCACAGTCCAATCGGGAAGAAAATAGATATCTATATCTATATCTATATCTACATCTGTATCTATCTATATTTATATCTATATCAGATAGATAGAGTAACCTCTCCCCCCCAAAAATAATAAATTAACAAACTCAAGAAACTTACATTCTAATAAAGACAAAATATGAAGTGGAGCTAGAAATAGGGTCACCATATCTTGTTCAGTCATTTCCCAACTCATGGGCCTGAAGGAAGAAAGAAGTTAGTAGCATGGCTTAGACACCTTCAAAAATTATAATCCTGCCCAATGACTCAACAATTAAGAGAATAAGATTCAGAGAAGCATTGCCCCTATTTAGCAAGAAAGCTGGTGGAAAGGTATAGTAGGCTAGAGAGAAAGCTAAGAAGAGTCGAGTGGGTAACATGACTAGAACTTCCTCAAGAAATAGTGACTTGAAAAAAGTAGGTAATCTGGGATAAATTATTGAATCCTTCAGTGTTTTAGAAAACTCCTTAAATGTACAAACTGCAAAGAAGTTGTAGGCTTGCATTGATATAGAGACTTTCTTCAGTTTAAAGTTCCCTATCCCAATGAAATTTAAGACCCTTTCCTTATCCCTACCACTAGAAGGGATTTGTTGTTGTCGTTTATTATGTCAGACTATCACCCCATTGGGGGTTGTCTTGGTAAAGATACTGAATTGATTTGCTATTTCATTCTCCAGCTTATTTTTCAGGTGAGGAAATTGAAGCAAGCAGGGTTAAGGAGTTTTACAGGCTTGAACAGATATGGGTCCATATTTGAACTAAGGACAATGAGTTTTCTTGTCTCCAGGTGCAGTCCCATATCTCCTGTGACACCTAGCTCCCCAGACACTTAAAAAGGCAAGGCAAGATGATAAATTTGGAAGTGTAAATATTGGAAAGTTCAAGTGTATCAATAAATATTTAAAAAATAAAATGGTGAATTCTTTTATTTATTAATTTATAAAACAACACATTGATATTACTTTGTTGTTTTTGTTAAGTCATTTTTCAGTATCGTAAAATAAAAAATTCTAAATCACTATTGATTAGAGAAATGCAGTTAAAAACCAAAAACTCTGAGGTATCATTCTGTATTTATCAGACTAACTAACATGATATAAAAGCAAAATATCAACTGCTGACAGGGATGTGGAAAAATTGGGACACTAAAGCCCCATTGGTAATGTTGTGAACTGGTCCAACCATTCTAGAAAAGAATTTGGAGCTATGCTCAAAGGTCTATTAAACTGTGTATATCCTTTGACTTAGCAATCCCACTTCTATGGCTATTTCACAAAGAAATCAAAGAAAAAGGAAAAGGATTGATATATAAAAAATATTTATAGCAGCTCTTTTTGTGATGGCAAAAGAATTAGTAACTGAAGGGGTACCCATCAGTTGGGAATGGCTGAACAGGTTGTGGTTTGTGATTGTGGTAGAATATTATTGTACTATAAGAAATGTTTAGAAGGATGATTTTAGGAAAAAAAAACTTGAGGAGACATATCAACTGATGCAGAGTGAGCTGAGCAGAATGAGGAAGGCAAGGAAATTTTTTTTAAAAAAATGGTTATTTATTTATTTTTGACATTAAAACTTGAGTTCAAAATATTCTCTCTCTAACCCCTTCCCTGGCCATCTAGAAAGCAAGCAGTAGAATATCCATCATGCATGTAACATCATGTAAGATATATATATATATATATATACATGCATATATATATATATCTGTATTAGCTATTCAACGAAAAGGAAGACAGATAAGGAAGTAAGAAATTGATATTTCCATTTTGATGCAGAGTTCATTAATTCTTGCTTTGGAAGCAGATAGCATCTTTCCTCAAGTCCTTTGGAATTGTCTTGGATCATTATATTGACTAGAGTAACTAAGTGTTTCACAGTTGATCAACATTACAATATTGCTAATCATTTCTCAATGCACAAAAGCCATCCATCACAATCACATACCACAACTTGTTCAGCCATTCCTCATTTAATGGGCATCCCTCCAATTTCCAATTCTTTGTCATTGCAAAAAGAGATTCTATAAATATTTTTCTACCTAGATGTCCTTTCCCTTTTTCATTGATCTCTTTGGGATAGAGACCTACAAAAGTAATGTTAAATAATAAAATTTTAAAAAGTGACTTAGAAATTGCAAATGAATGAATTAAATATTAAAAAATCAAACTCTCTGTGAAATCCCACCATCCTGTGAGACTGAATCAACCTTACTACTCACATCTTATTATTACCCTCTATACCACTGACTGGAACATCTGACTGAAGGGCAGAACAATGACCTCCAAACCCTCCGTTTAATGGAGGAGCCTAACACTGTCTTCTCCTCATTTCCTGCCAGCTGCACTGACTTTGTACTTCCACCTCATGCCGTTGTGCTAGGTGCTGTCTCTCCTTCATCTTCTTCTCATTTCCTTTACACTTAACGGAGTGCTTGGCATATAGTAAACATTCAACAAATCTTTACTGACTACTGACTCATGGACTGTGAGGCTCTCAATAGACTATACTTTTATAACTGATGTTTTATTTTATTTATTTATTTGTTTTGGCAGTTGACAAACATTTATTGAGTGTGCCAAGCACTGGGGATACAAAGAAAAGAAATGACCAGTTCCCCTCTCAAGGAGCTCACATTCCAATGGGGGAGACAACCTGTGAATAATTAGGTACAGATGACACCAACAGAGTAGATGGAAGGTAATCTGAGAGAGGAAGGCACTAGCACCTGGGAGAATGGGAAAGGCCTCTGGCAGAAGGTGGGATTTTAGTTGAGTCTTGAAGGAAACCAGGAAAGCTAAGAGTCAGAGGTGAAGGGGCAAAGTTCTGCAAGCCCTGGGGCCCAGCCAGTGTAGAGATACAGAGATGGTTGATAGTGGTTGTCATATTAAGGACGTATGAGTCAACAGACTGGGCCGTAGAGTTTGTTGAGGGGGATAATGTATAAGAAGAGTGGAAAAGCAGGAAAGGGCAGGGGAAGGAAGTGCTTTCTATGATAATTAGAGAACTTTATATTTTTTTGAGGCAATCGGAGTTCAAGTGACTGATGGCTGACATTTTAACGAGAGTGAAAGGAGAACATTTTTCACCATGTTGTTTGTACAATAGATTATATCCTATCTAATTATTCTCAAGAGATGGGTCAGAGAATCCATAGCAACCCAGGGTACAATGATGTTTATCTTGAATTATCTAGTGATTTCACATCACCTTCTCCAAAAGATACTGGGCAATATATTTCAACAAGTTCCATATATACAAATCACCAAAAATCTCCAGAATGCCTACAGGTTCAGCAGTTGAGACTTCATTGCCTTGCCACATTTTTGAGTCTGCCAGTGAGAATGAAATTAATTGGTGAGGAAAGAGATAGTCTCCAGATTACGTGTAGAATTGTAGGTAGGTAGAGAACCTAATGACAACCTAACAACAACTGGAAAGTATACACATGGGAACAAATAACTCAGGTATTTTCATTATGATTATCATTATTTTTATTTGTGACTGGTCAGTTTTCCCCCAGTCACCCAGCTTAATGGGTGACATCAAAATTATGGGAATGATCTGTATGTAAGTGATTCTCTATTTTGGGATATTGTTTGGCATCATACTGTGGATAGCATGGTGAATTGGAATTAACACCTTTGTCCAAATTCTTCTTCTGGCTCTTATGAGCCGTAGAATCTTTTTGACTTCCATTTGAAATTATTTCTAATTCTTCCTGTATATATCACTTATACCTACTTATTTACTTGTCTCCTCTCCAATAACTGTGACTTCTTGGAAATCTTTTGCTTTTCTTTGTAACCCCAGTGCTTACCACAGTGTCTGGGACATAGTAGCCACTTAATGAATGCCTATTGAGTTACTGTGAATTGACTATGAGTCAGCCTCAGCCTTGCTGAACCCCCCATTATCATGCCTGTATCATGTACATAGTATTATCTTTATAGCTCGCAGACTATTTTGAGGGTCATCTGTGAGGTTGTATGTAACATACTTTATGAATGTCAAGGGTGCTATGTAAATATGAGCCTTTTTATTGTTCTGACCTATGATGATAGGCCCCAGTTCTACTTTCAATTAATTGGAAATTTGTGTTACTGATCCCAAGCAGAGTTGGGCAAGAGGTTTAGTTCCTTGAGGCACTTTGTATGAAGCTTAATCCTTATGGTGGAATACTGCCATGATAACTGGAGGACATCAGGACTCTGAGCTTCAATTGTAGCTTCACCTCTCAGGTCCCCCACACGCTCATTCGTAATTTAATTTTGTCCCAACAAAGAGGGGTTGGCCTTTTGGATAAATTCAGTGGAGGGAGTGCATCATTTGGAAGCAGAAGACAATTATTTATCCCGGGCTTTGCCATTTACAACCTGGGCAACCTAGAGTCAGTCACTGCATGTCTGTTCTTCCTTTGTAAAGAAGGAGCCTGGATCATTGAGCTCTAAGCTTCCTTCCCACTTTGAGTCTCTGCTTGTCTGATCATATTTGAAAGAGACATTCAGAGAAGGTGATGATGGACTTCACTGAGAGTCTCAGCAGTTCCCCAACTATTTTCAAAGAAGATGTATGACCTTCAGTGACTCTTTCAGGTGGAGGCCACTTTTGAATGGCTTGAAGTAGATGCTAGATCTCCTGGCCTCTTCTGACTGGGAGTTAAGAATTGGGCAGTGATTTGTGTGTCATCTTACCAGCAGGGATGGGCAACTTCTCAATCATCACAGAATTCCTCCTCATGGAGTTTTCCAGCTTGTGGGAGCTGCAGGTTTTACATGCTCTTCTGTTCCTGTTGATTTACCTGGCTGCCCTGATGGGCAATCTTCTTACCATTGCTGCAATTATTACTGACCCATGCCTTCATTATCCTATGCATTTTTTCCTGAGCAATTTATCCCTACTAGATATCTGTACCATCTCAGTCACACTTCCTAAATTTATTGTGAATTCCTTGTCTGGTATTCAGTCCCTGTCACTTCTTGGCTATGCTGTTCAGGTCTTCTTCTGTCTTCTTTTTTCAGCAACACAGTTTTCTTTGCTTGTGGCCATGTCCTACGACCACTTTGTGGCCATCTGCCACCCCCTTCACTATGGCATCATCATGACACCAGCACGTTGTGTCTGGGCATCAGTTGGCTCATGGCTCAGTAGGCTTGTTTATTCAGCTCTACACACAGGGAACATGTTCTGGCTGCCCTTCTCAGGATCCAATGTGATTCATCAATTTTTCTGTGATGTCCCTCATGTCTTGAAAGTTTCAGCCTCTGATGTGTTTAGTACTGAGTTTGTATTAATTGTAGCAAGTTCGTGTTCTTTGTTACTCTGCTTTGCCTTTTTAATTGCATCATATGCTCACATCTGCTCCCTTCTGTGGAAGGACTCTACAAGGCCATTTCAACCTGCTCCCCTCAGTTGATGATCCTCATTTTATTTCTCATTTCTGTAATGACTTCAGTCCTCAAGGACACATCAGACACATCACCCATCCAAAATCTTTTAATTGCAATGATATATACAGTAATCTCTTGATTTATGAACCCCATCATCTATACCCTGAGGTAACAGAAGGTCACAATTGCCATGGGCAAGATGATCAGAAGTATTTTTTCCCTAAGAAAGAAATGTCTATCCTTGATACCATAAAATATCTAAAGAATATATATTTCATCCATTAAATGTGTAAGATGACACACAAGGTAGCCTAAAATTGAGAGAAATGGCACCAAAAACATGCCACCCAGGAAGGTGACCCTTAGATCAAATGTTACATGAGATGGAATGAATTAGTCATTTATTTTAACATAATAAAGACCCATCCTGCAAGTGGTTATTGTTGATAGTAGAATTATCATGACACCAACCCATTGTGTTGGGGCAACAGTGGCATCAGAAGAATGGATGGATCACTCATTGATCTTTCGAACAATGGTAGCCATCAGGATGGTTGTGTTGTTTTCACCCCTTAATAAGTTTCTTGCCTTCTCACTGTCATTATTTTGTTTCCACCCATCTTTATGACAGTAATGTTCTTCTTTGGCTGCTGAAAATATATTCATCCTTCACACCCACAAATACACACAATACACATATACACACAATACACTTACACATACCTGTATACACAAACATATACATACATATACATAGATATATATGCATGTATGTATGTATATGTGTACATTTTTGTATATAGTAGTTCCCTGAGAACTTAAACTCTTTGTTTCTAAGTTTGTTCATTTGAAAAATGGTTGGGTTGGGTTTGAAGACCACCATAATCTCTCCATCTCATGTTATGATGTTATGATCTTTTGCAAATCTTTCTTTGTCCCTCAAGCTGGAAGTTGTCTTTCATTATGCCTAATTTTATACATTACTTATTTTTTCCTATGCACTTATTGTGTTTTATTTTCTACTGTGTCTAGAAGTTTCTTATCTCTCCTGGTGGATTCTCTGTTCCTTTCATTTGCATACAGCTGGGTCAATTAGTAAAAATAATGGCTCTCTTGAAGTGATCATGTGTTGATCATGAAGTGACCATTTCAACTGGCACAATTTGAAGTTACAATTATGAAAAATATGGTAATTCATTCTAGTTCAAGGGAAATATCTGGTGTGAATTTTAAAAGAATGCAGTCACCTCAAGGGATTGTTTGTACTAATTAGAACCTAGATAAATTTCTTGAAGGCAAGGACTATTTCAGTTTTGTCTTTATATCCCCAGCACAGTTTTTTTTTGCACACAGTAGGTACATCATAAATTATTTCATATTAATTTCAAGCTTCTTGAGCATGGTATCCGTCTTTTATTTTACTTTATACTTACGTACCAATTAGTAATGCATCTCTTTCTTAGGAGGCAAGTAATGAAAATTTATTTAATTAAATAGCTGGGAGAGAGAGAGAGAGAGAGAGAGAGAGAGAGAGAGAGAGAGAGAGAGAGAGAGAGAGAGACAGAGAGAGACAGAGAGAGACAGAGAGAGTGACAGAGAGGGGTGCAGATACACATACACACACAGACAGAGACAGACCAAGACAGACAGAGACAGAGACAGACAGAGAGACAGATACAGATGACAGAAGAGACAGAGAAATTGTAGTATGAATGGATGGATGGATGGATGGATGGGTGGATGGAGAGAGAAAAAGCATGTATTAAGTTCTCATTTTTTGCCTTCTAAAGAGCTAGAGATAGATGGCAAAATAAAGGCAGAGATTCACCTGAACTTTCCCAAATTTCCCCCCCAAGAACTCTAAAATGATGCATTGAATCAAATTCTAAAGTGAAATAATCAGCAAAAAGTCAGGATAAAATAATTTTCCAGCTGAAGACAACTTGGGAGTTCGGCAGGAAATGTCTGTTTCTCCAGGGTGGTCGTCAGGCCTGGAGTACAATGCACTGCAGGCTGCACTCTGAAAAGCCAGAAGTCATGGGAGTAGCTGCAGTTTTCCTTGATTTTGGGACAAGGACTCAATATTTAGCAAAAATTTCTGGGACAACTGGAAAGCATTTGTCCAGAAACTAGGTATAGAACAACATCTCACATCATATAAAGCAGGATAAAGAAAATGGGTATATGTTTTAGACATAAAGACTGATATCACAAGCAAATCAGGAAAGCATGGAATATTTTACCTGTCAAATTTATGTTTAAGGAAAGAATTTATGACCCATTGAAGTAGAGAGCATTATACAATATAAAGTGAATAATTCTAATTACATTAAATTAAAAAAAACTTTTTGCTCAATCAAAACCGATGTAGCCAAGATTAGAAAGAAAGCAGGAAAGTGGGGAAAATTTTGTAGCAAGTTTTGCTGTTAAAGAACTCATTTCTCAAGTACATAGAGAAACAAGTAAAATTTTTAAGAGAACAAGTCATTTCCAATTGATAAGTGGTCCCTATTTATTAGAAAAAACAACCCATCTATCATATTAGCTAATATGACAGGAAAATGACAAATGTTGGAGGAGTTATGGAACAGTGTGAACACTAATGAACTATTTGTAGAGTTGTGAAATAGTTCTACCATTCTGGAGAATAATTTGTTACTATGCCAAAGGGCTATAAAGCTGTGAATACCATTTTGCTCAGTAATACCATTACTCAGTCTGTATCCAAACATTTCAAAATTAAAGGAAAAAGAAATATGTACAATGATATTTATAGCAGCTGTTTTTCTAGTGGTAAAGAATTGGAAATTCAGGGGATGAGCATTAATTGGGGAATGGCTAAACAAATTGTGCTATATGGTTATTATGTAATACCATTGTATATAAGAAAGAATGAGCAGGATGGTTTCAGGGTTACAGGAAAATCTGGGAAGACATATAAACTACTGCAAAGTGAAGTGAGTAGAATCTGGAAAACACAGTACACAGTAACAACAGTATTCTAAGATGATCAACTGTGAATGATTCTCAGCAATTTAATGATCCAAGGCTTATAATGAAAAATGCTATCTACCTAAAGAGAATGAATTGATGGAGTCTGAATGTACATCAAGCCCTACTGTTTTTTACTTCCTTTATTTCTCTTATTTGTGTGTGTTTTATTTTGTCTGTGTTTTCTTTTGCAACCTGCTTATGAGGAAATAAATTTTGCTTGACTCTACATGTGTTATCTCTATGGCCTTGCATGCCTTTTCAAGGAGTAGCAAGGGAGGGACAGAGAGAATGAGGTAATTTTCAATTCAATCTTTTAAAAAAATGTTAAAATTGTTATTACATGTAATTGTGTAAAAATCATCACTTGGAAAAAAAATTTAAAAAGAGCTTGAGATAGAAATACAACTAATCCAGATTTCTCTAGGATATGTCATTCTAATAGAGGAAGCCAAAACATAAAGGGAATTGCAAGAGGAAGTGCCTATACGGGGCAGTGATGCTGGTAAAGAGCTAGTGTAGTCCGATGAGTGAGTTGACCTGGTAGTCAAGTGAACATTTCTGGGGTCCCTCATTAGATGGTTGTCCCTTTCCTCCCCATGTCCTTTTTTTTCTCAGAAATTAATGGAACTTAATTTTGGAACTTAAAATGTACCCATACACTATCATTTTTCATGGTATTTGTCATGTAATTTGTCATGTGAGTCATATCTGTGAATATGACTTAATCTTCTACTAGATTGTATGCTCCATAAGGGTAGAAAGGAGAGTTCAATCTTAATGGTATATCAGGTCCCATGACATACAGGGAATGGAGATCCTACACAGTGTGCTCTTCCTGTTTATTTACCTGGTAGTCCTGTGATGGGGAGTTTTCTCACCATTGCTGTAATTATTACTGTCCCACACCTTTCCTCTCCTATCTCCACACCTTTCCTCTCCTATCTCTTTTTTTTGTGAGCAACAAATGCTTGCTATACCTGCAACATCTCAGTAATGCTCCATAAGTTCATTGTAAACTCCTCGCCTGGCAGTCAAACCATCTCCCTTCGTTAATTGACATGTCCTATGCCTTTTTTGTAGCCATTTGTCACCTGACATCATAATAAGGCCAGCATGTTGTCTTTGAAAAGGAGTTGGCCAATCATCTTCAGTCTGAGGAACCAGAAGGTCACAGTTGCCACTGGCAAGACAGTTCAGAGGTCATTTCCCCCTTCCCAAAATAAATGTTCGTCCTTCAAAAAAGAAAAAAAGCTAAGAAATATGTCTAATTAGATATAGCACCAAAACCATATTTCCCAGAAAAGCACTCTCTTAGACATATTGTTACATTGAATAGAGTGAATCAATCGTTTATTTTACCCTTCCTACAAGTTGTTATTGTCTGTAGTGAATTATCGTGATACCAGCCCATTGACTTCATTAACTTTTATCAACAGAAGAATGGATGTAACACTAATTCATCCCCTGAGAAACAATATATAAGTTTAGCCAAAAGCTGCTCTCAGGTTGATTGTGTTGTTTCTCTACCAGCATGTATCATGCCTTCACACTTTCATGTCTTTGCTTCTACTCATTGTTATGATGACCATGTCCTTCCCTTACCTACACAGCCTTAACAATTCATAGACCATGGTACAGGCAATCTTGTGTTTGAATTCCACAAAATATTTATGCTTCCTTTGGCAAGAACAGCTTAATATCTTTTGACCTAAGTTTCATCATTTTTAAAATGAGGCAAGACTTCTAAGGTCAAAAGCATTTTATGTCAATCTATTTTCCCCAAAGCAGTAACTGAGCTTGAATTTGCACTTAACCCCAAAAGGCTACAAAATGACTTCAGTCCACTGAGGTGAATAAAAGACCAGTATGTCACTTAATAACCATTTATTAAGCATATATGATGTGATCAGTTCTGTACTAAGCTCTGTGGATCAAAAAGAAGGCCAAAGACAGTCCCTGCTCTCAAGAAACTGAGTCCGGTGGGGAAGAGAAAAGACATAGATAGATAGGTAGATAGATAGATAGATAGATAGATAGATAGATAGATAGATAGATAGATAGATAGATAGATAGATAGATGGTTCGATAGATATACAGACAGATAGATAAAGTACCCTCTCCCACCAAAAACCCAATAAATTCATGAACTCAAGAAGCTTACTTTCTAATAGAGGAAAACAAAATATGAAGGGGAGCTAGAAATAGGGTCACCATAACTTGTTCAGCCATTCCCCAATTCATGGGGCCTGAAGGGAGAAAGAATTGAGTAGCATGGCTTATACAGACTCAAAATTCATCATCCTTCTCAATACTCAACAACCAAGGGAATAGGATTCAGAGAAACATTATCCCTAGGTAGATAAGCAAGAATGCTTGTGGGAAGGTATAGTAGGCTAGAAAGGCAGCTAAGTAGAGTCAAGTGGATAACATGACTAGAACTTCCTCAAGAAATAGTGCTTTGAAAAAAAAGTAGGTAATCTTGGATAAGTTATTGAATCCCTCAGTGCTTCAGAAAACTCCATAAATGTACAAGTTGCAAAGAATTTGTAGGCTTGCATTGATATAGAGACTTTATTTGGTTTAGAGTTCCCTATCCCAATGAAATTGAAGACACTTTCCTTATCCCTACCACTAGAAGGGACTTGTTGTTGTTGTTTATTGTGTCACACTCTTTGTCACCCCATTGGAAGTTGTCTTTGTAAAGATACTGGAATAATTTGCCATTTCCTTCTCCAGTTCATTTTTCTGGTGAGGAAACTGAGGCAAGCAGGGTTCAGGACTTTTCCAGGTTCACACAGACCAGATTGGAATTAAGGATGATGAGTCTTCTTGCCTCCAGATCCAGCACTGTACCTCCTGTCCCGCCTAGCTCCCCAGATACCTAGCTCTCTGGAAAAGGCAAGGCAAGACGATAAATATGAAACTATAAGTAATGGAAAATTCAAGTGTATGGATAAATATTTAAAGAAGAAAATGGTGAGTCATTTTATATGTTAATTTATAATATGACATTAATGTTACTTTGTTGTTTTCATTCAGTCATTTTTCAGTATTGTCATATGAAAAAAGTTATCAAATCCCTGTTGATTAGAGAAATGCAGTTAAAAACCAAAAACTCTGAGGTATCATTCCATATCTATCAGACTAACATGACAGAAAAGCAAAATATCAAATGCTGGAAGGGATGTGGAAAATAGAGACACAAATGCACTATTGGTTAAGTTGTGAACTGGTCCAACTATGCTAGAAAATAATTTTGAGCTAGGTTCAAAATCTATAAAACTGTCCATAAATCTTTGACTCAGCAATCCCACTTCTAGGGCTGTTTCAAAAAAAGACCAAGGAAAAAGACCAACATACACAAAAATTATAGTAGCTTTTTTGTGATGGCAAAAGAATTAGAAATTGAGAGGATACCCATCAATTGAGAGTGGTTGAACAAGTTGTGGTATAAGGCTATGATGGAATACTATTGTGCTGTAAGAAATTATTAGGAGGACAATTTAAGAAAAGTTGGAGAGACATATCACCTGATGAAGAGTGAGCTGAGCAGAATCAGGAAAACATGAAGATCAAAAACATTTGTTATTTATTTATTTATATTTAACATTAAAAAATGATTTCTAAGTCGCCTCCCTCCCACTACTCCCCTGGCCACCTAGAAAGCAGGCAATAGGATATCAATTATGCAAACAAAATCACGTAACACACACATCAATATTGGCCATTTCATGAAAAGGAAGAATAATAAGAAATGACAAAATTATATTTCAATTTGCACTCAGAGTTAATTAATTCTGTGTTTAGAAGTAGATAGCTTCTTTCCTCATGAATCCTTTTGAATTGTCTTGGGTCATTTTATTGACCACAGTAACTGTTTCATAGTTCATCATCATTACAATATTGCTGCTACTATGTAAAATGATCCTGATGTCTTCACTTTGCAGCAATTCATATAAGTATTCAAATGTTTTTCTCAAACCATTACCCTCATCATTTCTAATAGGACAATAGTTCTCCATCACAATCACATAGCACAACTTGTTCAGCCATTCCTCAATTCCTGGGCACCCTCACTTGAATTTCCAATTCTTTGCCACCACAAAAAGTTTCTGTGTAAGCCCTTTTCCTTTTTCTTTATTTTCTTTGGGGTATAGATGTACAAAAAGGAATGTTAATAAAATTTTTAAAAGTGAATTAAGAATTACAAATAAATGAATTAAAATTTTAATAAACAAGCTCGTAAAATCAGATTATCCGGTGAGACTGAATCAACTGTACTACACATATCTTATTATTACCTACACCTAGGATTGGACCCTCTGACTGGAGGGCAGAGCCATGACCTCTAAACCCTCCACTTAATGGGGGAGCCTAACACAATTTTCTCATTTCCTACCATCTGCATTAACTTTGTACTTTTCCCACATGGCCTTGTGCTAGGTGCTCTTTCCTCTTCATCTTCATCCCTCAATTTTTTTCATACTTAACACAGTGCCTGGCAAACAGTAGGCATTCATTAAACATCTATTGGCTATTGACTAAGAACGTCATGGACTCAGAGACTCCCAATAGCCTATACTTTTATGGCTGATGTTTTAATGAGACTGAAGGGAGAACATTTTTCACCATGTTGTTTATAAAAGACTGTATCCTATCTAATTAATCTCAAGGGATGGGTCAGAGAAACCACAGCAACCCAGAGCATGATGACATCTATATTGAACCATATGGCGATTTCACAGAACCTTCTCCAAAAGACACCGGACAATATATTTCATCACATTCTATGACAAAAGAATCACTGAAAATCTCCAGAATACTTACAGGTTCAGTAGTGTAGAGTTCAGTGCCTTGAAACATTTTTGAGTCTACCGGTGAGAATGAAATTAATTGGTGAGGAAAGCGATAGTTTCCAGATTATGTGTAGAATTGTAAGGAGGTAGAAAATTTAATTACAATAACGACATATTTTGGAAAGTGCACACATCACAACAAATAATTCAGGTATTTTCGTTATGATTATGATTATTTTTTGTTTGTGACTGGTTTGTTTCCTCAATGCTTAATGCATGGACTCAAAATCAATGGGATGATCTCTGCCTAAGTGATTCTTTTTTTCTGGGAGCTTGTTTGGAATCACACTGTGGATAGTATGGTATGTTGAAATTCAGACCTTAGTCCAAATTCTTCTTCTGGTTCTTATGAGCTGTGGAATCTATTTAGCTTCCCTCTGAGATTATCCCCAATCCTTCCTATATTTGTACCTACTTATTTACTTCCTTTTTCCACCCCGTTGACTATAAGTTCCTTGGAGTCAGGGGCTATCTTTTGCCTTTCTTTGTAACCCCAGTGCTTACCATAGTGTCTAAGACATAGTAGCCACTTAATAAATGCCTGTTGACTTACTGTGGCTTGACTTTGGGTAAGCCTCAGCCTTGATGAACCCCCCATTAACACGCCTGTACCATGTGCGTAGTATTACCTTTGTAGTTCACAGACGCATTTTGAGGCTCATCAGAGATGATGTTTGTAATATATTATATGAAATTCAAGAGTGTTATGTAAACATGAGTCTTATTTATTGTTCTGATCCATGATGATAGGCCCCAGTTCTACTCTCAATTAATTGTGAATTTGTGTTATTGATCCCAAGCAGAGTTGGCCAAGAGGGTTAGTTCCTTGCTGCGCTTTGTCTGGAGCTTAATCTTTATGATAGATTGCTGCAAAGATAACTGGGGGACATCAGGACTGCGAGTTTAAATTGTAACTTTGCCTCTCAGGTTCCCCCATTCCCTCATCTGTAATTTAGTTTTGTTGCAATAAAGAGGGGTTGGCCTTTTGAATAAATTCAAAGGAGGGAGTGCAGAATTTGGAAGTAGAAACAGTTATCCCAGACTTTGGCATTTACAACAGAGGGACATAGAGTTAGTCACTGCATGTCTGTCCTTCATTTGTAAAGAAAGGGCCTGGATAGCTGAGCTCTAAGCTTCCTTCCAGCTTTGAGTCTCTGCTCCTCTGATCATATTTGAAAGAGACTTTCAGAGAGAGGTGATGGACTTCACTGAGGGTCTCAGCAATTCCCCAGCTATTTTCAAAGAAGGTGTGTGACCTTCAGTGACTTGTTCATGTAGAGGCCACTTTTGAATGACTTGAAGTAGATGCTAGATCTCCTAGCTTCTTCTGAGTGGAAACTGGGCATTTACAGGAAATGAAGAAAATGTTCCTCATTTCTCAGTGAAACTTAAAATTAAGAGACTGTTGGTATGGCCTAAAATCCTCCGAATTTCTATTCTGTCATTTTGTCCTCTGAGAATTCCAAGTCTGTAGCTTCTTTGTCATTTTCATTTACAGATGGGGAAAGAGAAGCATGGAGCACAGGAATATGTATTATGTTCTTGTATGTGTGTAAATGTGAATGTGCATCAGTGTGTGTCAGCTACAGGTGAATGTATATAGGTCTGCATATAGGGCAGGAGGTGATATTATGATAGTGAATTCAGGAGTACTGAATTTTGTCAATGCTATTAAAATGCTTGAAAGATGAGACTAAATGGGATATTTGGAAAGTTGGAGAATAAATTCTAATGTTTGGAGTAGAAGTTTGGAGGAAAAGTCAGAGAAGAGGCTGAGGTCTAGAAGAGTATTTGTGGTGAAGTAGAAGGGTGACATAGGTATATCTATCCATCTATCTATCTTCATCTCTCTCTCTCCATACATATATGTATTCACACATATGAGCATATGAACACTTTTTAACATATATATACACTCAATTTTGTCTATATGTAAAACACATGTATATATATAGATACATACATACATTTGTGTATATCTGGATATTACTCCATCAATATCTCTGTAGCTGCCTATAGCATCTCTCTATCTATCTTTTATCTATCATCTCTCTCTATATATGTTTGTATATCAGTATATTTCTCTCTATCTCTACCTCCGCCTTTCTCTTTCTCCATCATTTCAATCCACATCTCTGCCTTAGTTTTATTTCTGTCTTGCTCATCTGCATTGATAGACATAATTTTATCTCCAGCAGATGCCTATAGAAAAAAAATCACTGCCCCATTC
>CM053623.1:449304892-449320883 GCA_028646595.1 Phalanger gymnotis | reverse complement strand
ATAGATATAGATATATATAGACAGAGGGCACATGGTAAGTTGGATATGAAGGAATTATATCAAAAAAATAACATTAAGGGATGACAGAGGAATATATTGAGAGAGGGAGAAAGGGAGACATAGAATGGGGAAAATTATGTCACATAAAAGTGGCAAGAAAAAGAAATTACATAGGAAGGGAAGAGAGGGCAGGTGAGCAGGAATGAGTGAATCTTGCTCTCATTAAATTTGACTTGAAGAGAGAATAACATACACATTCAGTTGAGTATCTTACCCCACAGGAAAGTGGGGAAGGAGACAAAAAGGGGGGGGGGTGGCTGATAGAAGTGAGGGCAGATAGGTGGAGGAGGTAATTGAAGGGAATCACTTGAAAAGGGACAAGGTCATGGGAGGAAATAAATAAAATAATATATATATAATGTAATATGATACAATATATTATATTATAATATAATATAATGTAATGTAATGTAATGTGATGTGATGTGATGTGACGTGACATGACGTGATGTGATGTGACGTAACATGATGTAATAAATGTAATACAATATAATATAATATAACATAATATAACATAATGTAACATAATGTAACAATGTAACATAATGTAACATAATATAACATAATATAACATGAGATAATATAATATAATTAATATAATACAGTACAATACAATATAATATAATTAATATGATATAATATAGTATAATAATAAAATAATAAAACAAAATAAATTAAAAAATAAAGGCAGACAGAATAGGATGGAGAGAAATATAGGTAGTCTTTCACCAAATGAGTATTGTGGTAGTGTTTTACATAATCATACATGTTTGACCTAGGTTGAAGTGCTTGCCTTCTGCTAAATCTTTAAATTCATATTCTCAAAATAAAAAGTTGTTTTTGTATGCAACTGAGAAAAAAGATTTATAGGGAATGAGGCAAAGAAATCTGTCCTTCCCTACAAGAAAGTAATGGGAAAAGGAATGGCAGGGAATGGGGTGAGAGAAGAGAGGGCTGACTGGGAAATGGGGCAATCAGAATATATGCCATCTTGGTGTGGGGGGTAGGGTAGAAATGGGCGGGAAATTTGTAACTCAAAATCTTGTGGAAATCAATGTTGAAAACTAAAATAATAAATAAATAATAAAAACAAGAAGGAAAGAAAAAAAGGAAAACTAAAATAATAAATAAATAATAAAAACAAGAATTAAAGAAAAAAAAAAGGAAGAAAATAACTCCTTAACAATAGAACTGACAAAATGGAAAATGTGGTACAGAAGCTGGCAAAAGAAAAAAAAAGTTCTTTAACAATAGAATTGCTCAAGGGAAAGCTAATGACTTTAAGAATTGATCAAATAAATTCAAGAAATAAAAATGAAAACTATTTCATTATAAAAAAAAAACTCACCTGTAAGATAGATCCAAGAGGGATCATTTAAAAATTATTTGACTACCTGAAATCCATGATAAAAAAAAAAAACAAAACAAAACAAAAAAAAAAAGACTTGTCCACAGTATTTCAAGAAGTCATCCAGAAAAACTTCCCTTAATTCTAGAAACAGAGAGTTAAATGAAAATTGAACGAATCCAAAAATCACCCCCTAAAAGAGACCCCAAAGTGAAAATCTCCAGGAATATTACAGCCCAATTCCTAAGCTCCCTGTTCAAAGAGAAAGCTGCCTCAATACGTGAAATCATGGATGAAACATAAATGGTGGAGAGAAGCTTGGAATTTGTCTGATCTGTCCCAAGTCTGTCTCTGAAACGACTGTTTCTTCTTTACAACTTGACTATTGTGTAAATAAGTTCAATTTGAAATGACGTGTATAAAATAGATTGGATCCCATGCCATCTTTGGGAAGGAAGGGGGCTGGGGGGCAGGGAATGAAAATATGGAAGTCAAAATCATGTGGAATTGAGTGTTGAAAATTAAAATAAAAATATTAATTGAAAAAGAAAATAATTTCTTAAAAATTAGAATTGCGCAAATGGAAGCAAATAATTTTATGAGACATCAAAAATCAGTCAAGCAAAATCAAAAGAAAGAAAATAAAATTAGAAAATATAAAATACTTCATTGGAATAACAACTGACCTGGAAAATAAGAATCAGGACATTATTTGGATACCTGAAAGTCATGATTAAAAAAAAAAGCCTAGACAACATCTTTGAAGAGATTATGAAGGAAAACTACTCTGACAACCAAGAACCAGAGGGTAAAATAGTCAGTGAAAGAATCCACCGATCACCTCATGAAAGAGAACACAAAATAAAAAAGTCTGATTAATACTTTAGTCAAATTTCACAATTTTCATTTCAAGGAAAAAATACTGCAGCCAGAAAAAAAAAAAAAAACAATTCAACTATTAAGGAGCCACAGTTGGGATTGCAAGGACTTAGCAACTTCTAATTAAAAGTTTAGGAGAGCATGAAATATGATATTACAGAAATTAAAAAAGCTTGTATTATAAACATGAATCAACTAACCAAAACATGGAACATAATTTTTCTGGAGAAAGATGGGTATTAAATGAAATAGTGAACTTTTTAAAGATTTATTTATTTTATTTAATTTATATATTTAGTTTTCCCCATTGATTTTCACAAGAGTTTGAATAACGAATTTTCTCTCCATTTCTACCCTCCCGCCCATTCCAAGATGGAGTATATTCTGGTTGCCAGGTCGCAAAGTCAGCGCTCCCTTCTGTCACCCCACTCCCATCCCATTCCTTCCTTTCTTGTAGGGCAAGATATATTTTTACACCCCTTAGCCTGTTTATCTTACTTCCTAGTTGCATGCAAAACCTTTTTTTTTTGTTTTTTGAACACCTGTTTTTAAAATTTTAAGTTCAAAATTCTGTCCCCTCTTCCCTCCCCACCCACCCTCCCTAAGAAGGCAAGCAATTCAACATAGGCTACCTGCATATCATTATATAAAACCCTTCCACAATACTCATGTTGTGAAAGACTATATTTTGCTCCCTCCCTATCTATCCCATTTATTGAATTTTCTCCCTTGACCCTGTCCCTTTTCAAACATGTTTGTTTTTAATTACCTCCTCTCCCTATCTACCCTCTCTTCTTTTGTCCCTGCCCCATTTTTATCTTCTTCCTCCTTCTTTCCTGTGGGCTAAGATAACCAATTGAGGGTGTATTTTATTCCCTCCCCAGGTCAAATCCGATAAGAGCAAGATTCACTCATTCCCCCTCTTTCCTTCTATAGAACTGCTTTGTCTTGCCACTTTTATGCAACATAATTTACCCCATTTTATCTCTCCCTTTCTCCCTCTCTCAATATATTCCTTTCTTCCCTTATTTTGATTTTATTTTTTTAGATATCATCCTTTCATATTCAACTCACCCTGTGCCCTCTGTCTATCTATATCTATACACATATATATATACACACACACACATACGTACATATACATATATGTATGTGTGTATATATATGTGTGTGTGTGTATGTTTGTATATACATATATATGCATACTCCCTTCAGCTACCCTATTACTGAGGTCTCATGAATCATACACACCATCTTCTGTGTAGGAATGTAAACAAAACAGTTCAACTTTAGTAAGTCCCTTGTGATTTCTCTTTCTTGTTTACCTTTTCATGCTTGTCTTGATTCTTGTGTTTGAAAGTCCACTTTTCCATTCAGCTCTGATCTTTTCACTGAGAAGGCTTGAAAGTCCTTCATTTTGTTGAAAGTCCATATTTTCCTTGGAGCATTATACTCAGTTTTGCTGGGAAGGTGATTCTTGGTTTTAATCTTAGCCCCATCGACCTATGGAATATCATATTCCAAGGCCTTTGATCCCTTAATGCAGAAGCTGCTAAATCTTGTGTTAATCTGATTGTGTTTCCACAATATTCAGATTGTTTCTTTCTCACTGCTCGCAGTATTTTCTCCTTGATCTGGGAGCTCTGGAATTTGGTGACATCATTCCTAGGAGTTTTCTTTTTGGGATCTTTTTGAGGAGGTATCGTGTGGATTCTTTCAATTTCTATTTTACCCTCTGGCTCTAGAATATCAGGGCAGTTCTCCTTGATAATTTTTTGAAAGATGAAATCTAGGCTCTTTTTTTGGTCATGGCTTTCAGGTAGTCCAACAATTTCTAAATAATCTCTCCTGGATCTATTTTCCAGGTCAGTGGTTTTTCCAATGAGATATTTTACATTGTCTTCCACTTTTTCATTCCTTTGCTTCTGTTTTATGATATCTTGATTTCTCATAAAGTCACTAGTTTCCACTTGCTCCAATCTAATTTTTAAGGTAGTATTTTCTTCAGTGGTCTTTTGGACCTCCTTTTCCATTTGGCAATTGTGCCTTTCAAAGCATTCTTCTCATTAGCTTTTTGGTGCTCTTTTGCCATTTGAGTTAGTCTATATTTTAAGGTGTTACTTTCTTCAATATTTTAGGGGGGTCTCCTTTAGCAAGTCATTGACTTATTTTTCATAGTTTTCCCACATCATTCTCATTTCTCTTCCCCATTTTTCCTCTACTTCTCTAATTTGGTTTTCCAAATCTTTTTTGAGCTCTTCCATGGCCTGAGACCAGTTCATGTTTTTCTTGGAGACTTTTGACACAGGCTCTTGGACTTTATGGACTTCTTCTGACTCTATGTTTTGGTATTCTTTGTCACCAAAGAAGGACTCCAAAGACTGAGTCTGAATCTGAGTCCATTTTCGCTCCCTGGCCATGTTCCTGGCCAACTTACTTGATCCTTGAGTTTTTCGTCTGGGTACGATGGCTTGTAAAGAGTACTTTGTTCCAAGCTTGAGGAGTTGTGCTGTTGTTTTCAGAGCTCTTTCTGTATAGCCAGCTCTGCCACACCAGCACTTCTCCTCCCCAAAGAAACATCAACCTGGACCTGACTTAGCTCTTAAGCAGGCTCTTCACTCCCGCTGTGATCTGCCACTTAATTCCTCCCACCAGGTGGGCCTGGGACTGGAAGCAACTGCAGCTCTAGTCCTGTAGCTACATCACCCCTGCAGCTCCCAGGGTGGGGGACGAACAGCAAACTCCTTTTATCCTGGACCCCTACAGCTTTTTCCACTAACCTTATCTGTTGTCTTTGGTGTTTGTGGGTTGAGAAATCTGGTACCTGCCACAGCTCACTGATTCAGGGTGCTAGGGCCTGTTCTGCCTGGCTCCTGGTCTGGTTGCTCCTGCCGCCACCCATGCTGGGCTCCTCTCCCAGGGCTGTTCCCAAGAGAACTCACCCAGTGACCATCCAAGCTTTCCTGGGCTGGAGCCCTGATTCTTTCTGCTATTTTGTGGGTTCTGCAGTTCCAGAGTTTGTTCAGAGACAGTTTTTTAGGTTTTTGGAGGGACCTGGCAGGGAGCTCACACAAGTCCCTGCTTTCCAGCTGCCATCTTGGCTCCACACCCCCAGAAATAGTGAACTTTTAAATTTTTCTGACAACAAGAATAGAGCTGAATTGAAAATTCAATCTTAAAATACAAGACTCAAGAGAAGCAAAAAAAAAGTAAACAGGAAAAAAAAAGATGCTATTCAATATGATTAAACTGCTTACATCTTTATGTGGGAAGATGATACATTTTTAACTCTTCCATATTGTGTCTTTATTAGGATGGTTAGGAAGAATATACAAAGACGGTGGGTGTTAGTATAACTTGACTTTGATGTAATGATATAAAAATAAGATTTGGGAAGAAAAGATTGTCTTGGGAGAAGAAAGAAGAATGAAGGATAGGGTAAATTGCATCCCATGAAGTGCCACAGAAGAACTCCTACACTAGAGAGGAAAAAAGGAGGGTGTGGGTATTGTTTGAACCTTACTAATTGGATTTCAGCTCAAAGAGTGATCAAAATTTACATTCAGTTGGCTATAGAAATTTATCTTAACTGAGAGCAAGTAGGAAGGGAAAAGGGAATGAAAGGAGAAGATGATAGAAGCGAGGGCAAATTGAGGGAAGCTGCAAAACACGGGTGAAGAAAGGGTGAAAGGAAAGAGAAAAATATAAAAGGGGAAAGATAGGATGGATTGAAATACACAGTTGGTAATTATGACTGTGTATGTGCATGGGCTGAACTCTCTCATAAAATGGAAATGAATAGAAAAGTGGATTAAAAACCAGAAGCCTGCATTATTTTGTTTACAAGAAATATCTTTGAAGCAGAGATATACACAGGACATAGGTAAAAAGTTGGTGCAAAATACATATGCTTCAGGTGAATGAAAAAACAAGATAATGATACTCCTTTCAGACAAAGGAAAAGGAAAAATAAATGGATCTAATTAAAAGAGATGAGGAAACTACATCAAACAAAGACATACTAGAGACAATGAATTACTATCATAGTAAACAAATGTGTACCAAGTGCTAAAGCATCCAGATTCTTGGAGAAGAAGGTAATTGACTTACAGGAAGAAATAGAACACAAAACTAAAATAATGGAGAAACACAACTCAACTCCCCATCTCAGAAATAAAGAAATCTAACCACAGAAAAACATAAAAGAAGTTAAGGAGCTGGTATAATTGTAGAAAAGTTAAATATGATAAACCTCTGGAAAAAAGGAATGTACCTTTTTCTCAGAAGTACATGAAACCTACACAAAAATTATATTAAGCAATAAAAACCTAGCAATCAAATGCATAAAGGCAGACATGGTAAATGAATCCTTTTCAGATCATGCTGCAATGAAAATTATGTGTAATAAAAGGCCATGGAAAGATAGACAAAAAGGTAATTGGAAACTCAATCTAATACTAAAGAATGAGTAGGTCAAACAACAAATCAAAGGAACAATCAATAATTTCATCAAAGAGAGTGACAATAATGACACAACACACCAACACTTATGAGACACATTCAAAGCAGTTCTTAATGAAAATTTCATATCTCTAAATGCATACATCAACTAAAAAATGAGAAAAAAGGAAATCAAATAGCTGTGTACACAATTAAAACAACTAGCAAAAGAACAAATTCAAAAATCCACAATTAAGTAGCAAATTAGGAATTTAGATTTAATTAATTTAATTAATATTTTAGCTTTTGGCATTGATTTTCACAAGAATTTGAATTACAAATTTCCTCCCCATTTCTACCCTCCCCCCAATCCTAGATGGCCTATATTCTGATTGCCCGGTTCCCAAGTCGGCCCTCCCTTTAGTTACCCCACTCAGCGTCCATCCCCTTTTCCCCTACTTTCTTACAGGACAAGATAGATTTCTTTGCCCCATTGCCTGTATATCTTATTTCCTAGTTGCATGCAAAAAATGTTTTTTTGAACAACTGCTTTTAAAACTTTGAATTCCAAATTCTCTGCCCTCTTCCCTCCCCACTCACCCTCCCTAACAAGGCAGGAAATTTTACATAGGCCACATGTGTATCATTATGTAAAACCGTTCCACAATGCTCATGTTGTGAAAGACTAACTATGTTTTGCTCCTTCCTATCCTCTCCCACTTTGTTCAATTTTCTCCCTTGACCCTGTCCTTTTTGAAAGTGTTTGGTTTTGATTACCTCCTCCCCATATCTGCCCTCCCTTCTATCATCCCCAATTTTTTATCTCCTTCCTCCTTTTTTCCTGTGGGGTATGCTAGACAATTGAGTGTGTATTGTATTCCCTCCTCAGGTCAAATACAATGAGAGCAAGATTCACTCATTCCCCCTAACCGGTACCCCTCTTCCCTTCCAACAGAACTGCTTTTTCTTGACACATTTATTTGAGATAATTTACCCCATTCTGTCTTTCCCTTTCTCCCTCTCTCAATATATTCCTCTCTCATCCCTTAATTTAATTTTTTAGTTATCATCCCTTCATATTCCACTCACCTGTGACCTCTTTATATACATATATATACATGTATATATATACACATACATATTTATATATTAAACACATATCTACATATGTATATACATATACACATACATGCATACATACACACATATATATGTGTGTGTCTGTGTGTGCATATATGTACATGTGTGTATATATATACATATATATATATGTATGTATGTATGTATGCATTCTTTTCAGCTACCCTAATACTGCAGTCTTATGAATTATCCACATCATCTTTCCATGTAGGAATGTTAACACAACAATTCAACTTTAGTAAGGCCCTTGTGATTTCTCTTTCTTGTTTAACTTTTCATGCTTCTCTCAATTCTTTTGCTTCAAAGTCAAATTTTCTATTTACCTCTGGTCTTTTCACTGAGAAAGCTTGAAAGTCCTCCATTTTATTGAAAGTCCAGATTTTGCTTTGGAGCATGATACTCAGTTTTGCTGGGTAGGTGATTCTTTGTTCTAATCCTAGCTCCACTGACCTCCAGAATATCATATTACAAGCCCTTTGATCCCTTATTGTAGAAGCTGCTAGATCTTGTGTTAATCTGATTGTGTTTCCACAATATTCAAATTGTTTCTTTCTGGCTACTTGCAGTATTTTCTCCATGATCTCAGCCCTCTGGAATTTGGCAACAATATTCATAGGAGTCTTCTTTTTGTGGTCTTTTTGAGGAGGCATCCTGTAGATTCTTTCAATTTCTATTTCACCTTCTGGCTCTAAAATATCAGGGCAATTCTCCTTGATAATTTCTTGAAAGATGATATCTAGGCTCTGTTTTTGATCATGGCTTTCAGGTAGTCCAATTATTTTTAAATTATATCCCCTGGATCTATTTTCCAGGTCAGTGACTTTTCCATTGAGATATTTCACATTTTCTTCCACTTTTTCATTTCTTTGGTTCTGTTTTTATAATATCTTGATTTCTCATCAAGTCACTAGCTTCCACTTGCTGCAATCTAATTTTTAAGGTAGTATTTTCTTCAGTCGTCTTTTGGACCTCCTTTTCCATTCGGCTAAATGTGCCTTTCAAGGCATTCTTCTCCTCATTGGCTTTTTGGAACTCTTTTGCCATTTGAGTTAGTCTATTTTTAAGGTGTTATTTTCTTCAGTATTTTTTGGGTCTTCTTTAGAATGTCATTGACTTATTTTTCAGTTTTCTCACATCACTCTCATTTCTTTTCACAATCTCTCCTCTACTTCTCTAATTTGGTTTTCCAAATCTTTTTGAGCTCTTTCATGGCCTGAGACCAGTTCATAATTTTCTTGGAGGCTTTTTGTGTAGACTCTTTTGCTTTGTTGACTTCCTCTGACTGTAACTTTTGGTCTTCTTTGTCACTGAAAGAAAGATTCCAAATTCTGAGTCTGAATCTGTGTCTGTTTTCACTGCCTGGCCATGTTCCCAGCCAATAACTTGACCCTTGTTTTTTTTTTTTCTATGTGTGACTGCTTTAGGGGCTGTGCTGTTGTTTTCAGAGCTTTTTCTACACAGCAAACTTTGCCACACCAGTGCTCCTCCTCCCCCAAGTACCTTCAACCCTGAGAGGAAATCAGATCTCAGCAGGCCCTGCATTCCTGCTTGGATCTGCCACGTAATTCACCCCATCAGGTGGGCCTGGGGCCAGTAGCAACTGCGGCTGTAGTTCTCTAGCTTCACCATCCCCGCTGCCCCAGTGGCAGTGGCCGAACCGTGAACCCCTTTCACTCTGTCCCTGACGTTTTTTCCCAGGGACTTTCTCTGTTGTCTTTGGTGTTTGTGGATTGAGACATCTGGTAACTGCCGCAGCTCACTGATTCAGGGTGCTAGGGCCTGTTCTGCTCAGCTCCCGGTCTGGACTGTCCAGGTGCAGCCCATTCTGGCCTCTGCTCTGCTCTGCTCCCACTTCTATGAGATAGATCTTACCCACCGAACACCCAGGCTGCCCTTGCCTGGAGCCCTGCTTCACTCTGCTATTTCATGGGTTGTGTAGTTCTAGAATTTTTTCAGGGCCATTTTTATAGGTTTTTGGAGGGTCCTGGGGAAGAGCTTCAGGTGTCTCTACTTTCCAACTGCCATCTTGGTTCTGTCCTCCAACCCAAATTAGCAATTATGAAGGCAAAGAAGAGATTAGCAAAATTGAAATTAAGAAAATTATTGAACTAATAAATAAAACTAAGAGATGTTTAAAAAAACAACACCAATAAAACATAAACCTTTGGTTAATTTGATCTCAAAAAAGAAAGGAAAAACCCTATTATCAGTATCAAAATTGAAAGGGGTTATTTCACCAACAGTTAAAAGGAAATTAAAGCAATCATTAGGAGCTATTTGGCACAGCTGTAGGCCAAAAAAAAATCTGACAATCTAAGTGAAATGGAGGAATATTTACAAAAATGCACATTTCACAGATTAACAGGAAAGGAAATAAAATACCTACGTAACCACATTTTATTAATTCATTTAATTAAGTTTTCATTTTTAGTTTACAATACTCAGTTCCACAAGTTTTTGAGTGCCAAATTTTCTCTCTCTCCCTCTTCTCCTCCCCTCCCCCCAAGACAGCATGTAATCTGATATAGGTCATATGTATACCTTTGCATTGCAGTTATTTACATAATATTCCAGTTTTAAAAAAGAATTATAACCAATGGAATGAATCATGAGAAAGAAGAAATGAAACCAAAAAAGAAGGGGGAAAAATTTTTAAAAATTTTTAAAAAGAGTGAAGAGTTTGCCTCAATCTGCATTCAGACTCCATAATTCTTTACCTGGATGTGCATAGCTTTTTCCCTCATGACTCTTTTGGAGCTATCTTTGAACTTTGCAATGATGAGAATTAGCCATGTTTATCAAAGGTAGTCCTTACAGATATTGGCTGTCTGTAATCATATATAAAGATCTCCTGTTTCTGCTCCCTCACTCAACATCAATTCATATAAGTCTTTCCAAGTCATAATGAAGTCCATCTGGTCCTTATTTCTTATACTACAGTAGTATTCCATGACATTCATATAGCACAGTTTGTTTAGCCATTCCTCAATTGATGGGTACTTGATTTACAATTCTTTGCCACCACAAAATGAGTTGCTATAAATATTTTTGTACATACATGTCCATTCTGTAATTGTGGGATCTCTGGGGGTACAACCCTAGAAGCGTTATTGCTGAGTCAAATGGTATGCACATTTTTATAGCCCTTTGGGCATAGTTCCAAATCACTCTCCAGAATGGCTGGATCAGTTCACAATTCCACCAACAATGTAACTATTTTCCAATTTTCCCACATCCTCTCTAGGGTTTATTATTTTCTTGCTTTGTCTTGTTAGCCAATCTGACAGGAGAGATGTGATACCTAAGAGTTGTTTTGACTTGCATTTTTCTGACGAATAGTGATTTAGAACATTTTTTTTTATATGCCTATAGATATCTTTAATTTCTTCCTCTGAAAACTGCCTGTTCATAGCCTTTGACCATTTCACTATTAAGGAATGACTTGTCTTCCAATAAATTTGACTCAGCTCCCTGTGTATTTTAGAGATGAGGCCTTTGTCAGAGACACTGGTTGTAAAGATACTTTTCCAGCTTTCTGCTTCCCTTTAATCTTTGTTGCATTGGCTTTGTTTGTACAAAAACTTTTCAATTTAACATAATCAAATTATCCATTTTGCATTTTGTAATGGTCTCTATCTCTTGTTGTGTCATAAATTCTTCCCTTTCCCCTAAATCTGACAGTTAAAGTGTTCCTTGCTCTCCCAAATTGCTTATAGCATCAGCCTTCATTCCTAAATTATGAACCTATTTTGACTTTATTTTGGTATATGGTGTAAGATATTGTTCTATGCCCAGTTTCTTCCATATTATTTTCCAGTTTTCCCTGCAGTTTTTGTGAAATAGTGAATTCTTAACTCAGAAGTTGGATTCTGGATTTATCAAAAAATAGATTTCGATAGTCATTGACTACTGCTTCTTGTGTACCTAACATATTCCACTAATCCACCACTCTGTTTCTTAGCCAATAACCTCATTTTAGAAAAAGAAATTGAAAAAGAACTAATGAACTCTTTAGGAAAAAAAATCTCCAGATCACAAGATTTACAAGAGAATCCTACCAAATATTTAAAGGACAATTTCTTCCACTACTATATAAACTATTTTGAAAAATAGGCAAAGAAGAGGCCATACCAACTTACTTTATGACACAAATATGGTGCTAATACTTAAACATAGTATAGTGAAAATGGAGAAAGAAAATTATAGCTCAATTTCCCTAAGCAGTATTTATGCAAACATTTTCAATAAAATCTTTGCAAAGACATTACAGAAACTTACAATAAGGATAACACACTATGATCATGGGAATTTATATCAGGAATTCAGGGCTGGATAAATATTAGGAAAATATTAGCATAATTGCCAATATCAATAACAAAACTAATCAAAATTGTATTATTATCTCCATAGATGTAATTAAAGCTTGTGACAAAACACAGCACTAGTCCTACTAGTAAGCAGTAGAGGGCATAGGAATAAGTGCAGTTTTCCTTAAAATGATAAGCAGTATCTATCTAAAACCATTGGTCAGCATTATATGTAATGGGGACCAGCAAGAAGTATTCCACACAAGATCAGGAGTGAAAACAAGGATTACTATGCATAATGAAGTAATATCATTACTAAACATATATACACCAAATGATATAGCATCCAAATTTTTAAAGAAAATCTTTTATGACTTTCTGGAATAAATAGACAATAAAACCATACAGGGGGAGGGTACTTCAACTTTCCACTCTTTGAACTAGATTAATCTAGCCACAAAATAAACAAGGAAGATATTTAGGAAGTGAATAGAATTTTAGAAAAGTTAAACATGAAAGATGTGTGTGGAAAACTGAATGTCAAACAAAAGATTAAAATGGTTTTTTTTTCCTCTCAGGCAGCTACACAAAAACTGACCATGTGTTAGGGCATAAAAACTCAAATCAAATGCAGAAAAATAGAAATGCTGAATGAATCCCTTTCATATCATAATGAATAAAATCACATTAGATAAAGGGCCATGAAAAGATAGATTATTTAACCTGAAATTAAATTATCTTATAATAAATATTTGGGTTAAAAACCAAATAAAAATAATCATTTGATTAAAAAGAATGACAACAATGAGAAAACAAATTAAAATTTATGGATTGTGGACAAATTAGTACTTAGAAGAAAAATGTTATCTCTAAAAACTTTCATGAATATCTCAGAGAAGGAGCAAATCAATGAACTGAGCATGACACTAAAGCAAAACCAAATAAAATAAGAAAAACAATGAATTAAAAATTATTAATTAAACTCCAAATTTGAAATCTTGAAAAACAAAAGGGAGATTAATAAAATGGAAAGTAAGAAAATCATTAAATAAATAAATAAATAAAAACTTTTTATGAAAAAATCAACCATTGTTTAATTTTATTTTTTTAAAAAAAGAAAACCAAATTACTAGTACCAAAAATGAAAACTGTGGGTTCAACAACAAATAAGTGACAATTGTAGCAATTATTAGAAAATTATTTGCCCAAAATACATGCCAAAAAATCTGAAAATCCAAGTGAAATGGATAAATATTTACAAAAACATAAATGGCCCAGATTAATAAGAAGAAATAGAATAATTAGATAACTTTATCCTGGAAAAATACATTCAATAAGCCATTAATTCACTCCATAAGAAAAAAAATCAGGGCAAGGTGGATTCATAAGTGAATTATCCCAACCTTTTGAAGAATTAATTTCAATACTTCATAAATTATTTGGAAAAATAGGCAAAGAGGGGGTACTATCAAATTTATTTTGTACATAAATATTGTGCAAATACCTAAAACAGGAAGAGTGCAAAGAGAAAACTATTTTGTGATAGAGAAAAGCAGAGTATGAGGCTTGCTATATATAAGGAAAAAATGTGTATAATAGGGGAAGACAATCCCTAACAATTCATAGGAAGATGGGGGGATGTTCTAGGTTGTTGGGCACAATGAGGAAATTCAGAGATTCAGGATCAGAGATGATACAAAGAAGTGTGGTTGCCCTAGAAACCTTTCTCAAAGTGAGGGTCTGGTGGGAACTTTCCAATGGCCAAAAGGACTCTAAGTTTTGTGGGACGTTCTGGGATAAAAAGGCCACTTTGTGCTGAAAAGCATTTTTCTAAAGGGATGAGGAGAATATTTCTGGATACAAAAGACTTCTGGATTGATTACTCCACTACTTAGCTCAGCTGACTCTTTGAAGAGGATTTTATGGTTAAGAGGTCAAACCACTGCTGGATTAGCTCCAAGCTGTGACTTGGTTACTCTTGTCTCTACTACCAAAGCTAGGTGATAAAGAGACCAATGATGAAACTTTCAACCTTCCAGTATTTAAATGTTCACAAACTATTCTATCTTATGTCTAGATACTTATACACAAGTGCTAAAACAGAAAAAAAATACAGAAGTATAAAATATTTAGGTGAATAAAGAATTGAGAACTAAGTACAAGACAGGCTTCCTGGTTCTCCTTTGAGAATACAAAAGTTTCAAGAAATGACTTTGTTGCATGCCTGAGTTTAATGGGGGTTGAAGAGGAGTGGCCAATGAAATTAGGTCGATCAAACATGAGCAAGCTTTCTCTGCCTGCTGCCAATTCAACCTGTGAAACTTTGGAAGACAGTTTGGGCTTTAATGATTCAGAACTTCCTAGGATGTGGTTCACATTGAGGGCCAGAATTTCCCTGTCTCAGCTCTTCCTGGCATTTTGGCAAGAACTCTATCAAACTCATAGTAATGGTACATCTGCAGAATTTATAGAAGGAGCAAGCACTTCAGAGAAGAATTCAAACGAGCAGCTTCTTTTTGAGCTACCCTGGCAAAAGTTTCACATGACAACCACAACAATGACCGGCAAGAAGCCTGTCCAGAGGAAGCAATGGGTAGTTACCAAGCCTTTTAGATGCAAATAAATTTCTTGCTCCTCAGCCGATTAAAACACTCTCACCACAAAGCAAGAGTCAGAAGCCATGATAATCTTTGTCATAGATACAGTGTACCTTTTTGAACTAATTTTGCTTTACATCCCTGGAGTGGGGATGCTAGGTGACACTTACTAGCTACGCGACACTGGGCACATCACGTAATCCTGCTTGCCTGAGTTTCCTTATCTGTAAAACAAGATAGAGAAGGAAATGGCAAGACATTCCATTGTCTTTGCAAAGAAAATTCCAAATGGGGTCACAAAGACTGGTATATGACTGAAACAACTCATCTACCACAACACATCTCTATAATGTAAATCCTTAGTATTTGAGGTGAATTGGACTCAATGTTGAGTGGAAATGAAATTTTGCGTTCTGCCTCTTTGTCTTAGAACAAGTTTTCTTTCTTGACTTCTCATTGCTATTTCTTGAAATCCCTAAGGCATGCAAGTTCCAATTCAAGCAACTATCTCTTTTGGGTGATAAAATAAGTGCTAGTGATTCCTTCAGAATGTCATTGTATTGAGTAAATATGGAGATGGAGATAAAAATAGATGCATATTTGTATATTATCATAATCTGTGAATGTAATTTATTCTTTGTACACACTCTGACCAAAGAGAACAACAAAAACTGCATGAATGAATTCAGATGATTCGATGTCTTTGGAATTTCATTCATCTCAAACCCTAGCTTTTACTACAGTGTACATCACATAAGACTGCTGAATAAGTGTATTTTGAATTGAATTGCACTTGATGACATTTGGATAATTACATAAGAATTTCACTGGTCCTAGCTGCTCCTGGAAAAAAAAAGTTTGTAATGAACTGATATTCATAGGATATTGATAAAAATATGATCATGGATGACTATGATCTTTGAAAAACTAAAATTGTGATAAGTCCAAAGGATAATGTAGAAAAACTTTGACATATAGAAGCATCAATTAATTTACCGTCAGAAATTCTGTGAAATGTAATTTCTGACTTCTCTGATCCATGTATTTATCCTCTTTGCTCAGAGGATTGTGTGGGGCACACATAAGAAAATGTCATCTTGACTTTGTAGTTAATCAACTTTTTTTTCTGTTACATTGTCCTGTGGCTTCCCCTAGTAGGTCCCACAAAGTCTGTCATTTCTCCATCATAATGTTCTCTCAGTGTACAGTTAGAAAAAAAA
>CM053623.1:449290442-449304392 GCA_028646595.1 Phalanger gymnotis | reverse complement strand
ACCCTGAAGGCCTCGAGCCCACACACAGTCTGAAGGTTTGAAAGTCGCCTGCTTGAAATTTCTGGAGCCATAATGGACAGGTAAATCAACTCTCATTCCCTTCTTCCCTCACTCACAGAACACTACCTTAGGAGAAACAGAGGAGCTAGAACTGGAGCTTCAGTAGCCAAATAGCAAGAGAAGTTGGGGGAGAGCCCTTCTTGTGGTGGCAGAAGGAGACTAGTGCAGGAAAAGAGGTGTCCCAGCAGCCCTCACTTTAGCAGAACAACAAGAGTAAATGAGACCCAGGGGGGCAAGCTAAGAAACGTCAATGCCAGGACCCCAGATGGGGTTTTGCACATCCATGGGAAGTAGCAGACACCAGCATAGACAACAGCTGAGACCACCTGTGCTGTAGAGCAGTCTTGGGGAAGAAGAGACTCCCAGCAGCCACAGCACCCCTACCCCATACCTCATGAAACTTGAGGCCATAGTACATAAAGCCAGTGAGCAGGCCCACAGGTCCCAGCACAAGAAACTTAGGACAGAGCCCCCTGAACCCCAGAATCAGAGATCCACTTTAGAAGCCAGGAGGAAAAAAGAAACACCAAGAGAAAGAACTCTAAAAAGCTTTCAAAGACAATTGATTCCTGTTAGGGAGACAGGGAGGGTCAAAATACCAATTCAGAAGAGGACAGCATGGACACTTTACCTATATATGAATCTTCAAAAGGGAAAGTGAATTGGTCTCCAGATCAAAAAAAAAACGTTCCTGGAAGAACTCAAGGAGGACATTAAAAGCAAATTATGGAGGTAAAAGAAAAAAATTGAAAAAATGGAAAAATAATCACTGATGAAAAGATATCTTTAAAAAGTAAAATAGGTGAAATGTTTAAAGACAATCAGAATATAAAAGGAGAAAATGTCTCACTGAAAAATAAAACCAACCAAATGGAAAAGGAGATAGAGAAGCTAAAGAAAGAACGCAGTGCATTAAAAATTAGAATTGGGCAAGAAGAAGCTAATGACTCTATGAGACATCAAGAACAAGTTAAAATCTAAAGAATGAAAAAAATAATAGAATAAAACATGAAATATCTGATTGGAAAAATAACTGACCTGGAAAATAGATCCAGGAGAGACAATCTAAGAATTATTGCTCTACCTGAAAGCCATGATGAATAAAAGAGTCTGGACAGTATCTTCCAAGAAATCATTAAGGAATACTTCTCTGAGGTCCTAGAAGAAGGGGGTAAAATCTTCATTGAAAGAATCCACCTATTACCGTGTGTAAGAGATCCCAAAATGGAAATTCAAAGAAATGTTATAGCCAAATTCCAGAACTACCAGATCAAGGAGAAAATAGTGCAAGCAGCTAGAAAAAATACAAATATGACAGAACTGCAATCAGGATCATGCAGGATCTTGAATCTTCTACATTAAATGACAGGAGAAATTGGAATATGATATTCTGAAAGGCAAAGGAGCTTGGACTACAACCAAGGATCTACTACCTAGCAAAATTGAGCATAATTTTCCAGGCAAGGACATGAACATTCAATGAAATAAGGGAATTCCAGACCTTCCTGATGAAAAGACCAGAGCCCAATGGAAAATTGGATCTTCAAATACAAAATTCAAGAGAGACATAAAAAAGTAAATGGGGGGAAACACCCTTGTTAATCAATAAGGCAAATTAGTTACATCCATATATAGGAATATTTTGTTTTATATGTTTTATATATTTGTCAATCTTGAGAATACTGTAGCTATTATGGCAAATGAAAGGATATACATAGACAGTGGGTGTCAGTATAAAATAACTGATATAATGATAAAAACATTAAGAGATATAAAGGGATGGTTCTGGGAGAAGAGGTAAGGAGATAGTAAAAAAAGGGTAAATTACATCACATGAAGAGGCACAAAAACATATTATAGTAGAGGGAAAGAATGGAGGGAGAAGGTTGGATTTGAGCTTTACCGTCATCAAATTTGGTTCTAGAATGGAATAATATATCATGATAAGCATATAAATCATTCTTCTCCTATAGGCAGTAGGAGGGGAAAGGGGAAAGAAAAGGGAGGGGGTGGTCAGAAGGGAGGGAAGAAGTAGCATGAGGAAAAAAGGTAAGATAAGGGAGGGGAATCAAGAGGGAGGGTAACCTGAGGAAGGTGGTGGTCAAAAGCAAAACTCTGTTGAGTGGAAGGAAGAAGGGAGAAATAAAAGCATAAACAGGGGGAATAAGATGGAGAAAAAGACACAGATAGTAATCATAGCTGTGAATGTGAATGGGATGAACTCTCTAATAAAACTGAAGTGGATAGCATAATGGATTAGAACATTTTAACCTGCTGTTTACAAGAAAGATACTTGAAATAGGGGGATATACACAGGGCAAAGGTAAAAAGCTGGTGTAGAGTATATTGTGCTTCAGCTAAAGTAAAAAAAAATAAAAGCAGGAGTAGCAATGCTAATCACAGACAACGCAAAAGCAAAGATAGATCTAATTAAAAGAGGTAAGGAAGGACACTATATCCTGCTAAAAGACACCATCAACAATGAAGCAATGTCATTATTTAACATATGTGCACCAAATGGTATAGCATGCAAATTTTTAGAGAAGTTAAGGGAATTAGTAGAAGAAATAGACTGCAAAACTATACTAGCGGGGGGACTCAACCTCCTTCAGTTATGTCTGAACATAACTAGCAGAAAGCATATGATTATCTCAATAGATGCAGAAAAAGCGTTTGACAAAACACAGCACCCATTTCTTTTAAAAACACTAAAAAGCAGAGGAATAAATGCAGCCTTCCTTAAAAGTATAAATAGCATCTAAATTAACAATCAGAAAGCATTATATGTAATGAGGGCAAGTTATATGCATTCCCAACAACATCCAGGGTGAAACAAGGACGTCAATTATCATCCCTATTATTAAATTTGGTACTAGAAATGTTAGGTATAGCAATAAGGGGAGAAAAAGACATTGAAGGAATTAGAATAGGCAAAGAAGCAACTAAATTATCACTTTTTGAAGATGATATCATGATTTACTTAGATAATCAAGTAAAAAACTACTTGAAATAACAAAAAACATCTTTAGCAAAGTTGCAGGATATAAAATAAACCCACATAAATCTTTGGCATTCCTATACATTACTAACAAAGCCCAACAGCAAAAAAAGAAAAAGAAATTTCATTTAAAGTTACTGTAGATACCATAAAATACTTGGGAGTGTACCTGCCAAGACAAACCCAGGGCCTATATGAACAAAACTACCAATCACTTTTCACAAAAATAAAGTCAGATCTAAATAAATGGGGAAAAAAAACAAACATCAGTTGCTCATGGTTAGGCTGAGCTAATATAATAAAAATGACAATTTTACCTTACGTAATTTACTTATTCAGTGCCATGTCAATTGAATTACCAAAACTTATTTCACAGAGTTGGATAAAGCCATAACAAAATTCATCTGGAAGAACAAATGGTCCAGAATATCAAGGGAATTAATGAAAAGAAAGGTTAGGAAAGGTGGTCTAACCATGCCAGATATTAAATTATACTGTAAAGCAACAATCATTCAAACTACTTGGTATTGGTTAAGAAACAGAATGGTGGATCAGTGGAATAGGTTAGGTACACAAGACGCGGTAGTCAATGACCATAGCTAATTTACTCTTTGATAAACCCACAGAATTGAGCTTCTGGGTAAGAATTCACCATTTCACAAAACTGCTGGGAGAATTGGATAATGGTATGGCAGAAATGCAAATCAAAACAACTCTTATATACCACCTCTATCTTGTCAGACTGTGTAACATGATAAAACAGGAAAATGATAAATTTTGGATAGTATGTGGAAAAACTGGAGCCTAGTAACATTGCTGGTGGAGTTGTGAAGTGATCCAACCCATTCTGTAGAGCAATTTGGAACTATGCCCAAAGGGCTACAAATATATGCATGCCCTTTGACCCAGCAATACCACTTCCAGGCCTGTATCCCAAAGAGATCACAGAAGTGGGAAAGGGGACCACATGTACAAAAATGTTTATAGCAGCTCTTTATTTGCAGCAAAGAATTGGAAATCAAGGGGATGCTCATCTATTGTAGAATGGCTAAATAAGCTGTGGTATATGAATATAGTGGGATACTATTGTGCTATAAGAAATGGTGAAGATATGGATTCCATAACAACTTGGAAAGACCTACATAATATGATGCTGAGTGAATGGAGCAGAACCAGAGCTTTATACACAACCACAGATATATTGCTTCTGTGATGAATAACTTTGATAGACTTGGATCTTCTTGGGAATACAAGGTTCAAAGACAACTCCAAAGGACCCATGATGGAAAGAGCTATGTACATGCAGAGAAAGAACTATGGAGCCCGAATGCAGATTGAGGCAAACTATTTGCTGTCTTTTTATTCTCTTTTTTTATTCTTCTCTTCTTCTTTCTCATGATTCATTCATTTGTCATAATTCTTCTTTACAACTTGACTATTGTGTAAATAAATTTAATAGGAAGGTATATGTAAAATATATATCTGATTCCATGCTGTATTGGGTGGGAGGGGGAGGAAAAGGAGGGGAAGACAATTCGGAACTCAAAAACATGAGGAACTGAGTGTTGTAAACTAAAAATAAAAAAAAAAACGTCTTAATAAAAAAAGATGATGATGATGATGGTGATGGAGAAGTAGTATTAGAAATACATTAGAAATAGTGGCATTTATAGTATAATTATTCTATAATTATACTTTTTATCATGTACTTTATAGTATAAATTGTATATACTTATTATTACCCAATTAGTAATTATTTCATATATAATAACTATAATAAGATTAATTATCTTTTTTTTGGAAAATAAGTATTATTATAGTTCTTACTATGTGCCAAAGTCTGTGCTAGGTAATTTCCAATATATTTTCTTTTATGCTTTTAACAAACCTTAGAGGCAGGTAAAGTTATTTTCCATAGTACTGTAGTATAATAGTAGTACTACTGTAGTATAGTAGAAGTACTACCATAGTATAGTAGAAGAAACTCAGGCAAGTAGAGGTGAAGTGGCTTGCCCAAGATCACACAGGTGTAAACTTTGTCAGGCTCGATTTTAATTGAGGTCTTTCTGACTCTAGATCAAGCACTAAGTTAATTTTCAGAATTGCCTTGCTCTTAAAAGAGAAAAACAAAAAAAAAAAATAAAAACAATTAAACAGTCAATTCACAAAAGACAGGAGCAAGTCCTCTTTTTCTGCCACGTGTATCATTTCTCTTTTTTACTGCTGAATTATAATCTTGGAACTTCCTATCTATTGTGAGATAACTAATCTCAGAGAACTTCAGATTGCAGAAATTTTGCCATTGGGATGTTTGAAATATGCTCTCTCCAAATCCAGGCTGCTGATCATTCTGTACCCAGATGTTCTTCTTGTATTATAAACTCTACTGGACTATGGTCTATCCCTATATTCCCAGTTTGCCAACATTTCCACTGCAGAATCAGTTCCTCCAAGCATTAAGAATCATATCTAGGATAGAGTTGCCAATAAATGGTTTCTCTACATTAAAAAAAATGTATGCCTCATTGAAGCAAGTATACCCCTATATATATATATATATATATATATATCAGGTGTGCTGCTCTGCTACAGATGGTCATAGAAGTTAGAATAAAATGGATCAAATAGAATCCAACCACAAAATGCAATTGTAATTTCATGAACAAGGCCACTGTATTTTTAATTATTTTTATTTTTTAATATGTTTAGTTTTCAGCATTGATTTTCACAGGAGTTTGAATTACAAATTTTCTCATCATTTGCACCCCCCCACTCCAAGATGGTGTACACTCTGGTTGCCCTGTTCCCCAATCAGCCCTCTCCTCCATCACCCCCTCCCCTCCCATTCCCCTTTCCCTTCCTTTCTTGTAGGGCAAGATAAATCTCTATGCCCCATTACCTGTGCATCTTATCTTCTAGTTGCATGAAAAAAAATTACTTTTGAATATCTATTTTTTAAATCCTTGAGTTCCAAATTCTCTCCCTTCTTCCCTCCTCACCCACCCTCTTTGAGAAGGTAAGAAATTAAACATAGGCCACACGTGTCATTATGCAAGACACTTCCATAATAGTCATGTTGTGAAAGACTGACTATATTTCCCTCCGTCCTATCCTGTCCTCCTTTATTCAGTTTTCTCCCTTGATCCAGTCCCTTTTCAAAATTGTTTGTTTTTCACTACCTTCTTCCCCAATCTGCCCTCCCTTATATTATCCCTTCCTCTCATCCCCTCCCCCCCTACTTTCCTGTAGGGTAAGATACCCAATTGAGTTTCCCTCCTTATGTCAAATCTGATGAGAGCAAGATTGACTCATTCCCTCTCACCTACCCCCTCTTCCCTTCCATTACAACAGCTTTTTCTTGCCACTTTTATGTGAGATAATTTTTCTCATTCTATCTGTCCCTTTCTACTTCTTCCAATATATTCCTCTCACCCCTTAATTTTATTTTTAGATATCATCCTGTTATATTCAACTCACCCTGTGCCCTCTGTCTGTATATATGTATGTTCCTTTCAACTACCCTAATACTGAGAAAGGTCTCATAAGTTACAAATATTAACTTTCCATTTAGTAATGTAAACAAAACAGTTCAACTTTAATAAGTCCCTCATGATTTCTCTTTCCTGTTTACTTTTTTGTGCTTCTCTAACTTCTTGTATTGGAAAGTCAAATTTTCTATTCAGCTATATTCTTCTCATTGAGAATGCTTGAAAGTCCTCTATTTTGTTGAAAATCCATATTTTGTCCTTGAGTATTATACTCAATTTTGCTGGGTAGGTGATTCTTGGTGTTAATCCCAGTTCCTTTGACCTCCAAAATATCATATTATAAGCCCTTCGATACCTTAGTGTAGAAGCTGCTAGATCTTGTGTTATCCTGCTTGTGTTTCCACAGTACTCAAGTTGTTTTCTTTCTGGCTGCTTGCAGCATTTTCTCCTTGACCTGGGAACTCTGGAATTTGGTGACAATATTCCTAGTTTTCTTTTTGGGATCTTTTTCAAGAGGTGATTGGTGAATTCTTTCAATTTCTATTTTACCCTCTGGTTGTAGAATATCAAGGCAGTTTTCCTTGATAGTTTCTTGAAAGATGATATCTAGGCTCTTTTTTTGATCATAGCTTTCAGGTAGTCTAATAATTTTTAAATTATCTCTCCTGCATCTACTTTCCAGGTCAGTGGTTTTTCAAATGAGCTATTTCACAATGTCTTCCATTTTTTCATTCTTTTGGTTCTATTTTATAATTTCTTGATTTCTCATAAAGCCACTAGCCTTCACTTGCCCCATTCTAATTTTTAAGGCATTCTTCTTCTCATTGGATTTTTTGAGTTCTTTTGCCATTTGAGTTAGTCTATTTTTAAGCTGTTATTTTCCTCAGTATTTTTGGGTCCCTTTTAACATGTCATTGACATGTTTTTCATGATTTTCTTGTATCACCCTCATTTCTCTTCCCAATTTTTCCTCTACTTCTCTTACTTGCTTTTCCAAATCTTTTTTGAGCTCTTTCATGGCCCGAGACCAATTCATATTTTTCTTGGAGGCTTTTGATGTGGCCTCTTTGACTTTGTTGACATCTTCGGGCTGTATGTTTTGATCTCGTTTGTCACCAAGAAAGGAATCTAGAGTTTGAGTTTGAGTCTGAGTTTGTTTTAGCTGCCTATCATGTTTCCAGCCAACTACTTGACCTTTGAGCTTTTTGTCAGGGTACGACTGCTTGCAGAGTATAGAGTACTTTGTCCCAAGATTCAGGGTCCAACCTGCTCCCCCCTGTCTATTCTGTCCTGTAGTGTCCCGGCCCAGCCCATGTTGGGCTGTGCTCCACTCCCAGCATGGTGCGATAGACCTTCTCAGCAACTGTCCAGTCCATCTTGGGCTGCAGACTTGTTTCCCTCTGTTATTTCATGGGTTCCGTTAATCTAGAATTTGTTTAGAATCTTTTTTTACAGGTGTTTGGAGAGATTATGGGAAAAGCTTAAGTGAATCCCTATTTTCAAGCTGACATCTTGGCTTTGCCCCCTTTGCATGACTTTCTTTCAAAATTCAGCACTTCAAGGCTAACTCTCAGAGAGTCTTTAGGAAAATGTCCTCAGGCTTCACATTGCTACTCAGGTGTCTTACAAAATCCATGAAAACAGGAATCTCCATCTTGGTATCAGATAATAGTATCATACCATGGAAATGGCTACACATTTCATAATTTGAATCATAAGAAACATCCCAATACGAGGTGGTGACCAACATTTTTGCATAAAGCAAATAATCTATCGACATAGTAGAAAGTTCTTGAAGGAGGTCTTTATCTCCATAGATGAAAATCACATTTGATGATGATGCAATAATACCAGAAAAGAATTATTTTTTTTTCACTATCCCTAAAGTTTTGGGGCACCATTCCCTTAAAAGACACACACAGACTATTCCTGACCATCTCCTCTTTTAGATCACTGAAGAATTTTTCCCCATCCCTGTTATCTGAAAGAACTAGTTCCACCCAAGTCCTGCCAAAAAGTAGTATCAATTGGAAGAGTGTTAGGTGAAGATCGAATTCCTTTCTTGCTATCTGAAACTCATATGGACACTGGATCTTATCCATCAGTAGAAGATCAAATGAGCCATAGGTGATCTAAATGAAAAATAAATTATCATTTAAGAATGATTATTAAAGTTTCTCCAGAATACGAATTTATCCTCTATTAAATTTGTATATGAAACAACTATCAGTGGCTTACAGAAAGTAGGTAATTAATAAACACTTATTGATTTTAATTTATAGTTTTAGGTCACAAAATTAAATTATTATGCAATACAACAATTTGAAGGACATGCTGAAACTGTACCTGATCAAAAACTACACCGACCCTATTAGTAAGAACTTCAGGAGACAAGCAAATATTTACTCTTCCAAATCCACTGAGCACCAATATGCTGGATCTACAATTAAAAAAAAATCCTCAGTATCAGATCTTCAGTCATCAGATCCATCCTGGATGCAAGAGAAAGTTTTATCTACAGAGGGTCTTTCTTGTACCCTTCATCCCCTATTTTCAAGGAATGACATAAATCAATAAATATTCAATTCTGATTTCAATCACGTCCCCAGTAACCCAATAAGCAGGGATATCCTGATCCAGATTCCTAAATTGATCTCCTTCTTAGGTGAACCCCCTATGACCAATGCTTTAGAGTATATAGTCCCATTCCAAAATTGTATTGTTCCAAACAAAAATCTTTTTCAGATATTGACCTTCTGGTATGAGGAGTAAGGGAGGAAGAAAGAGATACAACATAGAACTCAAAATGTTAAAAAAAATAAAGAAAATAATAAAGTATCCTCTCTCATGTATGGATCTGAGATGTTCTCAGAACTTATGATGCAAACAAGGGGATACTATAAAATGGAAGACAGGAATAGCACTAGTTGTTTATGTGAAATAATATTAAATGGAGGAAATGTGTCTTTAAGAACAACAGCAACAAATCTTGCAACAGAAATAGTAGAAGGGAAATCACACTTGATAGATTGTGTCAATGAAAACCAGTCCAAATATTCTATAGCATATATCACATGTACATTTCTCAGTGGTGCATGAAAATACATTAAATAGAAGAAAATAAGGATAGAAATGATAACAATGGAAAACTTACTAAATGACATAACAGGTGATGCAGTAACATAAGCAAGATATGTAATCAAAAGCTACTACAAAACAGGCATAATGCCATTACAAAGGAGAGACATCATGAAAATTAAAGATTCTCTTATTACGTATCTCTTATGAATATCTTCAGTTATATTTAAGACACGCATTACCTTAAATATCAAGAATTAGACTAGAAAGTGTACAGATATTTCTAACCTTCTTGTGACCTGCAGATTTTTCCCCTACACTTGAGGTAGTCAATGTTATAGGATAATAATAATCCTTATCACAATGATAATCTTTAAGATCTAAGTCTTTCCTGATAAGAGACCTTCCTGAAGAGTTTTCCTTCTGTGTTCTGAGGGAATTGTCTATCCACAAAGAATTTGTCTGAAGTATTATGCCGAAGTGGTGTTTCCACTGGATTAAGTCAACTCTTCTTGATTTTTTTTTGATGGGGTACAGGCTTTGCCTTTAATTTTAATTTTATTTTTTTCTAAATTATATATAGGCAAAAATTGCTAAATTTCAAAATAATTTTAGTTCCAAATTTTCTTATTCCCTAATTCCCTCCTTGAAATCACAAGCAATATGATATAGATTATACATGGATAGTCATACAAAACATTTTTATATTAACATTGTTGCAAAAGAAAATGCGGGACAAAACCCAAACCAAACCCAAGAATAATAAAATAGAAACAAAAATGCTTCAATCTACATTCAGACTCCATCACTTCTTTCTCTGGAGTTCGATAACATTTATTGTAAGTCCTTTGGAATTGTCTTCAATCATTATATTGCTGAGAAACACTAAATCATTCACAGTTGATCATTATACATTATTGCTCTTACTGTGGTTAATGTTCTCCTGATTTTATCCTTTCAATTTGGAGCAGTACCTGTACATCTTCCCAGGTTTTTCTGCAAGAAGCCTCTTCATCATTTCTCTTACAGAAAAAATAGTATTCAATCAAAACAATAAAACACAACTTTTCAAATACTCCCCAATTGAAGGGCATCCCCTCAATTTCCAATTCTTTGCCAACCCTGAAAGAGCCACTACAAATATTTCTTGTGCATATAGGTCCCGCTCCTTTTCCTTTGATCTCTTTTGGATATAGACCTAGTAGTGGTATTGCTGAGTCAAATGGTAGGCACAGTTTCCTATCATTCATTACATAGTTCTGAATTGCTCTCAAGAATTGTTGGATCAGTTCATACTCTATCAATAGTGTTATTGTGTCACTGTTTTTAATGGTATTTTCTTTTTCTGTTACATGGAAAGATATCCTTAATACTCATTTCCTCATAACGTTTTGAGCTCCAAATTTTTCTCCTCCTTCCATTCCCTTCTACCTCCCCAAGACAGCCAGCAACTTGATATAGGTTATATACGTGCAATCGTGCAAAACATAACTCTGAATTAGTCGCATTGTGAAAGAAGACACATAATTAAAGAAAAATTACAAAAATGAAGAAAGCGAAAATAGTATGCTTCAATCTGCATTCAGCCTCCATCAGCTCCCTCTATGGATGTGGATAGCATTTTCTATCATGAGTCTTTTGAACTTGTCTTGAATTACTATATTGCTGAGAAGAGCTAAGTGAATTATAGTTAGTCATCACATAATGTTCTTGTTAATAAATACAATGTTTTCTTGGCTCTCGTCACTTGATTCAGCATCAGTTCATCTAAGTCTATTAAAGGTTTTCTGAAATCTACATGCTAGTCATTTTTATAGCAAAATAATATTCAATCACAATCATATGATATGACTTATTGAATTATTCCCCAATTGTAGGTCACCTACTCAGTTTTCAATCCTTTGCCAACATGCAACAAAATCTGCTATAAATATTTTTGTACATGTTAGTCCTTTTCAACTATTTGGGATAGAGATCTAACAGTGGTATGCTAGTTCACAGGAGAGGCACAGTATGATTTTCCTTTAGCGATAGTTCCAGATTGCTTTCCAAAATTGTCACAATGGTTAACAAATCCACCAACAATGCTTTAGGATTCCAATTTTAACACATCCATTTAACACATCCAATCCAACACTGATCATTTACTTTTTTGCATCATATTACCCTATCCAATGGTATGAGGCAGTATGACAGGCTATGAATTTTACAACAGCTGAACATAAGGAAAATATTTTTATGAGGAAAGCATATAGCTAAATTGGAAAATTAGCAGAAAGAACTGCAGCTTAGAGTCCCCAAGCGTCCTTCCACAAAGATTTGGAAAATGTAAGAAATTTTGTCCTAATCAACAAATCATGAGTAAATCACAATCAACCATTCACTTTTCCTTGCAAGGTGGGCAGAAGATAGGAAAAGTGAATCTATGCACAAGATAAACATAAGGATCTGTGGCTACTGGAATTGGGGCCTCACCAGCAGGTATGCCACTAGGAGCATTCAGTGAGACAATTGATGGAGGATTGAGCATATATATCATAGCAATGAGAGACCCCAGCCCCATGTGAAACAGTCAACCTTGGTATTTAAGAAGGAATATATACCAAGTGACAGGTGGGAAGAAAAAGTCTGGAACTCTGGATTATAGTCTGGCCCAAAGAGCAGCAACACCAGTGGTGGGACCAGCAAGTAGCTGTGGCTGCAGCAGCAATTTCAGCTTCAAGATCTCACAGCCCAGAGATAGTAAGATTGGAAAACTGCTGAGAAAGAGAGTAGATGGGAGCCCTATGCTAATACTGGGCATAAGATTAGGCATTGTTGGGCAAGTCCATTGTACATATAAAGTCCCATTTTCAAGATGTCAAAAAGTATTTGCAAGTGCAAAGGAGCAGGCAAACTGACCATCATAGTTACAGAACAAAGGGGAACTAGGACTTATGACTGCAAGTGAGCAGCGACCCTACCTGGGTGAGAACCTGAGCACAGACCAGGAAGCTGGGGTTCTCGCCTCTCCCCAGAGCATACCAGCTTGGAACTATGTAAAACCTCCAAATACCCAATACTAGCTCTGAAAACAGAAACACCAAAAAGAAAGAAACTTAGGGCAGTGGTCCACACTCAACAGCTGATTAGAATCTAACTTCAGGATCACACAGCTAGTAAGTGTCTGAAGGCAGATTTGCACTCACAAAGATGATTTTCCTGACTCAAGGCCCACCACTCTATCCACCATGCTGCCCATTGAACAGTTTCTTTTTCCCCCTGTTTTTCCATATCCTATCAAGCATTTGTCACTTTCCTTTTCCTTCATCTTAGCCAATCCTATAACTTTGAAGTGGTTTCTAAGAGTTGTTTTAATATGTATATCTCTAATCCATAGCTACTGTGAGCATTTTTTTTCAGGTGAGGTTGATAGCTTTAATTTCTCATTTCGAAAATCACCTATTTATAACCTTAAACAATGTATCAACTGGGGAATAGCTTGTATTTCTCTAAATTTGGATTAGTTCATTATATATTTGTGAAATGAGATATTTCTCAATGACATTTGATGTATTTTTTCCTTTTATCTGCTTTCCTTCCATTTTTGGCTATATTGGTGTGTAAAACATTTTTGTCTTCGTTCAATCAGTTATCCACTTGATTTCCTGTGATCCTTTCTATCTATTGCTTGGTCATAACCTCTTCACTTATCCACAGATTCAACACGTCCATTTCCCATGCTCATCCAATCAATGTATGATATCACCCTTTACATCTAAATCATTTATCTTTTTGGCCCTATCTTAGTATTCAATGTGTGACGCTGGTCTACATCTACTTTCTTCTAAATTACTTTCTAGTTTTGCCAAGAATTTTTGTCAAATGGTGAGTTTTTATCCCCAAATCTTGGATTTATACATTTATCAAACTCAGATATTTCACAGTGCATTTACTCATGAGCAAAATTAAGGATTCTTTTCATTTGATTATATTTGATTGGCCAAAACATGAACAATTAATTTTCATCTGATTATTAGGGTATTTTGTGATGGGCTTTGTAATAATGTCTATATAGTTTCTGTGTCTTGTCAGATCAATACTATCTATAATACAAGGAATTTCACTTTCTAGGGCTTCCTGCTTCATTTGGTTCATAAGAAATACAAATGCTAGTAATTTGTGTGGGTTTATTGCATATCCTGCAACTTTGCTGAAGTTTTTCATTATTTTTATTAATTTTTAAGTTGACTCTCTTGGGTTCCTTAGGTAAAATATCATATCATCTGCAAAAAGTAATAGATACATGTTATATTCTTCTTGGTCCTACGGATGACTTAACTCACT
>CM053623.1:449245461-449276108 GCA_028646595.1 Phalanger gymnotis | reverse complement strand
TATCAGTTGAAATGGCCACTTCATGATCACCATATGATCACTTAAAGAGAGCCACTATTTTTACTAATTGACCCAGCTGCATGCAAACAAAAGGAACAGAAATCCACCAGGAGCTGTAGTTAGAGCTAATCTGACCTCTCCTAGACAGCCACATCAAGGAAGACTTCATTACTGGAGGAATGTCATCAAAGCTATTGAAAAGCTGGCATCTCAGGATTAGGCTGGGAAACAGGCTTGGACCAGTTCATCTCAACAACAGCTAATTCAAGGCACTAGAATTGTTGGTAGTATTTGAATAATGCCCTGCAATGATTGGAAATGTGTTTGAACTGGGGCCAAATAATGTACACCCAGCAACTAGCATCAGTTCATACTTGAGTAGTATATGTGACTTTCACAGATGCTCTCTTAATACCAATTGCAATGGGTTTACATACTTCTACTTTGAAAGAAATGATGAATACCAAGCAGCAAATCTGAAGAAGAGGCACCTTGGAATTTGAGTTCTAGGCCAAAAGAACAACCTAGGCAAAGACTTGATGATGGGAACTAGAATGTGGCGTATTGAAAATGATAAATAAATGCATTCAAATGAGTTATTAAGTACAGAAAGAACAGTGGTGTGCAATAAATCAGAAATGTTAGTACTCATAATCACTGTTAACATTTACATAGCGCTTACTCTGTGCTAGGCACAGAGTACTTTAAAACTATTATGTTGTTTAATCCTCCCAGCCACCATTGGAGGTAGGTGCTATTATGATCGCCATTTTACAGATGAGGAAACTGAGGCAAACAGGCAGTAAGTGATTTACTCAATACCACACAGCTAGTAAATATCTGGAGCAAGACTTGAACTCTGATCTTCTTTAATTCAGGTCTAGCTCTCTCTCTCTCCTTTTCACCAAGTAGTGGTATCATCCAGCAGCATCTAGAGCAGCACCAACAACAGCATCAACAGCAATAACAGCAGCAGCAATAGCAACAGCAGCCCTGCAGCAGCAGCAGCAGCAACAGCAGAGCAGCAGCAGCACAGCTTGGTGATATAATGGATAGAGTAGGGGACCTGGATTTAGGAAGACTCATCTCCTTGAGTTCAAATCTGGCATCACACACTGACTGGCTGTGTCACCCTGGGCAAGTCATTTAACCGTGTTTGCCCCTGTTTCCTCATTAGTAAAAATGAGCTGAAAACGGAAAATGAGATCTACTTCTATATCATTGCTACAGATCAATGCCCTGTGCCTGCACTAGGGGAGGGCCAGGGTTGGAGAGAGATCTGGAGAAAGGAGAGCTCTAGTCTCTTTGGGTTCTGCAGCCATTTTAGACACTTTGGGCTTCCACATTTGAGAAAGAGATGAGGTCAATTCTACTTCAGGTTACGAAAAGGAGAATAATACTCTGGGGAAAAGCCAACATGAAAGGATGGAATAGTCTCTATCATCTCACTACACCCAACTTGCTGCATCAAAAACTTCAGGGAATTTCCAATGGGGTGATATCTAGAACTTTCTATTCTCTCGTTTGGTTGATCTGAGTGACCTCATCCCTAATGCTACTTAATTCTCTGTCGCTGGGTACATATTCTCTTATGTATACTTTCTTAGTTTTCTGTGTTGTTGCCCAATTGGCATACTGGGATTCTTTGCTATTTCCAATGTGTGTTCGTCATGGAATATGTGCCCAGAAATCAGGGAATTAAACCTTAGATAGGAAGCTTGAGGTCCTCATTTCCTATTACTGAACAGTGATTAGGAGTTTACATGAAACTGAAAACCACATTCCCTAGACTAACAATATGTAAGGGAGCAGATAGACATCATTGTATCCTAGTGCCTTGTCTCTTTGAGGAAGGTGGAGGGGGAAAACTTCTGGCATCAACCTCTTGCTTCTCTTCCTGGCAGGAATCAAAGTTTCTCTTGGAGAAGGATGACAGAGAAGAGAGATATCTATTCTGCTCCGCTTTGAGCCACATAATGGCATCTCCATGCTACATGTAGGGGGCAATCCTCATTACAAACACACACATATATATATATATTATATTTATATATACATGTGTATACACATAAGTATGTGTGTATGTATATGTTTTCAAATTACAAGGTTGCTTTGCTATCCAGTACACAGAAAAAGGAAACTTCAGAAGTAAGAACAGAAACCTCTTAAAAAACATGAGACCAAGTCCACCAATGCTCATAGACTATATGTGGAATCCCTAAAGAACTAAGGAGCAAGGGAGGACAATTGGACCAATATCTTTGCTTTTAGCTCTATGAAAATATATTTTTCCTAGAGATAAATTATCTACTCTTGTAGATCAGTCTCTGATCATCTTTCACACCTTCAGAGACATTAAGTGAGACACAATTTTGTATGTATCAGAGGCAAAAAGTAAAAAGAGTGAAGTATGTTTATGGGACATTACTGCCTCTTAGCAGTCATCTTCAGTGACCTTGGGCATAAGAGTGGAAAGGAGGACTACCTTTGTTTCAAGACAAATATTATGACAACAATTAAGGAGGAAGGGACTCTGGGGGACATCCTGCAGTAGCTCTGCACCTGTGTTCCACATCCTGAAAAAATACAATGCAAAACAGATTTCATCATTTATTTTCTTTCCTTGTGTCTTTGAAACTTTAGTATTCTCAATGAACTCTAAGAGTACCACAAGACTCTTTGACCCTCTCCTGAGTCATAGAGATCTTCCAAAGTTTTCCTGTTGTCACCAGGCCAAATGATTCTGGCTTACCAGAAGTTGTATCAGACAGGGTTCTATATCCTGTTTGTACAATGGATAATCTAGTATTCACAACGCTTTCATGGAGCTTGAATTTCCTCACTCTGAATATTCCATATAGAAAAAGAGAATGCAGCCTACACACATCCTCCAATCCTGAGTGATGCTTACCCATTTTTCCTCTTCAGTTAGGTATAGTGAGTCCATTCAATTTCTAGGTAACACCCCCATTTTCTCTCGTTACCACCAAAATACCAAGAGATCACACAATCTTTATAAGTTTTTGCTATTACCATGTAATCATACCATCTTCTTTCTTGGATGACATTATTCGATTTCTCCGTCATAAGCCTCTCTTCATAACATTATCCCATCTCCTCATATGGAGCCTATGAAGATTTATAAGGGACCTTATCCTTGCTCTCAAGGAATTTATCTTACAGTGTCAAATAGGTAGAATGAAATGGCACTACATGTGGTAACTGGTAAGCACCCACACAACAAAATCCCTGGACGAGTTGGGGAAGAATTGAATCATTCTATTGCTGTATCCCTATAGCCTGGCACGGTGCCCAGTACAGAGAATGATAGAAGAGGAAAGTGAAAAAATGTTTGAGAGGATGTGGAAAAATTGGGACATTAATTCATTATCAGTAGAATTGTAAAATGATCCAACTATTTTGGACAACAATCTGGAATTATGCCAAAAGAGTTATTAAACTTACCCTTCGACCTAGAAATACCACCACTATGTGTTTCCAACGATGATTAGAGGAAAAGGAAAAGAGTGTTTATGTTTCCAAATGTTTACAGAACCTTTCTTTGTGATGGTAAAGAAGTGGAAAATGCAGGCATTGCTGTCAATTGGGGAATGGCTGAGCAAGTTCTGGTATGTAATTGGGATGGAATGCTACTTTGCTTTAAGAAATATGGGCTCGGCACCACCACCTCTCCCAGTTCTGGTTCTTGCTTCAACAGTGTTTGGACGGAACAGATCTGGGGTCCCCCAGCTCCCCTCGGTTTTGAACGTCACCTTTCTGCAGTCCGACAGCCTCTGGAACCAGTCGCCTCCCGCTTCCGGGACCAGCTGCCACCTGCCTCCGAGATCAGCCACCTCCTCACTTCACCGACGGTGTCATGAGCTCTAGCTCCCAGATCCGCCAAAACTTCTCCTCTGAGGCCGAGGATGCCATCAACCGCCTGGCCAACCTGTACCTGCAGGCCTCCTACTCCTACCTGTCCTTGGGATTCCATGTCGATCGGGATGATGTCGGCCTGCCTAGGGTGTCGCGTTTTTTCCGTGAGCTGGCGAAGGACAGACGCGAGGGTGCTGAGCGCCTTATGAGGCTCCAGAACCAGCGCGGGGGCCGTGTCCTCCCCCAGGCTGTGCAGAAACCAGCCCAAGATGAATGGTGCCGCAGCTTAGATGCTATGCAGGCTGCCCTGAACCTGGAGAAGGACCTGAACCAGGCCCTTCTGAAGCTGCATGCCCTGGGCTCGAGCCAAGGGGATCCACAGCTCTGTGACTTCCTGGAGAGCCACTACCTGGGTGAGGAAGTGAAGCTTCTGAAGCGCTTGGGCAACCACCTGACCACCCTGCTCCGTGTTCGGGTGGACCCCCAATCCGGGGTGGGGGGGTACCTGTTCGAGAGGCCGAGCGGCCTGGGCAGGCAGCCCCAAGGCCGAACCAAGAACACCCACAATAAAGCTAGCTGCTCACCCAGCAAAAAAAAAAAAAAAAATGGGCTCAGTGATTTTAGAGAAAACATGGAGGAATTTGCATGAAGTAATGAAGAGCAAAATGAGCAGAACTGAGATAACACTGGATACAATAACAACAAGGTTGTTTGAGGAATGAACTTTGAGTCAATAAGTTATTTTGGCTATTATGAATACCCAATTAAGTATAAAGGACAAGTGAAGAAAGATGTTATCTGCATCCAGAGAAAGAACTGGCAAATAGAAGTATGTATAGAATAATTTTCATATAAGTGTGTGTATACATATATACATATATACAAATACACAAAGGCACATGCACACATGCACATCTATAGCTATTTGTATCTAATGGCAGTCATCGATACTCTAGGGTGAAGAAAAAGGAAATTTACATGATAATTTTGCTGTATACTTGAGTAGCAAGTGGGTGCATAGTAGATCTGCAGTTTCAAGTATAATCGTATTTTCTTATATGTACTGTTATGGAAATGTTTGTTATATTCTATAAATTAAAAATAAAATTTGAAAAAGCTTCTAAATGAAAAGTTTCAAATCTATTGTTACTGTTAAACTACCAAAAATTAGCTTTTAAAAATATTTCTCTCATGTGAACAAGAAAATGCCGTAAGTGGATTTCAAGAAAAACTTTTGCATGATTGGTGGATAGGACTGAAAAAATCGTGTTTTAGAAAGCTCAGCCTAAGTGCATTTCTTTCATTTACAAACAGGAGACAACTAATTAGACCACAGTTAATGGAGTACTGAGAGTGAAGTCAGGAAGACATCAGTTCGAATCCAATGGCAAACATCTGCTAGCTTTGTGACCCTGGCCTCTTTATGACACTTAACCTTTCTCTGTCTCAGTTCCATCATCTGCAAAATGAGGATAGTGATAGTATGTTAATGCTATTATTATTAATATTAATACTAGCATTAATATTAATATTTCTGATATTTTAGCCTCCATTAAAGCCATGAATAATGAAACAGCCGGAACTTAGAATGATGTATGGGACATCTTTGAGTAATGAAGAGATTGCCTCAGAGCCAAGAAGTCTTAGATCCAAGTTCTACTTCAAATATTTACTAACTGTTTGACTGTGGGAAAGTTCCTCATCCTTAGAATAAAGAGATAGTTAGTGTTATGTAACACTTTATGGTTTGTAAAAAAAAAAAAAAAAAGAGCTTTACAAATATCATCTCATTTTATTCTCACAATAACTGTGAGATGTAGGTGTTATTATTTTCCCCACTTTACAGATGAAGAAACTGAGGTAGATAATAAAGGCATTAAAATGTTGACATTTCATCGAATAATTTATCATCTGAAGGCCAATCTGACAGGAATGAATGTCCCAGAATTTCACTGGGCTAGGCCCAGCTTGCTGTTTCTGCAAGCTCAGTCTCTTGCTAGTAGTCTGTCAAAGTCCTTACAGTTGGCTAAATCTTAGTGGAGTTCATGCCTCACAAGCTTAAGGAGCTTTTCTATGTATTTTGAAGATACAGTGGAAAGCTGAGATAACAGAAGTGCTTTGTAAAACAAAAGGGTTTAACTTAACTTAAGATTTAAGATTAAGAAAGGAAGGGTGTATGCAAGAATGTGCTGGAGGCTTCCCTGAAACACACACTGACCCATTGGCAAGGGACAATTTCTCCAATGATGGCAAATAAACATAAAACTCAAGTCAAGGACAATAATAGGCAGCATTTATATAATATGTTAAGTCTTACAAAGCACTTTGCATATGTTATCTCAGATAATCCCCTCAGTAGCCCTGGGAGGTAGGTCCTCTTATTATTCCCTTTTATGGCCTAGATAACTGATGCTCTGAGACATGTTTAGTGAATTGTCCTGAGTCTCACAGCAAGTGTGGAAGGGAGGATTGGGATTCAGGCCTTCCAGAGTCCAAGTCCAGTTGTTGATCTGCTCTGCCCCTATGGGCCTCAGATGATTTAACTGACCTGTTTGGGAAATTTTAAACGAAATAAATAACAGTACAGTAGCACATCAATACTGTAGATATGTTGCTTTTTAAATCAATATGGGAATTAAATTGGCTAGGATTGATGGGAGAGATCCTTATGGGTAACTAGTCTTCTGTTTCTATTAGAGTGTGGCATTTCTGATCTAGAAAAGCAGATTAAACTAGATAATTAACTCTCCAGGGGAACTGCCACATTATTTATCATTTTATTTACCAGGTTTTAAGCTGCTACTGTGTGTCAGACATTGTATTAAGGGTTTTACAAATGTTATCTCATGTCATCTTTATAACAGGCCTGGAAGGTAGGTGCTATTGTCATCCCCATTTTATAGTTTAGGAAACTGAGGCAGATAGAGGTTAAGTAACTTTGTCATTATCACTGAGGTAGTAAGTGTCATCGGCCACATTTGAACTCAGATCTTCCTGACTGTAGTGTACTCTGACCACTGAGCTACCAAAATGATAAGGAAGATTTGAATTGGGTTCCAGTCCATACTTGTAGGAATTGCCTGAGTGACCTCAGAGAGTCTAGCGTGCTGTCCAACACCATGGAAAGTAGAGCAGCAGCCCCCTTGAGGACACACACTGACTTGTGTGGCCTGTCACAGTTGTAATTAGGCAAGGTCTAACCAGTCCAGACAGCTACCTCAAGGAGTTCACAGCTAGAGTCACCACCATGGCAGTTTTTGAAGAGGGAATATCCCAAGTTGATTATGGGCAGCAAATGAGAGTCTTTGGTGACCTTTTCTCGAGAAAACTGGAAGCCTTGGAACCAGTGGTAGTGTTTACATAGAGTATAGACTAGAAATTTCTGGTAGTATATAGACAGAGTATTGCCCAGGAAGTGCTGGCATTGTTTACACAGAGTATAGGCCAGGAAGGGCTGGTAGTGTTTACCCATAGTCTAGACCAGGAAGTGCTGGTTGTATTTAGAGCAATGAGAAGAAGAGGATAAGAACCCAAGTAAAAGTCATAATGGTCAGTATTCAGTAAAATATTAAGTTTAAAGTGGAGCTGGACACTCCATACCATCTAAGTTCTACATATGGGATCTGAGATCACGATCAGATGAAAATGAAAACAGATCTGTCTGCTTTCCCTTCATGAGGGTGAGAGAATTGAGAACACTGTTCTCCATGCCAATTCAAACTCATCTTTTAGCTGGGTAAAGATCATGTTGTCAGGTGGCTTTCTGGAAACTGCAGGGCTATTTGAATTCAGTGAGTAGGGATTGTCCTTCCAATACAAGACTATTATCTATCTACTCATGTGAGCAATTTTACCCTGAAGGGGCATAGGTCAAGCATTAAATCTCATTTTCTTGAATTGTATGCTCACTTAATGGGCTTAAACAACTTGGAAAATTTAAAGCTGGAAAGTCTACCTAGAAAACATCTGGCTCATTCCCTTGCCCACAAGTGGTACAGTGGATAAAACACTGGTTTTGGAATCAGAAAGATTCATCTTCCTGAGTTCAAATTCAGCCTCGGGCACTCACTAGCTGTGTGACCCTGACTCATATTCAGCTTGTGCTCCATTAAAATCTCCTGATTTTTCTGCCTGATATTTGTCTCTCTAACCATGATTTTTCTATCATGTGCTTGGGAAGATTTCCTTTTTTTTTAAAACTAAATGTGAACTTTTATATTTATCCATCTTAAATTCCATCCTAAATTATTTGGTCCAAAGATTTAGATTGGCTGGAAAAATTAAGATATATTTCTAAGGATTAAAACTTAGAATTTAAAAGTTCATTCTTAGTGACTCTGTCAGGGGGGATGGGCATGAGGCCAACTTCCCTCTCTCTTACACTCTAGCCAGATGCAGGGACCTCAATCACAGAACTAATTGTTACAGAAGTCCCCCTTAACCTGGAGCTCTACACCTGGGTCTCTAGTAATAAGCAGAAAATTTACTTGGCAATATACTTCCAAATATACTTCCTGTCTCCTGAGATTTGGCTAATTTCATAAGTTATGAGAAGTCCACAAGATCCACACCGACCCCTCCTGAGAGCAAGGTTGGGGTTGGGGGCAGGTGAGAAGGAGCTCCCAGAGTTCTGCTCCTATCAACAAACAGGCTCCTCTGGTGATTATGGATTGCCAGAAATTACATCAGGCAGGGGCCTGTGTGAGGTAACAAAGTCAGAAAGTGTGATCATCTGTGACAGGGCCTGGCATCTCAGGCTCCCAAATCAGACAGCTTTTAAAACTTTCTATCACTCATACACTGTACCTCAGTGTTTAATCTACAATAAAGATTTAATAAATATTTATTGAGAGAATTAGTAGTACTACTAATAATAAAAGCTAGCATATACATAGCAACTTAGATATATCATCTCATTTCATTCTTAAGACAACCCTGAGAAGTAGGTAGCATTACATCTCTGTTTGGGAGATGAGGAAAGTGAGAATAAAAAATATTAAATGCCTTACCCAGGCCTTTATAGCTAATAAGTATCTCAGTCAGGTTATGAATCCATGTTTTCCAAATCCCAAACAGAGATGTTCAGTCCACTATGCTCCCAAACTGCCTAAATGAATGAGAACTTGAATTAATATTGTATTTTAAGCTGATCAGTCACTTCCCTCACAAAAGCCCAGATATCAGAGCAGAATATACCACCAGCTTTATAGAAGAAATTAGGTAAATCAAGGAAGAATTTGGCTAATTTTCACAAATGGTATTCTTGAATCTGTGTACCCTCAAATTCTCCTCCTACCCACAATGTGTATGTAAGCATGAATACATAGAGAGAAATACAACATACACAAATGTATGTATGTTATTCACGGAGCGACCAGGTGGCAAAGTGGAGAGAGTACCAGGCCTGGAGTCAAGAACATGAGTTCAAATCTGGCCTCAGACATTTACTAGCTTTATGACACTCTAACTCTGTTTGACTTAGTTTCCTCTTCTGTAAAATGAGATGAAGAAGGAAATGGCAAACCACTCCAGTATCTTTGCCAAGAAAAACAAAAATGGGGTCCCAAAGAGGCCAATATGATTGAAAACCACTTCCTAGGGTTGTTATGAAGACCAGGTGAGAGAATATTCCTAAAGATCTTTTCAAACCTTAAAGTGCTAGATAAATGCTAGCTATTCTTAGAAGAGTTATGTAGATATTTTTACTCATGTAAATTATTTCCTGTTTCTTGTATATGTCACTTATCTGTATATATTTCTTTGCTTGCTGTGTCTTCATTAGGTTGTGATCCCCTTGAGAGCAGAGACTTTGGCCTCTTTTTTTATCCCTACCATTTAGCACAGTTCCTGGCACATAGTAGGTGCTTAATAAGTGTCTATTGCGTAAGATAGTAATGTTCAAGAAGATAATAGTTAACCTATTTTCATATTTATATTTCATATAACCTTAACCTAAACATATTTCATAGCCTTTTCCATATTTTTAGAATACTTCCTTCACTCTACTACCAGGAGACATTATTATTAGCCTACTTTTATAGATTTGAGAGCTGAAACTCTGAATATGACATTTTTACTCGTGATCACATAAGTAAGGAGAAGAATTACAGTTTGAACCTATGATTCCTTCCACCAATGCAACCATCTTTCTCCTATATTACATTATCTTTCAAAACAAGGCCTGTGTCAGAGAACAAAGAGATATCTGACTGAGGGGGTCTGGATCAGGGAAGGCTGATAGAAGATGATATTTGGGCTTGGCCTTGAAGAATAAGTGGTAAAACTTCAAAGGAAAGGCATTACAAGAATGAAGAACAGTAAGAGCAAAGATTGAGGGAAGATCCCATAATTTGGCTTGCCTAGTAACTAAGATTCAAGGAGAGACAAATTTAGCTTGGAGCAGAACTGAATAAGCATTTTTGATGAAAGAGAAAAGAGTTTGGTCTTTCCACCACAGGTAATGGAAAGCCGTTCAACATATTTCTAATAGACAAGGATCATCAGCATCATGCTTTAGAAAAAAGTAATAATTTGTAAGGTATATGTAGGACACATGGGAAGGAGGAGGCAACTCTGGGCAATGTAAACTAGAGAAAAAGGCTGAAGTCAAACTGAAGAAAAACAGTCAGAACTGGCCCATAGGAGTCATCCTCTGAACTGTAGTTAGGAGGCACAGGTAGGGGTAAAATATTGCCAGGGCTGAGTCAGAAGAGATGCTTGGTTAGAGTTAACCAAGGAAAGCGGAACATCAGGAAGAACAGAGTCAACCTGCCCACATCTCTCCTGACTAGAAAATCATCTCCTAAGTCACCAGATGATGACTGAAGAAAGATCAGATTGATTTTTCTGGTGGCCCTGGAACCCCTTCCTCAGTCAATTCCTGAGAAATCATGAATTCCAGCCTCACCCTCTTGCTATGCCTCTGCCTGCCTCTGTGGACCAGAGATCAGTGTGATTTCTAATTCAGTCCTCTCCATGGAGTTTGTATGTTTTTCTGTTCTTTATTTATTTTGACTAGTATCCAATCTGGTTGGAATTGCTTTTTGGTTACAGCAAAGTGCTAGAAACAAAACAAGGTCTATCAGTTGGGAGACGGTTAAACAAATTGTGGTACGTGAGTAGGATGGAATATTTTTATGCCATATGAAGTTAAGAGCATGACAGATTTAAAGACATGTATGGAATAGTATAAACTTCTAAGTGTGACATAAAAGAAATACACAACTCTTTATGTCATCACCACAATAATATGCGAAGGAGTTTCCCTCTTGGGAGCAAGGCAACTCAGCTCAACCAAGATAGAGAGTTGTGTATCCTGCCCAAAAGAAACTCACTGAAGTCTCTAGTATAGCTGGCTGGAGATAGGGACAAGATGGACACTATTTATTCCTCTCATGTCTTCCCACGACTCTTCCTTCACCGATATGATGTGGGGTTGACCTATTCTGCCTTCTTTTTAATTTTTACATATTTAATTTTTAATTTACAGAATAAAATAAATAAATAGAATAAGGACATAGGCAATTTAATAAGTCTTTAGGCATAATTCTAGATTACTCACCTCTCTCATTGTTCTTCTTGAAGCTGGAAGCCAGAAGTGTCCAAAGCCACTCAATGCTTGAAAAAGACCTAAAAAAAGACTTTAAACTTGAAGAGGTTCAAAGGGGACTGAAATAGGTTCAACTCTTCCACTCTCACCAACTCTTTCCTGGCCCTCATGTAGGGCAGAGCATTCATCACCGCCAATGAAGAGAGACTCCTATCTCGATAAGTTTTGATGCAGAAATAACAATAATGTGACATATAAGCATAGACATACTGCTTGAAGGAACATTAGAGATCATTTATTCCAAGTGGAGGAGAACATCTACAGAAGTAAATTAATGGAAATTTCATACAAAGAAATTTTAAAAATCCATGTAGAGGAAAACAACAACACATTGCGATAAGCCTTTTGTGAGAGGTGGCTCTGGAGGAAAATCTTGAAGACAGCTTGGGATTCTAAGAGGCCTGTGGGAGAAAGGAAATTCTTTTCGTGACATGAGAGATGTGTGTTCAAGCCAAAGAATGAAAAGTCCAAGGCATTCAAAAGAATGAGAACATCTGATTGCCCCTTGTCATTTACATCAGAAATCATTATCTTGCTCTTAAAGTGAATATATACATGTATGTGTGGGTATATATGTACATGTATGTATATAAGCATTATGGGTGTATGCATATATTTGATACAGTATATGAATTTTTAATATTAATATTTAATGAGATGTGTGATTTTATCAAAGTAGGAATATAGCAGGAGAGAAAATCTCTCCTGCACCTTCAGTGATACCAACTAATAATAGTCTTAGTGGCCTCAAGTACTGGAGAGTAAAGTGATTTGGCTAGAGGCATAAAAAATAGTTTTTGTCACAGTCTAGATTTGAATTCATGACTTTTTCCAGCAAGGTAGTTTTTCTAGCTACTTTCATGGTGCCTGTTAAATAATATTGATAGTGATTATGTTATTATAATGAGAATATTTATGACAGCAATAATTTTATTAGCACAAAGCCTGTTCATAATAATTTAAACTTTCTCCAAAGCTATTCATTTCACTGGGTATTTACTCACTATCTTGAGAGACAGGGAGAGCAAAACTTGTTCCACTTTGCTAGAAATTTGTACAGTTCATCCCAATCTGCACCATCTGAAGTTACCAGAGCTAGGGGTGGTGTCTGTAGGTTAGAACAATAATAATAACTAATATTTACCTGACACTATTTTGTGAAATATTTTACAAATATCATGTTCATGGCTCAAACAAACTCTGTGAGATGCTGCAGGTGTCATGCCCATATTGTGGATGAGAAATTGAAGCTCAGAGAGGCTAAATGACCAGTCATCAGTTAAACAGATACTATGTGCTAGAAGAAGGATTTAATCTGCAGTTTTCCTTCATTCAAGTCTGCCATACCACAATGACTCTCTCAAGAGTAATGCCACATGCAGAGGTCAAACCTAAGACATCTAACACCCAGTTCAGTAACTAAGGAAACTGGTAACTCAGAAATGGAATATCAGACAAAACAATACCTGAGTGAAGACTTGTGGCATTTCTCCTTTCCAAGTCTGTATTGATTTTTTTTCCTTACTGAACCTCAGGTGCTACACATTATCCAAAGATTCTCTATTTTTACTAAATTGTTTTTTTTTCACATTTGGAACTTCAGAGGGCAAAGGGAGCTGAAACTGTACCATCTGAAGCTACTAGATTTGCTGAAATATTGGATGAACAATAAGTGAGTGCAAATATACTGTCCAATGTCCTTTGGAAAAATGCCTCTTGAAGTCACAAGAGGAGCCAAGGTGATAATGTCATCCTTATTAGCCACACATTCTCTGACTTTTTCCTTGAGCATAATTAGTTAAGGTAGAGGACCTTTATTAATAACATTGAGAAAAGAGTTCACCCTTTCAACTTATATGGTTCATTAGGACTTCCATGGTCTGTGAGTATGTTCCATGTAGCCTTCAATATTGTCCAAAATACAAGTTTATTTAACCTAGATTCTTTTAAATGTACTTTAGAGAAGAGACTTTGATCTTCACAACTAGAAATACTAAGTGTACAAGGATATGCATGTCTGTCTAACTGTTTATCAGCTATCAAAGGATATATATATATATATATATATACATAAATATCTCTCTGTGTATACACACATAACATATTTATTTAATATACATAAAATGTATAGACTTTGAGAGTCAAATATCTACTATCATTTCTTTAGTATCTGTCTGTGTGCATGCATGTGTGTATATGTATGTACATGCACATACATATACACATGCATGTATACAGACAGATACTAATGAAATAATAGCAGGTAATTTTTTGGTCAAAACATATCATTTATATATATTATATAATATGCATATATATACATACAAAAACATACAGGTACTAATGGAAGGAAAGTAGTTATATGGTGGGGGGGCTGCCATAATTTTTTCTCCATGTGAAAGGAGTGTTTTTTGATGGATCCTTCTCTCAAATTTATTATATAGGGAAATAACATGGTCAAATTTGTGCTTTGAGAAGGCCAATATGATAGCTCAGCAAAGAGTGGACTGGAATAGGGATAAAGAAGACATGGAAAACAAATATAAGGATAAATGAATAGGATTGTTTTTTAAGTCAGAAACATCGTCACTGCTCTCAAGCAGCAGACAGTCAATTGGATTTGGGAAACTATGCAAAAAAGTACTTTCAAGGTACATACACTCACTATGCAAATGTTAATATATGTGTGTATGTACGTAAATTAGGAATACATGCTATATAGGTAAACATACCTATATATACATTCACACACAAATGGCATGTACATACGGCCATGTATGCTCCTGTGTGTTATATGTGTGTTATATATGTATGTATATATACATACATTTATATAACATGATTATAACAGTAATAAAATAATATATGACTATCTACATGTATAGGTGTGTTTCTGTACATAGACACACAAATACACACGCACGTACACATACATCACATAAATTTGCCCCTTCAACAAGGTTTCATAAGTTTACCTACCCAATTGATAGTGAGGAACATTGTCAGAGCTCCTGAATTAACAGGATCAGCAGTCTTCTAGACTTCAGATTTGCTCTCAGAAGCCTGACAGGATTAGTTGCAGCCAATTCCTGGAGACTCAGCCAGGGAATGTGAATGGATATTTGGAAAAGGTGCCAAGAGAGGTTCTGTACACTTGCATTTATATTAAATCGTATCAATATATACATAGATGAATACCTAGATACAGACCTAGAATAATAACTGCAGCTTTTTTAATAGAAACAAAACCAAAAACAAACAAAAAAGCCAAACCAAAACAAAATATAATAATGTAGTAACCATGTGGTAACCAGAAACATTATAAACGGTCTGAACTGAGTTCTCCATTAATGACTCAAAATCTCTATCCAAATGTAGAATGAAAATGTAAAAATGTAAAAAATGATGGTATCCATTGTCACAGCAGATGGAAATTTAAATATGAGAAAATAATAACCTGAAAGGAGTGATGATGATGATGCTTGTTTTTTCAATGTCAATAGTTTAATTAGATAGGATATCAGAAGAAAACTTAACTGTTTACTTAGACAACATCTTGTTAAAACTCAATTGAGAAGAGGAATATTTCACATAACATAATTAATAGAACTAGAAGTTGTCAGAGTTTATAGGAAGCATGAAGATCTTCTGGATCAATCACTAAACTTCAGAGGTGATATAATCAAGAAGCAATATTTCTTCGAGGTCCATAAACAATTAGTGGTTAAACTGATATTAAAAAGAACTCAGTGCTGAACTAGTCAGCTACTGGCCTAGATATAAATAGATGAATCCAATGTTGTATGTCACACATTCTATCCAACGACAATATTAATGGAAAGAAAGTATATCATCAAATTAAGCAAATATTAATTAATGATTTCCTATGTGAAAGACACAGTGCTTCATTCTGGGTTTATAAATTAAACATGATAAATATTCCATGCCTTCAGGGAGACCACCTTTCCTTTGGGGATTCAATTTATAATCAGGAAAAAAGATACAAGATAATTTGAGATAAAAATAACAAGTTTGAAAACAAATAAGCAAACTACAAACCATCAAATATTAATCATAACTAGTTGTCATTTAAAATTCTGGAAGAATTTTCAGGGTGTTGTTAAGCAAGATGTTTATCTAAGACCAACCCATCTATCTAGTCACGTTGGGCTTATAAAGTCAAGTAGTGAGTTAATTTCCTATATGTAGATAATCAAAATACCCAACAATATAGAATACAGACATTAGATAAATATAAATTAAATAGATCAATGTGATAAGAGAAAGAGACCAGGGGAATCACAAGGCTTTCTCATCAGTTCAATAACTTTATTGATCTTCTCTTATGTGCATAAGGTCAAATTGGAGGATTTTTCTGCTGTTAAATAGCTCCTGTTTTATGAATAAAGACTTGAAATGAATATTAAGTAGTATAATGAAAGACACTATATGATATGAGGTCCAAAAAATTTCTTTCGAAGGTCTAAGGAAAGATTATTTTTAAAGTTCCATGTTCAGCAAAGATTTTGGGGAGTTCACACTTTATATGAGAAGTTTTATAATACCTGTAAGACCTGGAATTCCCCTGCCTGGGGAACCCTGTATCTCCCCCATAACCATGGGGTGTTCTTTTTGATATATAAGAAAGAAACCAAGGATCTGCAGACTGATTATATGTAATAGTTTGAGCAATCGTTATGAATACATACAAAACAGGGACAATCTTCAGTCTGGGACAGCAGCCAGACAGTTCAGTGGATTCCTGCAAAAGAACCCAAAAAATGCCTTTGGTAATTATAGGAAACAGGGAAGAGGTGTTAGAGATTGTGTCACTACAGATTAGTGGATATTTTTGGTTTTCTGCTTAGTAATGAGTTTGGGAATTAAGGCAATGTTATGGCAAACCATAAGTTTGTGTAATGACCATGTGCCGATCCCATATGGGTCATGATATTCTTGTTATGGTTTTCATAGGTCATACTATTTAAGCTATGACTCAGTATCTAAGTAATGATTTTTAACAGGTCACCATGTCCAGGCTTCCACCTTTCACAGAGTTTAATTTTTTTGGCTTTTCACTTATTAATGCATTGTATGGCTTTTCCCCAATCGGGACCAAACACATGAATTTGAGGGGGGAACATTGTGAAAATTTTGAAAAATATTAGCAAAGTGAGGTGAGGAAACAGAGGATAGTATTAGAGTCATGTCTTTCATATTGATTCTGACGTTACATTTTGGTAGAACTTATGAGCTCTAGTACATTGTTCTTTCTAGTTCTGGTGCTCAGATATGTTGCTTATCCATTGCTAACGGTACTGGTCAATATGTCCTCATCTTTAAAAACTCATAGGATAGGCCCTTAGAGTTATTTACCAGCCTTGGATCATTCTTATCTTTTGTACTACAGGCACTATTTCAACAAGGTAACTTCATACTCATATTCATCCTGTTTCCTGATGTTCCTTACATCTTCTGTCGATTGCCTTTTAAAATCTCAGGTAATGAATTCTCTATATATCCATATGATTCTCTTACAACAAAACCCAGTTTTCCTCCTCACTAGAACTGTTTCTCTTTATTGCTTAGAAATTAATTCTTCAGTACCTCTCATCCTATTCTAACTTCCCCTGTACCATGGGATGTATTATATTAAAAATAATAATATTTAAATAATATTTAAAAACTATATATAAACAATACATATACTATGTATATATATATGTATATATGTGTGTGTGTATGTATACATATATGTATATATGTATACATATATATACGTATACTTGTTCTGTAAACTTTGGAAATCCACTTCCTCAAAATCTTGGATAAGTGCTAGACCTATATAAATTTTATGTTTCTTCTTGTATCATAAAGCTTTCTCCCTTAGATTTTCCATAATTTTCATCCCAGTGAGAAGTTCTTCATGGTTTATGACAATCAAATTGAGACTAGCATTTACCCTCTTTGGGCCTTCAATATTGAGAAGAATTAAATTAACATTAAGGCAAATCAGGAAGATATTATTGGCTCTGATTTTGACAGAAAGGAATAGATCTAGAAAATTGTGGATCCTAAAGTCTCCCAAATCTAGTGAATGATTATAATGCGTATGTGACAGGCTTATGATCTAGTTCCAAACAAGTCATTTAGTACCTTTTTTGTCAAGTTTGTTTTGGTCGACTTTGAAAGCAAAATCACATCTCTTTCTCCCACCAATATCCTTGAACCAACTGATCTTCATCATGCTTCCGCCACCAAATGCAGACTTTCTCAGATGACTATACCTTTTTAATATACAATGCTCCCCAACCCCATTTGTATCTATCTTATTTCTGTTGAATAAGGAATATTCAACCCGAGCCACATTCCAGCCATGGGCTCCATCCTACTATGTCCCCGTGAATCCTGTGAGGTACATTTAGGGTTAGAATCTCATATTCCTCTAACTAGTTGAGGAAGCTGCCTAGAGAAGACCCTACACTTGATCAATATAATATGACCCAGTGGTTTCTTGCTTTGGAAGCACTAACATGTTTTTCTTCTCTCATTCATTCTGGATGGACATCTCTAAATAAACATCAGGATGCCATCTGCATTGAAGGGGTTTCCTGTTTGGGCCCTCTGTTTAACCCACTGTACTAATGACACCATGCTGGCTTGCATTCCTTTAAGTCCTAGACTCTTAGTGCTTGTCTAGGTTCTATTACAATTATATCTCAGGTTTGAAATATCAGGATTATTATGTTATTATTTGATAATATCACTAAAATACCTTATTTCCATTATCATGGAGTTGTACTATATTAAATCTCAGTAGAAAAACTCACTGTACCATGGACTAGTTTCCATATAATGTCTATTGATAGATTAATCATACTCCATATTCAACAAATTAAAAAGAATTGAATAAATATTAAGTTTATTTGTGATATTATATTGCTATATGTTGAACTTTCAAAATAAAAAAGAAACAGATTTGCCGCTGACAAAATTTTACAAAATAAAAGCAGATATGTAAATAAAAGAGTCAAATTTGTAAGAAAATACTTTAAAAACAAAACAATGAATCCACAACTAGCATTGCTGCTTAGAATGTAAGCACAATAAAAATGATGACATAGTTCCTTGAGGCCTTAGATTATTCCTTTTTTTCTTTTTCTTTATCCCCAATTCTTGGCATAGTACCTGACATACAATTGGTACTTATTAAATGTTTGTTGATTGATTTCAATGAGCATTAACAGCTCATTGAGGTTTTATTACATTTCATTGAGTGTTGTCCTAGATGTTGGAGTAGGTACAGCATTTAAACAAGATCCTCCCTCCATTCATAGAATCGTAATATAGGGGAAGGTTCACACAAATATCTTTTTTAGTGTTGTTCAGTCATTTTTCAGTTGCCTCTGACTCTTTGTGACTACATTTAAAAATTTCTTGGCAAGAATAGTGGAATGGTTTGCCATTTCCTTCTTCATATCATTTTATAGATGAAGGAACTAAGGCAAACAGGTTTAAGTGACTCACCCAGGGTCACTGGGCTTGTCTGAGGCCAGATTTGATATCAAGAGGAGTCTTCCTGATTCCAGTCCCAACACTACATCTACCATGTCATGTAGCTATTCACACAGACAATATACAATAAATCCAAGACAAAGATAGAAAAGACAATCCTATATACATTTAGGAATGAAGTTCATTGGAAGTAAAAATCAGGATTATGGTTTTAGATCCGTAAGACACCTTACATTGAGTCAAATCTAATCATTTTATAGATAAATAAACTAAGTCCCAGAAAAGTAATTGATTTACCTGAATTCATGGCAAATCCTAATTGGCAGGCTCAGGATTGGAACTCAAGTCCTTTATCTCTAAATGGAAAACACTTTGCTCAGCATATGCTGCCTATTTCTAAATAAATAATTCGGTTTAAATAAAATATCATTCACTACATGATTCTTATGTATCAGAGAGTACACAAGGCATGTGTTTCCACAATCTGGCTAGCAGCTTCTGTGTGGGGTCCAGATCCACCCACAGCTAGCACCCAGAAAGCTGCCAGACGGCCAGAAAGCCCAGGTTCTTTTGATATGCCTTAATAAGGAGAGCAAGGTTAAGGGGTTGGCAAGCTTACTTTAATTCAGCACACAAATATCATTCACTTAGTTCAGGGGAAAAAGCCAGCACCCTGAACTTCAGAACAAAATACAAGCAAATTACAAACTTCAACAGACTGACCTTGTCTGATTCAAATCCCAATATATAGTTACCAGAGTTCACCAAAGTCTCCGCATCCGGGTGTACAAGCTGGAGGGCTCCTTAGCTACAGCTGCCCGGAGTCTTAACACCAACACTATCTCAAGAGCCCAACATCTGGGTTTCAAAGCTGGGGGGCAGTTTGCAGCTTGCCCAGAGGTGTGCCCCCCCCCCAAATCAAATGCCAAGCTCTCCCCAGTTATATCCAGTTTTTGGAGCCCTGAAGGCTTTGACCTCAGCCAGGCTGGGTCTAGGAAAGTTCTCCATCCCCAGGATCATATCATATACAAATCAATGACTCCTACTTGTCTCAGTGCAGAGAAATGCTCCAAGACAAAAAGATCCCACTTTATCTGCCCCAGAATCATTAAAGGCACTTAAAAGAAGAAAAGCAAAATGTCCCTCCTTAATTACTATTACATAATAATGTTAATGTTACACCTAATAGGGGTTTGGGCCTGGGATTTAGCACTTAGCAAGATTCAATGACAAAAGCCAAACTCTTCAAGGGCACTTGTTGAACTGAATGCTAAGGAGACAATTTTTTGCCTTATGACGCAGCATGGAGGAAATTCACAACTAACAATGAAGAAAAAGGCCATTTACTCAAAAATTCTGCAACATAGTAGAAGATATCAATCATGTAGAGAAGTAACAATAGAAGAAAATATTATATTAAGGAAGGTATAAATGAAGTTCATGCTAGTTCAGTGCTCTAGGACTGTTTTTCTCTGAATCTCATTAACAATGAACATCATGATGATGATGAAGATGACAGTGATGATGATGATGATGATGGTGATGGTGATGATGATGTATACAGATATTGTGTTTTAAAGCCATTTTTCATTCTAACTTTATAACAAATATTTGTAAATGCTATTATTATCCTCATTTTACCTGTAAGGAAACTAAAGTTAAGAAAGAACGAGTGACAGACCTAGGATAACAGAGCTAGAAAGTACTCATGGTTGAATTCGATAAAAATCAGCATTAAAGACGCTTTGGAAAGAAAGTTCTCTGCACAACTTAATATGTGATGCAATACATTATTTGAGGGTTGCTTTAATATTTACTTTCCCCAATTATATGTAAAAACTGAGGAAGTCATTTAACATGTACTTATGCATTTATATGTATAAGAATCTCTCTGCACACTCACACATGTTGTATTTACATACATAAAAATGTATAGACTTTAGGGGAACAAAAGCCTACTATCATTTCGTTATGAGCGTAATTGGTAACATCAAGCAAGATGAACTAGAATTCCAAACCTAATGAGGAAAGTTTGATGTTTTATGTATAAGATTTGATGGACAAAGAGACATCATCATCGTCGCCATTATCATCATCATCTGTAGAAATTATGTAATAATAAATGTGTATATATATGTAATAAATGATAATTAGTATATATATATATATATATATACATATATATATATATATATATAAATGCTTTAAGATTTCTAGAGAACTTTAAGATTACTAGATCCAATCTGGGAATTATTTATATACGATAGATAATGGACACTGATGAAATCACCAAGCACAGTACTATAAAATGAGAAGAGTGGAGTCCAGCAGAGAGTACTCAGGATGTGCGTAATTAGTTGATATAACCTGAATGATGATCCTAAAAGGAAATTGAGGTAAAATGGCCAAACACATAGAAGGAGAAAAAGGAGAAAACAATGCCATCAATACAACACAGAGAAGAGGGAGTACCCAAAAGAAAAGTTGGATTACTATGGAAGAAGGCTTCAGGGAGGTCAAGAGAGATAAACTGAATGAAAAGGCCACTAGAATCAGTAATCAAGAGATCTTTGGAAACTTTTCTCAGAGAAGTTTCAGTGAAATGTTGAAGATGGAATGTCGTTTGCAGAGGATTTAGAAAAGTGTAAAAAGAGATAAAATAGATATACTTAAGCATACTCTACTTTCAGAAAAAGTCTAGTCACTGAGGGGGAGAGGAGATATGTAAGATGATAGCTATTGTGGATGGTCCAATAAACCAATATTTTATTCTTATTTTAAGGTTGGGGTAGGTGAGTGTGTTTGTATACATCCAGGAATGTCATCAAACAGGTATATATTAAAGAAGAATGAGAGAGTGGGGATAATGGCAGGGAGGTGGAATCTACAGAAGATGAGATAGAATCAAGAGTCGTTTGCCTTAGGGGTTTGTTTGCCTTTGAAAGGAAAGGGCCCATCTCTTTATGTGAGACAGAGGCAAAGGAGGAGATAGTTTGGTAATACTTCTGAGTGATGTGTTGGGGAAAAGGAGAGAATAAAGAGCTCTTGGTGAAAGACTTCAATATTTTTATCAGTGAATTACACAGGGAGGTTCTTAATTCAGACTTATGGAAATGACAATGTAACAAGTTTGAAGAGGAAGGAAAAAGGTTGGAATAATCATGTGGTGATTGGGTTACTGAATAAATTATACAGGCATGAAGGTAGTGCTTTATTACTCTGCTGTGTTGAAATTATTAGATGTCTTCAATTTGTAGTGGATCCAGGCAGTCAGCTTTGGTGACTTTGGCCACCTCCATTTCTCAACATATGAATAGGAGTATGGGAGGCAACTGATAGGAGTAATCCAGGTTTGAGATTTGGCACGTCATGATTGTATGATTTCTAAGACAAATTTAAATGGAGTAAATGGTGAAGAGCTGAACAGATTTATCAAAGGGTTGAAATAGGGAAGGGAGGAGAGTGTAGCTACTTCAGCTTGGATGGCTTGGGGAGAGGAAAAAATAAGGAATGGAGGCACTTGAGATAATGGCAGTGACCGAGGAGTTACATGGATGAGTGAAGTTTGAGATGGCAAAAAAAAAAAAAAAGACTGGGATGAAATGAAGAAAATTTAGAGTTCCCGTCTATGGGAAAAAAAAACCTCTTGCATGTGATGGATATGAAGTTTTGATGATTACAAATCCTGTTTCTTATAAGGAGCTTTTGATTGGATTTCATTTTGTACCTGCTGTATTAAGCTATTATTTCTATTTCCAAGCCTTTCCAACACACCTCTGATTTCTTTTCCTATTCTTTCCTTTATTCTTCCTTTAAAATTAATATTTAACTCTTTCAAGAAACAATCTCCTTTTCCTTCATCTAATACAGGAATTCAAACTGGCCTTGTACTCAAGTAATGTTTTTGTTTAAACTAGCCTTTTTTGTAGATATCTTGAAGTTGTTGCTTATTGGCATACTCCAGCTCAGCATAAAAAAAGGTGAGTTTGCAAAATTGACTAGTCTCAATTACCAACTGAAAGACAACTCTGTGCAGTAACTACATCAGAGACATCAAACTTGTAGCCCATGGGATGTCATTCACTCCAACTATATTAAAATGTAATTGGGAAAAGTTTAACATAACTATACACTACAACATACGTAATGTTGATTCGTGGTTTTACAAGTCAGTATGTGGCCTTTTTGAGTTTGACACAACTGCTCCATAGAATTCAACCAGCAGCCAGCGGCCTCTAAATTATTAGCTTTCTGGAACTTTGGCTTGTGTGAGATACTGGTACAAGTTGGAGAAGTTGCCTAGAGAAGACCTTACATGTGATCAATGTGACATGACTCAGTTGTTTCTTGCTTATAAGCTCTAACGTGTTTTGTTTCTCTCATTCATTCAAGATGGACATCTCTAAACAAACAGCAGAAGCCCATCTATACTGAAGGGTTTTTTTTTTTTGTTTGGGCCCCTGTTTATCCCACTCTACTGAAGGTGCCATACTGATTTGTATTCTTTTAAGTCCCCGCCTCCTATTACCTGTCTAGGTCCTATTGCCAATCTATCTAAGGTTGACAATATCAAGATTATTATGTAACTACTTACTAGTATTACTAAAATGTCATTTCTATTCTCATGGAGTCTTATCATACTAAACCTCAGTAGAAAAACTCACTGTACTGTGTACTAATTACCATATAATATCTCTTCATAGACTACTCTCGTTTCAAATTCAAACAATTAAATAAATATTGATTAAAGTTTATATGTAATTTTATGCTGCTATATGTTTAAATCTAAGGATAAAAGGAACTGTCGGTAACCGAATTTTACAGAATAAAAACAGATATATAAATAAAAGATAATGTAAAGAAACGATATTTTATTATTGGCTATCTGATTACATGATTTTAAGCAATAATTTAAAAACAAAACAATGAACCCACATCTATCATTGCTACTTAGAATGTGACCTCAATAAAAATAATGACATACTGTAAGTTTCTTGAAGCCTTAAATTATTTTCTTTTTCATTTTATCCCCAATTCCTAGCACAGTATCTGGCATATAACTGGCACTTACTAAATGTTTGTTGATTGGCTTCAATGAACCTTTCCAGTCAATGTGCACTTATTACATTTAATTGAATGTTGTCTTAGGTGTTGGAATAGGTACAGCATTTAAACAAGATGCCCCCTCCATTCATAGAATTGTAATGTATAGAAAGGTCCACACACAAATATATTTTTTTTTATTGTTCAGTCATTTTCCAGTTGCATCTGACTCTTTGTGACTACATTTAGGGATTTCTTGGCAAAGATACTGTAATGGTTTGCCATTTACTTTTCCACATTATTTTACAGATGAAGAAACTGAGGCAAAGATGTTTAAGCAACTCACCCAGGATCACACAGCTAATAAGTGTCTGAGGCCAGATTTGATATCAGGAGGAAGAGTCTCCTGATTGCAATCCCTGCACTATACCGACTGGGTCACTGAACTATTCACACAGATAATACAAGATAAATACAATAGGGAAGTGCAAAAGACTATGCTGTATAAGTTTATGGATGAAGGTCATTGGAAGTAAAATTCAGGATCATGGTTTTAGATCTGTAAGATAGCATAGAAGTCATTGATCCAGACCTCCTTTTATAGATAAATAAACTAAAGCCTAGAAAGGTAAGTGATTTACCTGAATTCTCGGCAAGTGCTAATTGGCAGGCACAGGATTGGAACTCAAGTCCTTTATCTCTAAATGGAAAACCTTTTCCCAGCACCATGCTGCCTATCTCTAAATAAATAATTCTGATTAAATAGAACATTGCTCACTATGTCATTACTGTGTACAAGAGAATTTACAAGTTGTGGAGTAAATTCAAAACCAACAATGAAGAAAAAGTCCATTTGCTCAAGAACTCTGCAACGTGGTAGGAGATATAAAACATGTAGAAAAGTAATAATAGAAGAAAGTATTATATTAAGAAAGGTACAAATGAAGTTCATGCTAGGTTAGTGCTCCATTACTGTTTCTCTCTGAAGGCCATTAAGAATGAACATGATGATGATAGTGAAGATGACGATGATGATGTTGGTGGTGGCGATGATGGTGATGATGGTGATGATGATGGCGATTATTCATACAGATATTTTGCTTTAAAGTGATTTTTCATTTTAACTTTAAAATGAATGCTTGTAAATGCTATTATTATCCCCATTTTATCTGCTTGGAAGCAAAAGACAAGAGTGACAGGCCTAGGACCAGAGAGCTAGCAAGTGTATATGGTTGAATTCGGTAAAAATCAACATCAAAGACTTGTTGGAAGGAAAGTTCTTATCACACTTTAATAGGCGATGCAATATGCTATTTAGGGATGGGGCTTGTTTTTTTTTCAATATTAATTTCCCCAATTACATGTAATAACTGAGCAAGCCATTTACCCTGTTTTCCCCAGATTACTCTTCTGTAAAATGAATTCGAGAAGGAATTGTCAAGCTATTCCTTTATACCCCTGCTTAAACCTCAAAGGGTATCATGAAGAGTTAGACATGACATAAACGAATGAATGACACAACAAAATGGACCTCTCATATGCAAAAACCGTTTTCTCTTTAGTCTTATCAAAACAATGGTCAACAACAGTTAGTCTATTAGATAGAGCAGGAGAGTGCTCTATGAGAAATTTAAACATTTCTAAAATATGCATCTGCTAACTATAACTCCTATCCATTTTGTTTTCCCCTAGAGATTCAGATTCACATGTGAAAAAATAAACAAATGTAATTTTAAAAACATAATAATAATACGTATTTGATATAAAAATTAATTCACCAAACTATTTTGGCCTTGGCAAGAGGACATGTGTACTAGGCCTCAAATTCTTTTTTTTTTTTCCTCACCACAATTTTCCAAAGGCCTAATTAGTTGACTTAATGTATCTGAATCTTAACCTCTGCTATTACTTTCTCAGAGCTGAAAAAAATAAAGTGAATATTTATTGGCCATCGTCTGTGGACAGTTTATAATCTTTTATAAAGAATTTGTGCTCTCCCATCTCTATATCAGAAAATTACCTGGAGTTCATAGTGGTTTATATTTGAAAATACTCTGACATGTGTTGCCTTATTTTACTGCACCCTGGTAGAGAAAAGTATTGCTGTACTCATTTTTAAAATGAGGAGTTATACTCATAAAAGTAGTTTCTTACCTCCAATGAAAGAATAAGGAAATAGAAAAATCAGAATTTTAACTTGAATGGGCAGACAAAAGTTCAAGGCTATTGTCACTATGGAATAAATACTAATATTACAATTTAACTCTGTATTACTTAGATCCCAGTGTGCCAAGTTTCAGTAAGCATACTTCAAGATGACATGGGAAAAATTGGCAATTGGCTGTAGCTAAATATATGGAAGATTAAACTATGCACAGAAAGGCTAAGGGTAGGAAATGGCTTTGTGGAGAGGGAAAAATATGAATGTAAGGAAGGGAAGAGTAGGAATTAGGATAAGTGAGAAATATAATTACTCAAATGTTGCAATTTTTTTTTTTTTTAGTTTCCGAAGAAATCCAAAGAATGAAGAGTAAATATGTGGAAGTATTTGAGAAGTTGAAGGAAGATGAGACTAGAAATTTTCTTTGATCCTCCAAGCCAATCAAACCTCTTCAAAGTAGGAATTTCAAACAAGAGACAAAGTTATTTTACTGCCTCGATAGTCCAGGACAACAAGAACCCAAACAAGGTTAAAAAATAAACTCAATGCGTTAGCAGAGTAGGCTGGTGATTCCTCACCTCTATTATGCTCACTCAGCACCTCACATAGCAAGCACAATGCTTGAGGTATAGAGATGCGTAAAGTGACCCATTCACTTGCAAAAGACCTCAATGACAGGAAAATTAAGCATAATGTTGTTAATAAAAATGTAATATTCCCTTCTTGGTCAGAAAACCATGCTCACACTAAGGGAAGCCCTTGAATGATCCCCAACCCCTTTGACACAAGAACAAAACTGAAATGTAAATAAAGTGTTAGTAAATGCATTAATAAAGAATATTTTCAGCATGGGATCGTGGATGACTCCATGAAGGTCATAACAGTTGAATTAAATTTTGAAAAACAAATACATCTTAAGCAGCTAAAGGTGGTAGTAGTTATTTCTGGCATGTAAAAGATTAGCTATGAAGACATCTAAATGAGAAGCCAAAATGTGATCTTGAAAGAGAATCCTATTATCAGTGAGAATCATGCAATGGAATTTTGTTGCCCATGGGAGCAATGAATCTTCCTTTCACTTGCATACTAATTTCAATCCTTTGTATCAAGTTCATGGCCAAATGAATTATTAAACCAAGACATAGGTTTATATGGTCACCTTGTATGTATCTAAATAATAAAATTTTAATGAATGATTCCTTTGTTGAAGTGAAACAATTGACCAAGGTGAATACAAGGTGCTTTATTATTATTTTTTTTTATTTCTAGGCAAAACATTAACTATCAATTTCAGTTTTAGGCCGTTTATTTTGCTACACTGTGCATGCAAAACCTCATTCTCACATTCTCTTACATTTTAGTTTTTTTTTTTTCAAAGATGAACTTTCTTTCTTGGGAAAAAAAGGTTGTTTTTATTATCCTGCCCAGTGCAACCTTGATTTTTGTGTTTCTTAGACTATAAATAATGTGGTTCATGAATGGAGGCAATATTGTGTAGGTCACTGAAATTAGAAGATTCTGAAGTGGTGAAGTGCCTGATATAGGACCCAAGACTGTGACCATGCTAGCAGGAATGAATAAGATGAGGATAATCAATTGTGGTGAACAGGTAGACAAGGCTTTGTAGCATCATTCCACAGAGGGCATTCTAAATACAGCAGAGCAAATATAAGTATAGGACATAACTAAAAATCCAAAGCAGAATAAAACTAAAGTTGAACTAGTAGCAAAGAGGAAATACTCAGTATCACGAACCTCAGAAGATGAGACCTTCAAGTTATGAGGGATATCACAAAAAAACTGATGGATCACATTGGATGATGAAAAAGGCAAACAGAACATGTTCCCTGTATGGAGAGCTGAATAGAGGATCTCTCCAATCCATAAACCAATTGTCATCCAGAGACAGCAGCATGCGGTCATGGTGACCCCATAGTGAAGGGGGTGGCAGATGGCCACAAAGCGGTCACAGGACAGAGCCACAAGCAAAGCAATTTATGTTGCAGCAAAGAAGATCAAGAAGAAGATCAGAGCAGCACAACCATGGGGAGAAATAGATTGATTGCCTGTTAGGGAATTCACAATGAATTTGGGAAGAGTGACTGAGATGGAACCAAGATCCAACAGGGATAAGTTGCTCAGAAAGAAATACATTGGAGAATGAAGATGTGGGTCAGTGACAATGGCAGCAATAGTGAGAAGATTCCCCATCAAAGATGCAATATATATCAACAAGAAAAGAATAGCATGTAAGACCTGCACCTCTCAGTTGCTGGAAAACTCCATAAGGAGGAATTCCACGATGATCGTACAATTGCTCGGGTCTTCTAGGGTCCTAGAGTTCATCTTGACACAATAAGAGTAGAGGATACCAAGTTCTAAAAGCAGAGATCAGAAGCACTTTGTTATGTAGAAAGACTGTGAATGTCAATTTGTTCTTACTCACCATATTAGACAGGCAATCCAACCATTTTAAAAGGCCATGATATGACTTACTATTCTACTGCAATCACATTCAACCAATACGTTGAAAATATCTACTCCATTGTACAACCTGAGCCTCCTTGTATTAACTTGCTCAACAGGACCTCCACTCCTCACTTGCCCTACACACACACACACACACAACACACGCACACACACACACACACACACACACACACATACATGCACCACTACAATTCCTAGATCGATACCCTTTTACAAAATATCAGCATATTGTGTTGATAAGCAAAATGGCCTTTGTTTTCTTTGAGTAACTCAGTATATTTTGCTGAGTCTTGCTAAGTGTTGAGCCCCAGGCCCAAGGCCCTATTGGGTATGGAACCTATGCGGATGTGAGCCTCCCAGGATCCTGGGGGGAGCGGCTAGGACTGAAGCCAATAGAAGCCTGTGGTGAAAGGAGCTTGATGAATGGTTGGAGCAGAGTTAAGAGGCAGTAGAGAGGCAGCTGGTGAGGCAGTTGGTGACAGCAATTAAGAGCTGAAGGAGAGAGGAAGCAGTCAGCTAGCTGGAACACAGGTTGGAGATTGTGGCGGAAGCGGCGGTGACGGCGGCAGAAACAGCTGCTGCCGAAGCTGAAGAAAAAGTCGAAGCTGAAGCAGAAGATGCGGAAGCAGAGCTGACCCGAAAGTAGAGCCGACCTGTGTATTGACTGAGGAGTGCCAAGCAAGAACTTGAGGGCAGTTTGTGATCTTCTTACTGGTAGCATAAATATGATTTGGTTTAATGCCATTATGCTTTTCTGTGGCCTCCTGGTTACTCTTGTGAGGCGGACTTATTGGGCCTAGAAGCTTGTGATCAAAGTGTCGAAATGGGAAGGCTGGTTTGTGGGTCTGTTACTGTGGAGCCTAAATAAATGTTTTAATCCTTCTGCCTTCTACTTAGAGAATTCCTTATATCTGACATTTCCGAACCGTTCAGACATATGTATGATTCTATTTAAGATCATAAATTCGGCCATTCTACTACATTTGGCGACAAGATTGATGGGATTGCTAGGTATAAGATCTCTATTTAGAAGCAGAAGAACTTCAGAAGAAGAGATGAATGTCCCAGGGTAGGAGGATCCATTTTATTCCTCCTTAGCAAAGGAATTGGCTAAAAGAGCTGGACCCTATGAAAACTGGGAACCAATGTTACTGAGAGGAGATCCTAAGGATTTTGAAAGTTCTGGGATAGGTGGAAGTAGCCAATATGCTGAACTGACGGCAGTGCACCAGGCCATCAAAATGGAGAAAGGAGGACAGTGTCATATATTTATTGACTCATGGGCGGTAGCTAATGGGTTAGCTATGTGGATGCCTACATGGAGGAATCAGCCCTGGGAGATTCATGGCAAATAAGTTTGGGGTAAAGAGTTATGGGAAAATATATGGGATATGTCTTTGGTTACAGATTTGTCAGTTTTTCACGTTGATGCTCACATGACCCTGACCACACCAGAACCTGAGTACGAAGCACATGCGGATCGACTTGCAAAGATTGCTACTGAATGTATTGTCCCTACTCCGACTCCAACTGATGACCTAGCCTTAGCAAGATGGGTCCACCAGACTGCTGGCCATTCGGGGGTCCAGGCTCCCCATCAATGGGCACAGGATCAAGGTATCAGTATCTCTCATGTATTGTTAAAACAAATAACAAAGGTGTGTTGTATATGCTTATTAGAAAAAGGACGAACTCTTCCTAGGATAGTAACTGGAGAAATAGCGAAGGGAAAAATTCCAGCCCAAATTTGGCAGATAGATTAAATTGGCCCACTACCCCAGGATAAAGGATGTAAATATATATGTACGTGTGTTGACACCTATTCAGGTGTGCTAGTGGCTTGTCCTTATAAGGATGCAACTCAGAAAAACACCTGTAAAACCCTAGATATTGTCAGTTTATACTGTGGAACCCCAATGCAGATTCAAAGTGACAATGGGTCACCTTTCAAGG
>CM053623.1:449216904-449244961 GCA_028646595.1 Phalanger gymnotis | reverse complement strand
GAAGATGTCCCACCACCATGTCCAGGAACACCTGGTTTGGCAGGATATGATTTACATTGTATAGAGAATTTTAGGTTGAATAAGAATAAGAAAGAGATAAGAAAAACCCCTACTGGGGTATGTATGAGAATCTCCAAGAATCATTTTGGATGGATATTACCTAAACCAGGATTAGCAGCTCAAGGAGTACATATATTGGCTGGAGTGATAGATTCTAATTATCAAAGAGAAATTGTTATGACACTCCAGAATTCATGTAAAAAACCTGTACGATTTTGTAGAAACGATAGGATAATTCATGTGATTATTATCCTCTGTGAAAAAAATACCCTTTGTGAAAACTGACCTTCCTCCTAAAATAACTACTAGAGGAGCAAAAGGGTCTTGCTCCATTGATAGAATAAAATTGGGAGCTAAGGTATGGGTAAAACAGAAGCCAGATGATATTTCAAAGGCTGCAGAAGTCATAGACCATGGGAAAGACAACATTGTAGCAGTTGTCTATTCAGGGGAAGATAATTACCAAATCATACCCCTGAACCATATATTTTACCGTGAATAGGATTATAATAGATTTATAGACTCCAGAACTATGGTTGATGCTGATAAATGCCACTAGCTTCTCAGAGGGAAGGTGATCTTGTGTGATTAACAGGTGAAAGTTTGTATCTGGGGAAAAGGCCTGGAGGGCAATCCTAGTCTCCATCTAGAATGGGACTCTTCTAGCTTAGTTTGCTTATTATGTTCCCTTGGAAAGAAACATTTCCTACCTGAGTTAGGCTATGGGATCAAATTCTTGAATAATTGGAGTCTCAACCAGAATGGGGGTGATTTTATTTGAAGTGTAATAGTCCGTACTTGCTTTCTCTTTTGTTCTTTGTCTTGGTCAGCCTTGTTGCTAGTTCTGTCTCCTTTAGGCTTAAGCACCCTACACTCTCCAGTGACTGCCTAGGCATGGAGCATTCTTGGAATTCCTGCCAGCTCACTAAATAACTGACCTCTGGAATGGGACTCTTGGGCAGGGACAGCTCTACATCCAATTTCAGGAAGAAGAAGCAATGGAAAATGAGACTTTCATCCCTTACCCCAAGATTTTGAGCCTCAAACGTTTGAGTGGGGGTGAATGATGATACTGTTCTGTGTACTTATTTTGTATTATCCTGGCTGTATTGTTTTACTGTTATGGTATTATTGACACCCCTTTCCTATGTAATGGGTACAAAGATCTAGGGGTGGATATCTGAATTGTAAAACAAGTATTTTGGAAATGATTGATTGAAGATATTATCTTGCTGGGACCTAGGGGTGGGTCATGTTTGAATTGTAAACAAATATTTGGGAATGTCACTGAATAATATGTTTTGCTTTGTTGTGAATGATATGTTTCAGTTTCCTTCATAATTGGATCACAATGTATGTTCTAGGATACATGGCTGACTAAATTATTTATCCAAATCAAGGAGTGGAATGTGTTGGTAAGCAAAATGGTCTTTGTTTTCTTCGAGTAACTCAGTGTATTTCATTGAGCCTTGCTAGGTGCTAAACCCCAGGCCCAGAGCCCTATTGGGTGTGGAACCTATGTAGGTGTGGATTGATGACTGAGGTGGGCCCAGGGTGGGGCTGGCTGGGGGGAGGTGTGGACTCCAGAGCTGACTCAGAAGCAGAGCCGACCCAGAAGTAGAGTCAACCCGTGTGTGGACCAAGGAGTGCCGAGCAAGGACTTGAGGCCAGTGGGTAATCTTACCTGAGAGGGGAAGCATGAATATGATTTGGTTTAATACCATCATGTTTTTCTGTGACCTCCTGGTTACTCTTGTGAGGCAGACTTATTGGGCCTGAAAGCTTTTGATCAAAATATCAAAATGGGGAGGCTGATTCATGGGTCTGTTACTTTGGAGCCTGAATAAATGCTTTAATTCTTCTGCCTTCTACTTGGAGAATTCCTTATATCCTGTGGTTCTGAACCATTCAGACATATATATGATTCTCTTTGAAATCATAAATTCTGCCTTCTTACTACATATGGTGATGCATTGGTAGGTCAAAGAACAAATCATAGAAACAATCAATAATATCATTAAAGGCAATGACAACAAATGCAATGATATACCAAAATTTATGGGGCACAGCTAATGCAGTACTTACAAGAAAATTTATCTCTCTGAATTCTTATATCAGTAAAATAAAAAAGAGAACATCAATGAATCGAACAGGGGAGAAAAAAAATGGAGGAAGAAAAACATGTCCAACTAAATGCCAAAAGAGAGATCTAGACACCAACTCAAAAAAACTTGATCATTGCTTGCTTCTGTGCTGGCATTCAAAATGGGCTCTTGGCACTTAGTTCAACCAAGGGCGCTTGAAGGAAAAGCATTGAACTTCTATATTAAAATAAGTTAGTTTCATGAAAAAAAATGAAAAGGATTAACCAGTGGTTCATTTGATTAAAAAATAGGACAGAGGAAAAACAAATTGCCATTATGAAATAAAAAGGTGAAGCCCAAACAAAGATTAAGTTGAAGCAATTATTAGGAACTCATTAGACCAATTATATTTTAATAAGTCTGAAAAGCTACATAAAATGTCTGATCCAATCATTCTGGAGAGCAATTTAGAACTATGTCACAATGTCTATAGAACTGTGCCTAGCCTTTGACCAATCAATATTGCTCCTAGATCTGCATCCAAAAGAGATCAATGAACAAGAAAGATGTAAATGTATATACATATGTTAAATATATGTTATAGGTTATAAATATAAAATATATATGTGTTTGTGTATCCATGTCTATATATCTATATCTCTCAATATCTGTATTTATCTATCTATCTGTTAATTGGCAAGGAAGTTGAAATTGAAGGGATGCCCTTCAGTTGAACAAGAATTGAACATGCTGTGTTATATGATTGCCATTGAATACTATTGTGCTGTAAGAGAAATGGTGAGGTGGATTCTTTTGAAAAAAAAAAGAACTTAAGAAGACATGCATATGAACTGGTGCAATGTGAAATGAGCAACATCAGGAGAACATTGTACACAGAAACAGCAACAATGTACAATGATCAACTGTGAATGACTTAACTATTTTCAGCAATATCATGATTGAAGACAATTCCTAAGGACTTACGATAATGTTATCACTCTCCAGAGAGCAAAGTAATTGAGTCTAAATGCAGAATGAAGCACACTTTTTCTACTTTATTATTGTTTGGTTTTGTTTTGGTTTTTACCTGCATTTTTTCTTGCAATATGGCTAATATGAAAATGTTTTGCATGACTGCCCATTTATACTCTATATGAAATTGCTTGTGATATCAAGGAGGGAAGCAGTTGGGTAAATGCCTGGTGAAGGAGTGTTTTTTTTTTCTCCCCCAAAACACAAATGAAGATAAATTGAATTAATCCAGTGGTAATGCCACTTCAGTGTAATACTTCAGAAATAGAAATTCTTTGTGGATAGACAATTCCCTCAGAACACAGAAAGATAACTGCCCAGTGAGGCCTCTTACCAGAGTAGATTTGGGTCTCAAGGATTATCATTGTTAAGAGGATGATGATCATTCAGTCATTAGCTAGCACAGGCATAGGGACAGTAAAGTCTGTATGTCACAGGAAGGTTAGAATTATCTGCCCAGTTTCTAATCCATAATAAGAAATCCAAGGTAAGTGTGCCTTTTATTTAACTGAATATATTCAAAAAACCATACCTACTAAAAGAATATTTAATTTTCATTGTATTTGCTTTGCATTGACATTATGCTCATTTTGTAGTGCCTTTTGTGTACCTTATTTATTTTACTGTATGACTTCTGAAGTGGTTTAATAGGTCTTCCATAGTTATTATTTCTATCCTTATTTACTTTCATGTGCCACTGAGAAATGTGCATGTGGTTTATGTTGTAGGTTATTTGGACTGGTAGTCATTAACATAATCTATCAAGTGTGGCTTCGCTTTGTATTGCTTCTGTTACAAGGATTTTTTGTTCTTCTTCTTCTTCTTAAACATGGATTTCTTCCATTTTATATAATTTCTCCTAAACGCCTGCTCCTCTCCCTGTCTTCTATTTTATAGTGTCCCCTTGTTTCCAGCAAAACTTCTCAGATCATCTCAGTGACCTAAACAGGAGAGGGGATACTTTCTTTTAGAATATTATTTATTTGTTATATGTTGAGTTTCAAGTTGTGTCTCTCCCTTTCTCCCCAATTTTCTTTCCAGAAGGCCAATATTTGAGATATATTTAAATGTGGAACAATACGGTACATACTTCCATATATCTTTTCTTTCTCTGGAGGTGGACAGCATTTTCCTTCATTAATCTTTCATAATTGATTACAAAGTTCACATTACTCAGAATATGGTAGTCATTCATAGATCGCAATTGAATCATATTTCTGATATTGTGTTCAATTTTGTCTAGTTTTGCTTGTTTTGTGGTATACGACCTAATGTCAGTCTTAGCATGAACATCCGCTGACTTTCAGTTCTTTGCTACCTTAAGAGAGCTGCTACAAATATTTTAGAAAATGTAGATTTGCTTCCTTTTCTGCTGATTACTTGGGAAATGGGGTTCTTAGTGCTATTGCCCAATCAGTTTGTACAGATAGTTTTATACCTCTTTCAGTGTAATTCCAAAGTGCTCTTCATAAAATTAAATCAGTCCATAATTCCACCAACGGTATATTAGTATTCTGATATTTTTCCATATTCCATCATGCTTTGTCCTTTCCCTCCGCTCTCCTTTCAGCCCATTTGATTGGTGTGGGATAATATTTTATAGTTGTTTTAAATTGTATTTTTCTATTCAAAAAGAGAGAGGATACTTTCTTATCCTATGTCAGGTAGGACACCCCCTACTCATTGAAAAAGTGATTTGCTGTCTGCTAGGGGTATATGTGAGAGCCATTTCATAATTAATCTTCAGAGGGAAAAATCCCATGATTATGAGACATCTTTTATATATTTTTGCCCTAGATATGAGCCTAAGAGTAACCTGATGTTATGCCATGTCATGAGATGGGGAAGTATAATTGTCCTAAGTTCTCATCTTCCAATTTAACGGGCTGAAAATGAGTATATACTCCCAAACACTTGGTCACAGTTGGTTCAGCTCACAAGGACATCAGTTTGTGAATCTGGCACAATATATCTTTGCTGATTGGATTATTGGGGATCTGATTAAAATCAGAGTTCAGCACTAGTTCCTTTATCTCATTCTTAGAAAATTGGGGTTGAAGGATGAAACAACGATACTCTGCGTATGAAACTTTATTTTGGCTCCAGGACCAATCTGACTACTGAAGGTCTGATAATGGTGCATTTTTTTTGTTAGAGATCAGGCATCTGCCTTCTCAAAGGTTATGGAGAATTGACTTATTGCTTACCTCATAGACTTCTTACTAACAAGTTAGGGGGAATGTGTAATGCCAACCTTGGAAGTACCTTTCAGTTTGAATAGGTCTCCATGTCCCAACATTTTTGGGACTGGGCTAGAAAAGTTTTCCTCTTAGAACAAGCTATGGGTAACAAGTCTTGTTATCAGGGAAGTGCCATGCTCCCTGAAAGCATGAAGAAAGTGAAATGCATGGCATAGAAAGTCTGGACAAAGGAATTTTTTATGTTTGGGGTGATGAAGAGGTGACATGAGTTAGAAAGGACATGTAAATATGTGCACATGTTTAAATAACAGGTTCATAAAGGAGACATTAAGAATGTTCTATTTGAAATAACATGAAAGAAATATGACCAATTAGGCAACCTTCCAAACTGGCTGATTTAGCTGCAAAGTTAAGAAAAAAAGGTTCTAATTGATAATGTTGTCTAAAAGAGGAATGGTATTTTGAAGGGAACTGAGTTTTCCCTCCCTGAAGTGTTTCAAGAAGAGACTTAGTACTTGCTTGATGGAGACGTTGGAGACAGGATTGTTGATTAGGTATAGTTTTAGAATTTCCTTCACAGTGTTACATTGCATAATAGTATAATTTGTGACCTGAAACTATAAATTAGAATTAACAATCATTTATTCATTACATGCTGTGTGTAAGCCACTGATAGTTGCTTGACATACAAATGAAAAAGGGGGACAAATTCCTACTCTGAAGAACCTTAAATCATCATCATGGTCTTCCTTTTTGATTTAGATAACCTATGGATTATTTGATCTTCTCCTGACTGATAAGGTCAAGTATCCATATATCTGTCAGATGGGCAGAAGAGAATCCACTCTTCATCTTGCATTCATCCAACTGATGCTACATTTTGGCTGGACTTGGGTGGGACTGCTTCTTTCAGATAATTTGACAGGGGAAAATTTCTACAGTGATCTGAAAGAAGAGATGGACAGGAATGGTTTGTGTGTGGCTTTTTAGGAAAGAGTGCCCCCAAACTTTAACATCGCTGAATATTATAAACTTTCTTCTGGGATTACTGCATCATCATCAACTGTGATTTTCATCTATGGAGATACAGACTCCCTTCAAGATCTTGCTAATGCATTCATTGTTTATCCAGTTTATGGGAAGATATTTGCGGCCACCACTGCTTGGGATATTACGTTTGATACTAGTTGGCACCTTCTTACCCGTTTTCATGGTACAATACTATTTTCTCCTTCCCCAGTTGTGATTCCTGGTTTCAGAGATTTTCTAAGAAACTTGAATCCCAGTGTGAAGTCTGAGGACATTTTTCTAAAGACTTTTTTTGAGTTAGTCTTTAATTGCAAATTTTTAAAAGAAAATCAAATAGAAATGTCGTATACTATTTGCCCAGAAGGTGTTTCCTCAAGAGATTTACTTTTTAAAAAAATTGATGAGATCATTATGGAACTGAGTTCTAATGTTTACAAAGCAGTATATTTAGTGGCCCATGCTCTCCATCAAATGCTTCAGTCAGAGGCGAAAGAGATATCAGAATTTGGAAGTAATCCAGATCTTTCTTGGAAGGTAACATTTCTCTTCTACTGTTGTGCTTAACACAGGGTACTCACAACATTCAACAGCTAGTTTTCTGTTCCATAAATGAAGCAGCAATGACCCTAGATTTCAATACTACCTCTTATTCTCTAATTTTTTTTTCTGTTTTTTTTTTTCATTTTTAATTACATTGACTAACGGGTGAAAATGAATTGCCCACAGATAATAGGCAATTATTTTAACTATGATATAGGAACCTTTGTAAAGTTGTTGGCATTCTTTCTTTTACACATCTCTCTAAGTATGAATCTACATGGCAAGAGAATTTAAATAAATATCTTCCAATTTGGGGCCTTTACAGTGATCTGGGCCAAAACATTGTAAATGTCAAGGTGCTCTGCGGGATTTCTAATTTATCAATAGCTTGGACTTCATTTTTGACACAAATTTACAGGGCACACTAAATATTTCCCACTATGCTTCCTTCTTTCCTCTTCCAGGTTCTTTTTATTCCTTCATATAAGATGTACTCATCAGTTCTTTGTTGTTGTCGCTTTATATTTCTCTGGTACCTTATAGGGAACATAATAATTTTTCACCTACCAGTGACCTCTTAATTCTTTGATTATCTGACTAAAAGAAGTTAAAAGCACTTTGTCTCATTAAAATCCAAGTTTTTTTTTGAAACTTTCCTCCATTTTCTGGAATTCCTGGGCTTCTCAAAGTTTATTTTCTTTTGTATATATGTGTACACATACAGAAACCAAATAAATATGCCAAAATATACTGACATAAACAGTTTTGCTCCCTAGGAAATTTGGTATTAGAAGCTATGTTCATTTGACTTTTCCTAAATTTTATATACATATATATATGTATATATGTATATGTGTATATATATATAATGGATGTATATACATATACATAAATATTTATATATATGCATATGTATGTATATTTTACTTTTCTTATTTACTGTTCTGGATCAGGAAATTTATATGATGAAATCCAGCTTCTTCTATGTGCTTCTTCTTCATTTTGAACCACAATGCCAAACTTGCCTGGTATTCTATAACTCTTTTGATTTTCTCCTTTAGTCTTCCTATCCCCTATGATGAATGTGACATCTTTACATGTGCGTGTGCATGTGTGTGTGTGTGTGTGTGTGTGTGTGTGTGTGTATGTGCTAATTGTTAAAGATGCTGAAGGTCTTAATAGAACCGATAAACTTTGGTCCATATGGCATCAGTTATTGAAGCTTACATTTACATTATTATAATGTTGAGCAACTTGCCTTGGATTCCAATAGATACCATTCTGTCATTTTTGAGATGCAACCCTAGTACTGCTTGTCTCACCATTTTGTTTATTATAAGGGCTACTCCATTTCTTCTGAGATATTCTTACCCACAGTAATATATGTGGTGATTACCTGAATCAACATTTGCTAACAAAGCTATGTGTAGTTAAAGCTCTGGTTTTTTTTTCATTAGCAATGTATGGCTGAAAGATTTAGACTATAAGGAAAACTGAGTGCTGCAGAATCAATCATTTTGAATTGTGGTGCTGGAGAGGGCTTTTGAGAGTTTCTGGAAGCAAAGATATCAAATCAGTCAATACTTAAAGAAGTTAATTCAGAAGTATTCGCTGGAAGGTGAAATCCTAAAATTGGAGGGTAAACATTTTGGTCGCTTAATGAGAAGATGGAACTCTGGAAAAAAGACCCAGATGTTGAAAAAAAAGATTGAAGGTAAATGAAAGAGGGGATGACAGAGACTGAGATGGAAAGGTAGTGTCATGGAAACCATGAACATTGATTTGGACAGACTTTGAGATATAGTGGAAAGTAGAAGGTCCAGGTGTGTATGGTCCATAGGGTCAGGAAGAGTTGGACAGGCCTCTATGATTGGACACTGAACATTTATTTTTGGCCTGTAGAGTCTTACTTTTTCTCTGTAATAATGAAATATTACTACAACATTTCTGAATGAAAAGAATGTAGACTTCATTTCTCTTCAACCTCCTAATTCCACATTTTCAATCTCTCTTGTAAATTTTTCTTAAACATTTTCAAACCAATGATGACATCCAGATCCTGTGTGTCCAAAGAAATTTTCTAGATTTTGTTGAAAACTCTGATTCTCAAATTTCCTGACATTGTGTACGTGTTTGATTTTCATACAGTTTATAATTATGCCATTTCTTTTATAATTTCTGTCATTAAAATTTTTCTTCTTTCTATTTATTTTGCATTAAGGATTTTCCAAGTTGTTTAGTCTCAATCATTTGTGATTGCTTTTTGTTCTTTTCCTTGAATTGCATCACAATGAATGTAAAATTGTTTTTTATTCCTAAGTTTAATTTATCACCCAATTCAGAGATTTCCATTGGACTTTTTTATTTAAAGAGATTTTTGAAAAGGAGTAAGATTTACCCTTGATATCAGCCCATCAATATACATTTCTGAAGCACCTTAGATGTCCTAAAATGTGCTAAAATCTGGGGATGCAAAGAAAGGAAAATAATGTCCAAGTTTTTTAGGATCTTACAATATACTGGGGAAGAAATGGTCAGCTTCTACTTGTGGAAGGTACTGAGTTCCTAGTGACCACAGGTTTTAGACAAGTCTTTGCAGTATAAAACATCAGAGATACTTGGAAAAAGAAATTCCTTATTTGGAGAATAGAAGATGAAATGGCTTTTGTAGTAAGTTCAATATCTAAACACATAATTGTTTACTGGCTTTATTATTCCTCTATTGTCTTTGCTTGGTGTGGAAAAGGAGGAAGAAGAATGCAGAGCTCTAAAAGAAGCTTAAGGTGAATTTGAAGAAAAGTGAGAATGAAAACTTTTGGAGGTTCCAAATTCAAAGCCTATTTGGTGTTGATAGTCAAGTCTGGGACCTGGGCATGAGCCCTTCTTTCCCTCGGGATTAACAAATTGCTGTCTTTACCTTCAGCTCCACCACTTCCTGAAGTGCAGAAGTCCTGTCAATATTGCCAGTGATGAGCCATGTGGAGATGGAGTCAGGAAGGCTGTTGAGACATATGATATCATGAATTATGAATACTTCATTGATTGGAATGAGATACTGCTGAAAGTGGGTGAAGTGACCCCTCATGACCAGGGATTCAGCATTAGTGAAGAAGACATAGATTAGCCAGAAGAGTTCTCTGAGGTAAGGAGTGAGTGAATAATATAAGCTTGATCACTTTGCCTGTTAAGGGTCCTGGACAATGTGTTTTTTTTTTTTTCAGTAGCAATTTATGGCTCCCAGATGTGGAGTATAAAAAAGCTGAGTGCTGCAGAATCAGTCCTTTTGAATTGTGGCACTGGAGAGGGCTTTGCCTGTCATTGCTTTTCCTGTTAAGGGTCCTGAACAATGTTGTTTCTTCATTGGTGCCAGGAACTTCTGCACAGACACTAGAAATGACTAAGACAGCATACCAGCATCATTTACTCTTCATTTGTGGTGTGAATAAGACAGAGTTATGATTTCATTCTTTTCAATTCTACTTTCAAATTCTTTTCAGCTAAGATACATAATATTCTCAATTGTTCATACCAAGACAATCTTGGAATATCACAGATGAAGTCAACAGGTTTTGAAGAATAACAATAGGGTGCAGAGTGCAGAATTTTTTCCCCAACAAATGGACCTATTGCACTAAAGACTATCCAATTTTTGGAATCCTTCAGCAACAGAAATAAGTTATCCTAAGTTTGTGTCCTCAAGTAGGACAATGATCTTAGAGAGTGTTAATTAAAATTTTATGGTTATGTCATCTGCTGATGGCAAATGTATAAATCTATGAAGTTACATTTGACTGAGTGACCTGATAAATCTCACCCCCACCCTTCACTGTGGTGCCCAGATGTATCTCCAAATGTCAGCCAAAGAATAAATCAATCAAGTCAACCGATTCTTACTTAGATATGATCAAGGGGAAATGTATACTTAATTCATTATACTCTCTAAAGTCATGATTCTGTGAAACATTCAGGATACTTTATGAAAACACAAAAACAAGACTTAGTGGGAGCAGAAATGAAAGAAATTTTGTGTCTTATGTGGTCAATGAATTATTTTAGCATTTACTGTTCAAAAGTGGAATGCACTTTAGAGACAAGCTAGTTCTTTGGAGGGAAATGTGTCACTAAGATATCACATTTAAAAAAAATTAAAGTGCTTGATTTTACCTAATGGAGAATCAGTATGTGTTCATTGGGGAAAAGATGACATGGAGTGGAAGATGGAAATAAAGGAAGATCGTCTCCATTGAGAGGTATATAGATCATCCTTGCCTTGCAGAATTACAAATCCTTTCTGCTAAATGTGTTCCTTCGAAAGCATCTAACATCGTCATTGCCTTAGTTGATCTATCTTTCAACAGTCATTCTTATAGTGACACATTTTCCCTTTCTGTGGTGGAAACACAGACTCCAGCTTCCATATGCAGTAAAAACTGTGGCCCTGGATTCAAGAAGACAGTCCAGGAATGCAAACCTGTCTGCTGCTTTGATTGCACCCAATGTCCTGAAGGGCAGATTTCCAACCAGACCGGTGAGTTCCTAAAGATAAACAGTCCCTCTCCCAAATTAGTAGAAATTGTATTTTTGGAAGTCTTAACCTGAAGTGACTTTAACTTATGATAATAATATTTTTCTGAGTTAAAATAATGCTGCACTCATTCAATCACTTTCACGCAGTGTGTATTTTAATCATTCTTGTAACATTCAGGACCATACTTTTGTTCATGATATCAAAAATCTATCCAAGAATGACACACCAGTGTTTCACTACTGCTGGAATCCATAATCCTTCCCTGCCCTAACCCTTAATTGCAAACTTCCCCACTCCTGCAAGAAAGCTTAAACTAAAATTTAATCCTGAACTTCCCCACTCCTAAGGGAAATATTAATAGTCAAAAACTTAAAAATTAAGCAATATACAAGCAGAGATGAATTTTGGTTGAGGGTAGGAGTCTGGACTCTGGAGGTAGTCTTCATGAAATCATCCCTTGGTGAAAGATTAACCAGAGCACCTCTAGGGAGGTTTTAGGAAAGGCTGTTTTCCTGGGGCTTCAAGTCTTCACTCAACCAAACTTGCCTCACCAAAAATGTAAAAAAAACTGACCCTCCCTTCCACATCCTTCTGTATTTGACATCCAGTGTAAAAACTGGAGAGGTCTACTTCTGATTTATTATGTGATTGCCATACATTGCTTAGTCAACTGATTCATTCAAAAGCTTGAACTTTAGTTTTTTTGGGTCAGTTCAACACATTGTCCTGTCTTCATTTGTTATCTCTCCCCAATGTCTGTATTGCAGTCACTCCTTACTTCTGCCTTTTCTAATACCATTCTTAATATTTGTGGAATTTTCATTTTTGTTTTGTCATGGTAAAGCCAAGAGATTAGACAAATAATTAGACTCATAATCTCATGGGTGTAAATAAATCTCCAAGTTACTAATTGTACAATTTATTAACATTTCAGCAAAAAATGAATGTACATGTAGGTATAATATACAAGAAAGAGGCCCTGTGAGAGTAATATTCTTTGAGGTTGAAGTAATGTATGTATGCACAATAACATCATGACACTGATGAGAAGAAATCAAGAAGCAGATATGTTTGAAATCCTCATTTACTATACTGTAGAAACTAGGGACATATTGCCATAGATGCACAATATATTTTCTGATTAAAGAAAATCAAAATTGCTATAGGAATTAACTTATTTGAAGAATGTTTGATTTGTATAAGAACAATTGTCCACCATAGGAGCCCATGTATGTAATTGTGACCTTCCATTAAAATAAAAACATTGAAAAGTCTTTTTTATCTAATGTATTATGTTTTTCTCTCTGTCCATGAAAAAAATGACAACTGTGATTTCAACATCTCATTTCTATTCTCAAAGTATGGGATTACCTATAAAATGACTTTTTAATAAAGTTATTCTTCAAGGCTCATTGTAGGTTATTTAATATTGGAAAGGGATATTTACTGCTTATATTTCCATTCAGCAAATGTGTTAAAGGGAACCAATATTTTCATCACATTATTTTATCCATAGGTGAAGATATGAACAAACGGCAATATATGTTTGTGTTATTCAGCCTGCAGAATTCGTGTACTTCTGACAGGAATATAACATGAGGCAGAGCTCAGTGTGGAATGATTAGAACTGTGCTTTTTTGGAGAGAGAAAATGATAATTTACATGAGAAATAATGATATTCTTTTGTGGTTGTTGTTCAAAGTTGTAGAGCAGTGTCTGCCATGCCCTGAAGATGAGTATCCAACTGGAGAGAGAGATCAATGCCTCCCCAAGATTGTGACCTTCCTGGCCTATGAAGAACCTCTTGGAATGACTCTGGCCTGTGTTGCTTTCTTCTTCTTTCTCCTCACAAGAAACAGACTCCTCTTGTCTTGGAGTCTTTGTGAAGCACAGAGACACCCCCACATTCAAAGCCAATAACTGCAACCTCATCTACACTCTTCTGGTCTTCCTCATTCTCTGCTTCCTCTGCTCCTTGCTCTTCATTGGCCATCCTAACACCACCACTTGTCTCCTGCGACAAATCATATTTTCACTTGTGTTTACAGTGGCCATTGCCTCCATTTTAGCTAAAACCATCACTGTGGTTCTGGCCTTCAAGGCTACAAAGCCAGGCAGCAAGCTCAGGAGTTGGATGGGCTCCACACTATCTTATTCTCTCATCTTGATCTGTACTCTAATCCAAATGTGTCTCTGTGGCATCTGGCTTGGTACATATCTACCATTCCTCGAGATGGATATACACTCTGAGCCTGCCTTCATTGTCTTTCAGTGTAATGAGGGCTCCATCATTACCTTCTATTTTGTACTGGGTTACATGGCCTTGTTGGCCTTGGGGAGCTTCACCATGGCTTTTATGGCCAGGAATCTGCCAGACACTTTCAATGAAGCCAGGTTCCTGACCTTCAGCATGCTTGTATTCTGTAGTGTCCGGATTTTGTTTCTGCTGACATATCAGAGCACCAAGAGTAAGGCCATGGTGGCTGTGGAGGTCGTTTCCAGTGCTCGGGTTCTCACTTGCATCTTTGCGCCCAAGTGCTATGTAATCCTTTTGAGGTTAGACAGAAACACATTGGAGTTACTGAAAAAGAAAGCAAATCCCTGAGAAGCCAGATCTTTTCAAATTCTTCCTCACTTACAACCAAGATAGTTTCTTCCTTCCTACAGTCTTAATAAAATATTTTAAATGTACCTACCTTATGTACCTTCTATTTTCTATTAATAGCATCACATTCTTTTTCATCTGAAGATAATAATTTTCTGAAAGCAGTCATATTGCCTGATTTCTGGTCAAATTAGATCGGTTGTTTTGAAACATATAGCACAAACAATGTATGAATGATGATTTAAAACAATAGTGGGGAAGATCAGTGAATTGAAAAAGAAATATGAGTGCCTGTTGTCCAGTTCTAAACTTTGATAAATCTATCCAGCATTCTGAGTCATTGATTTCTTCTTTACAAAACTGGAACTATAATTTTCCTGAGATTGTGCATCTGAGTTGTTTTAGTCATTACATTTATCAAGTACTATTGGATGAATTGAACATATCCACATGAGAAGCTTTGTTGGAGAATGTTAAACATTTAATTAATTTTCTGAGTAACATGATTTATCTTCAATTAACAAGTAACAGAAGTTATTGTGCCTTTATACCCTTTCATAAATTGTGTATTTGTAAAGTCATGATTTCTTCTAGAAAACTTTGCCCAAGGCCTTATTTTTCCCTTCTAATACTTTTAGCAAAGATACTTTGGATATGTAAGTAGTTGAATGTCACTAGACATAATAAAAATGAAAAAGTAGCCATGTGTTATTAGATATGTAAGTAGTTGAATGTCACTAGACATAATAAAAATGAAAAAGTAGCCATGTGTTATTAGTTGTTCTGTATTTTTTCCAAAGTCTAACTTCAACTGAGGTGTTTTTTGAGGTTCTATTATTTATTCACCTCATCTCCCATTACTTTTTTTTGTCAGGAGGCATCCTATTATTTGTTTTATTTTTAGGATTGTAGCAACAATTCAGGTAGCAACTGTTTTGGGAGTGAAAGACCCACATAGGACCAGCAACAAGAGCTGCCAGCACAAGTTCTTTCATCTGCTTTACTAAGGAAAGTAAGTACAAGGTGTTAACAATCTCACTTTAATCAAATATACACATATAAACTCATTTAGTTCAGGGGGAAAAGCCAGCAACCTGAATTTCAGAGCAAATACAAATAAATTACAAACATCAACAAACAGACCTTGTCTGATTCAAATCTCAATTCATAGTTACCAGGGTTTAACAAAATCCTAATATCTGGATTTATAAGCCATGGGGCTCTTAAAAATGGCGGCCCAGAGTCTCTTAAAGTTACATGACCCTCTTCCAATGAGTGAGAGTACCAAGGAAAAACACGAACCTTGAGTTTATATATTCAGTTCAGGACCAAAAGGTGTCACAACATGCAACTCAGACCCAAGTGACCAAAAGTGTCACAAACATGTAACTCAGACTCATGTAAACTCAACTTTCCCTTGAGGTAAGGAGGTCATCAGAGACTGCTGATTTAATTAAAGAAACAAAGCCCAGACTCTTCAAGGGTACTTGATTAAATACATGCTACAAAAGAGAAAACAATAAAAAGGTCCCACCTTAATTGCTGATACAATGACATATATTAATGTTTCTCTCATGTCAGTATATTGCAATGCAAAAAATAATTGATGAAATTCTGAGATCTCCTCTAAGAAAGAGACAGAGGTTCCAAAAGTCATGATGACCAGGTAAAACTGCTCTCATCCCTATCTTCCTCATCCAGAGAATACTGCCCTGAGATAAACCCTACAGTAGAAGAACCAGACATGGGGCTTCAGTAGCCTTTTAACTCAAGACACTCAGGAAACAGACTCCTCTTGTGCTGGTGGAAGAAGACTAATGCAGGAAGAGAGGTATCCTGGCAGGCCCCACCTCAGCAGATGCCACCTGAGCAGACCAGCAGGAGTTCCTGAGCCCCAGATTGGCAAAGCCAGCAAAATTCATCACCAGGACCCCAGACACATGTTCATACAGCCAGCGTAAGTGGCAGACACCAGCACAGACAACGGTTGAGATCACCCATTCTGTAGCTCAGCCCTAGGGGAAGAGGAAACTTCCAGCAGCCAGAATACCCCTCCCCCACACCTCACACCAGGAGCTTCAGTGTAACCAAGAGGAACTCAAAAAGACATCCACCTGGCCTCGACCAACGCACACCAGCCAGCTCCATCTCAGCACCAGATGAGCAGCAGCATTATAAAGCCTCAAACTAACAAAACCACAGGCAATAGCAAACAAAGCCAGTAAACAGGCCCACAGTTCCCAGCACAAGAAGCTGAGGACAGAGTTCCCTGAGTTCAAGAAGCAGAGATCTACTTTAAGCAGCAATTATCATAAAGAAACAGTCAAGACAACCAAGGACTATTGATTGTTATTATGGAAACAGAGAAGATCAAAATGTCAATGCAAAAGAGGACAGCATTGACACTATACCCACATCTGAAACCTCAAAAGGGAATGGGAGGCCAAAAAACATTCCTGGAAGAGCTGAAGGAGGATTTAAAAAACCAAATTAGAGAGGTAAAAGAATAAATGGTAAAAATTCACTGATGAGAACAAATCTTTAAAAAGTAAAATTGACAAAATGGTTAAGGAGGTTCAGAATCTAATTGGAGAGAATGACTCCTTGAAAAGTAATATTAACCAAATGGAAAGGAAGATAGGTAAGATATATAGAGAAAACAAAACATTAAAATTTAGAATTGGGCAAGTAGAAGGTAATGACTCTATGAGGCATCAGGAATCAGTCAAGCAAAATCTAAAGAATGAAAAAAATAGAAGAATATGTGAAATCTCTGATAGGAAAATCAACCGACCTGAAAATAGTTCTAGGTGAGATAATCTAAGAGTTATTTGTCTCCTGGAAAGCCATAATGAAAAAAAAAAAAGAGCCTGAACAATATCTTCCAAGAAATCACCGAGGAAACCTACCCTGAGGTCCTAAAACCAGAGGGTAAAAAAAAAATAGTCCTTGGAAGAATCTAAGATCCCAAATTCAAAACTCCAAGGAACATTGTAGCCAAATATCTAAATTATCAGGTCAAGGAGAAAGTGCTGCAAGCAACCAGAAAGAAATAATGCAAATATTGCAGAAGTACAGTCAAGATTCCACAGGACCTAGTGGCTTCTACATTAAAAGAAAGGAAGAATTGGAATATGGTATTCTGAAAGGCAAAGGAGCTTGAACTACAACCAAGGATCAACCACCCAGCAAAATTCAGCACATTTTTTCAGGCAATGAGAAGGACATTCAATGAAAAAAAGAGAACTCCAGTACTTCCTAAGGAAAAGGCCAGAGCTCAATGGACATTCTGATCTTCAACTACAAAACTCAAGAGAGGCATGAAAAGCTAAACAGGGGAAAAATATAATTCAATAAGGGCAAATTTTTTACATCCTTATGTAGGATTATATTGTTTTATATATGACATATATACATATATTTCAATTTTGAGAATGGTACAGTTATGAAAATTAAAAAGAATATACATAAACTGTGTCAGTATAAAATGACTGATGTGATGATAAAAAAAAACATAATTAAAGGGTGCAATGGAATTGTTCTGGGTAAAGAGGTAAAGAGGAGATAGAAAGGGGTAAATTACATCACATGAAGAGGCAAAAAAAATATAGTTGAGGGAAAGAAAGGAGGGAGAAGAGTAGTGTTTGAACAATATTCTCATCAAATTTGGTTCAAGGAGGGAATAATATACTCTGGTAGGTATAGAAATCAAACCTGTACTACGGACAGTAAGAGAGAAAAGGGGAAAGAAAATGGGGGTTAGAAGGGAGGGGAGAAATACAAAAGGGAAAAGTGTAAGATAAGGGAGTGGTGTCACAAGGGAGGGAAATTTGAGGAAGGCAGAGGTCAAAAGCAAAAGTCTTTTGAGGCGAGGAAGAAGGGAGAAATAAAAGCCTAAATGGGTGAGGGGGATAGGATAGAGAAAAAGACACAGATAATAGTCATAACTGTTAACGTGAATGGATGAACTCTCCCATAAAACTCAAGCCGATAGCAGAATGGATTAAAAATCATAATCCTACATTAAGTTCTTTACAAGAAATACATTTGAAACAAGTGGATACAAAAGGGTAAAGGTATAAAGCTGGAGTAGTATATATTATGCTTCAGTTGAAGGAAAAAAAAACCAGGGGTAGTGAACCTAATCTCAGACAAAACAAAATCAAAGATAGATCTAATTAAAAGAGATAAGGAAGAAAACTATATCTTGCTAAAAGGCATCATAGACAATGAAGAAATACCATTTCTTAACATATATGAACCAAGTAGTACAGCATACGAATTCTTAGGAGAGAAGTTGAGGGAGCTACAGGAAGAAGTAGAAAGCAAAACTATACTAGTGATTGTTTCAACAATTCTGCTAGAAGTTGCTGTGGGGGTGAAAAACCAACAACAACCAGCTCACAGAATGTGGCAAGCCCAAGTTCTTTTGATCTGCTTTACTAAGGGAAGCAACGTTAATGTGTTAACAATATTACTTGAATCCAGCATACAAATATCATTCACTTAGTTCAGGGGGAAAAGCCAGCACTCTGAACTTCAGAGCAAATACAAACAAATTACAAACATCAACAGACAGACCAAATACAATTCATAGTTACCAACATCTGAACCAGGGAGCTCATAGCAATGGCTGGCCCAAAGTCAATCACCTGCTGTAGCTCAGAGCTCTGAAAAAAAAGCCAACCTCTGGCTTTATATATTTTTCAGTGTCAAGGGTGAGTCACACATGCGACTCACCCATGTGACCTAACATCGTCACAAAAATGCGACTTGAACCCACATGGTCTAAAAGCCTCTGAAGTCACAAACATGCCACTCAAATCCATGTAAATCAGGCTTTCACTTGAGGCAAGGAGGACATCGAGCACTCCTAATATAATCAAGGAAATAAAGGCCAAAGTATTCAAGGACACTTGGTTGAATTAAGTGCTAAGAGCCCATTTTGATTGCCAATACAGTGGGGACCTCAACTTACCTCTTTCTGACCTCAATACATCTAACCTCAAAACAAACCAGAAAGAGATTAAGTAGGTAAATAGAATGTTAAAAAGGTAGATATGATAATCATCTGGGGAAAAATGAATGGAGACAGAATTGAATATACTTTTTTTCAGCTGTACATGGAAGAAACACAAAAATTGACCATGTACTAGGTCATAAAAACCTGTCAGTCCAGTGCAGAAAAGCAGAAATAGTCAATGCATCCTTTTCAGAACATGATGCAATAAAATTATTTGTAATAAAAGACAATGGAAAGATAAACTAAAAATTAATTGCAAACTAACTAAATTAATTGTAAAGAATGGGTGGCTCAAAGAACAAATCATAGAAACAATTAATAATTTCATTTAAGAGAATGACAATGACACGAGATACAAAAACTTATGGGATGCAGCAGAAGCAATCCTTAGGGGAAGATTTATATCTCTAAATGCTTACATGAATAAAACAGAGAAAAAAAAATTAATCAGTGAATTGTGCATGCAATGGAAAAAGGCAGTAAAAGAACAAATTGAAAATACCCAATTAAATGCCAAATTAGGAATACTGAAAAACAAAGGAGAGATTAATAAAATCAAAATGAAGAAAATTATTGAGCTAATTCATAAATTTAAGAACTGGTTTTTATGAAAAAAAACTAATAAAATTGATAAACCTTTGGTCAATTTGCTTTAAAAAAAGAAAGAAGAAAATAAAATTACCAGTATCCAAAATGAAGAAGATGAATTCACCTGCAGTGAAGAGGAAATTACACCCATAAATAGGTATTATTTTGCCCAATTGTATGCCTTTGAATTTTACAATCTTAGGGAAATGGATGAATATTTACAAAAAAAAATACAAATTACCCTGGTTAACAAAAGAGGAAGTAAAATACCTAAATTACACCATCTCAGAAAAACAAATTGAGCTTTCCATCAGTGAACTTCCTAAGACTGATTGTCAGGAAAGAGAATCTGAGGCTAAATCTCAATAAGAAGACTAATAACTCCTCACACCTAAATGGTGACATGGAGTGTGTTCAACGAACAGCCAGCATAATCCATCTTTGTTAGTCATGGACGATATGTTGCTCTTTGAAGGAGAAGTTGAAAAAATTGGGAACTTTCACAAGGTGACAGAGTCATGGAAAGAAATCTTGTTATTTATGGAATGGAGAAGTCAGCAAACCAATGGGAAAACACTTTGCACCTACATTGGAGAAGCAGGGAAACTTTTCTGTTTATATTGTAGATGTTGAGATTGAAGGAGGTCTAATAAATATATTTTTTAAAACTATTTCTCATGAATTGGCAATTTACTTTGGCTCCTGGGTGAGCAGATTGGCAATAGAAGACATTAACTTCAGTACACTTGAAGGATGGAAAAGGTTATGTTCCAGACAGGGAAAAACCTCATAATTTAGACAAATGTTCACAAACATATATTCCACATGAAGAAGGCCCTGGTTCTATGTCCCAATAGTCAGTTAAAAAAAGGGGAATTGAAGTCAAGATGGTGCAATAGACAAATGGTAAGTTAAGCTCTCTCAAGCTTTCCTCCAATCAGCAGTAAAACAACTTAAAATGAAATTCCATATTGGAACAACCAACACACGGCAAACACGTTTCCAGCTCAAGACGACTTAAATGTTCTGTAAGACAGGTCATTTTCCCTGAAGTGGTCAAGGTGGAGTGCAGTGCAGACTGCTCATGTACCAGCAACAGTCTTGTAGGCAGCTGCATTTTGGGCTGCAGCAGGATTGTGAGTTTTCAGGCCATGTATTGTTGAAAGATCATTGCTGGAAAATTTGTTGGAAGGAGATTCCAGGGTACCCTTTGCTGGTGCTGAGTTCAGGACATCGTTTCATTGTACCTTAACAGCTCTCAGTCTTAGTCCTAGAGCCAAAAGGAGAAAAGACATGATGTTGTAGGTACAAGCCATCCTGGTCAGAGTTTCAGCATGGAGGAGTGCTTGTGGTCATTCATATTGGGGTATCATCCTTGGTATCAATTTCAAGACCCAGGGGAGCACTAGCAATTGTAGCTACAGGAAAGCAGTAACTGGTACATGGTCCCAGGTCCAGGAGCAGTGCTAGTATTGGTGGCTAAAGAGGAACAAAGACCTCAATCTTTCTTTCTCAGAAATAGATAAATATAACCAAAAACAGGAGTTACAGAGATGAAGAGATTTTTTTAGAAGTTACATATGATAGAGTTTTGGAGAAAATTGAATGGGAATAGAAAGGAGTATACCTCTTCTCATAAATACATGGCATCATCACAGATATTGACTATATATTAGGGCGTAATAACTGCATGTTGAAAAGTAGAAAAAAATGCATATTTCCACATCATAGTGCAATAAAATTATGTTCAATAAAGGCCTGTGGGAAAAAGGATTAAAAATTATTTGGAAACTACATTATTTGATCCTAATGGGTTAAAGAACAAATCATATAAAAATCAAGAATTTCCTTAAAAAAGAATAATAACAGTGAGATAACACACCAACATTTATGAGGCAGAGCCAGTTTAGTGTTTACAGGAAAATTTCTATCTCCAAATGCTTACATGAGTAAAAATTCAAAAACAGGAGATCAATGAATTGGCCATGTTAAAAAAAAAAACTAAAGAGAAAAGAAGTAATACACACACACACACACACACACACCTATATCTGTTTGTATGTCTGTGTATGCAATTAATTAACAACGGAGATTAACACATTTGAAAGTCATTGAAATAATACATAAAACTGTGAATTTTTCATGAAAAAAAGGAAAAAAAGATGAACCATTGGTTCATTCGATTAAACGGCAAGAAGAAAACAAAATTACCAGTACCTGATATGAAAAAGGTGAACTCAGCACCAATGAAGATGAAATTAAAGTAAATATTAGGAGCTTTTTTTCCCCAGTTATATCTTAATAAATCTGAAAATCTAGATAAAATGAATGAAGGCTTTAAAAAAAAAAAGAATTGCTCAGATTAACAGAGGAAGAAGTAGAATATTTGAATAACAATATCTTAGAAAAAGAAATTGAATACATTATAAAGAATGTTCCCTAAGGAAAGTAGCTGGATTTACAAGTGAATTCTACTACACATTTAAAGAGCAATTAATTTTTTTACTTGAATTTTGTGTTTATTTGAAAAAATAATATAATTACTACAACTTCAACTCTGTTACACAATAGATGAAATATGTAGAAAACATTTTTCAAAATTTTCTTCTCTTCCTTATGCTTCTAGCACCCTCTTATTTTCCTAAGTAATATGTTTTCGACATTCACTTCCTTAATCTTTTGTGTTTTAAATTTTATCCACCTGTCTCCTTCTGCCTCCCCAAGACAACATGAAATATCATAGAAGCTCTACATATCTATTCTTATTAAACATATTTTCACATTAGTCCTGTCATAAAGAAGAATTATATTGAATGGGAGTTATCACAAGAAAGAAAAAAAAAGAAGAGAGAGCAAATAATATGCTTCAATTTGCATTCAGTCTTTCTCTGGATGTGGATAGCATGTTCATGCGTCTTTTGGGGTTGTCTTAGATCATTGCATTGCTGAGATGAGCTAAGTCTATCAAAGTTAGCCATCACACAATTTGCCTGCTGCTCTCTTGGTTTTGCTCACTTCATTCAGCATCAGTTCATGTAAGTTTTTTCCAGGTTTTTCTGAAGTCTGGTTCCACATCATTTCTTTTAGCACAATAGTATTCTTTTACATTAATATACTGCAACTTTTCCAGCCATTCCCCAAATAATTGACATCCCTTCAATTTCTGATTCTTTGACACCAAAAAAAGAGCTGCTAGAAATATTTTTGTACATGTGGGTTCTTTTCTTATTTGTATGATGGCTTTGGAATATAACCCTAGAATTGCTGAGTGAAAAGGTATGTACATATTTGTAGCCTTTAGGGTATAGTTCCAAATTGAAAGCAGTTATTCATAATGCCATATGAATTATTTGGAAAAATAGGCAAAGAATGAGTCCTATCGAATTTCTTTTATAACTCACATATGCTTCTTTTACCTAAACCAGGAAGAGCCAAAATTGAAAAAAAGAAAAGTATAGACCAATTTTTCTAATGAATATTGTTGTGAAAATTTTAAATAACTATTAGCAAGGAGATAACAGTAGTATATAAACAAGACCACACATTCGTACTAGGTGATATTTATACCAGGAATACTAGGTTGGTTCAATATTAAGAAAAATAGAAATGTAATAGAACATGTAAATCACAGAAACACAAAAATAATTTTTAACACAATATTATTTCAATTCTTTCAATTGTCATCTCAATATGTGTAGGAAAAAAAAAACTTTTGATAACATAGAATACCCATTCCTATTAAAACCACTAGAAAGGATAGGAATAAATAAAATTTTCCTTAAAATGATAAATATTATCTATCTAAAATTTTCAGTAAGCATTATATGTAATTGGTATAAGCCAGAAGCTTTTCCAATAAGATATGTGGTAAAACAAGGGTATCCACTACTAACACTCTTATTTAATATTGTACTAGAAATGTTAGCTGTTGCAATATAACAAAAAAAAATGGAATGAAAATAATTAGAATAGGGAGAAAAAAAACAAAACTGTCACTCTTTGCAGATGATGTGATCATATTTTCATGATCTTAGAGAATCAACTGAATGCTAAGTGAAATAAGTAACAACTTCAGCAAAAGTGTAGGATACAAAAAAAAAATCCACACAAGTCATCAGCATTCCTATTTATTACAAAAAAAAAGTTTAAGAAGAAGAGACAGAAAGAGAAATTCAATTTAAAATAACTGTAGGCATTATAAAGATCTTGGGAGTCTACCTACCAAGACAAACCCAGGAACTATGTGAACACAATCACAAACCGCTTTTCGTAGAAATAAAATGAGATCTTAAAAGGTGCTGAATTAGTAATTGCTGGGGGGGGTGCTGAGCTAATATTATAAAAATGACAATTCTACCTGCATTGATTTAAATATGCCTTGCATTCCCAATCAAATTATTAAAAAATAATTATATAAAGAAAAAATCATTTGGGAAAACAAAAGGGGAAGAATATCAAGGGAATCAAAGAAAAAAATTGAAGGCAATCAGCTTAGCAGTACCACAAAACAAACTTTGTCATAAAGTAGTGATAACAAAATCTAGTATGTGCTGGGGAACAGAGAGTTGTAAAAGTGGAGTAGATTAGGTACAAGATACACATTACTAAATTAGCATAGTAATCTAGTGTTTGATAAATATAAAATATAAAATTTGGTGACAAGAAATTACTCTTTGACAAAATTGATGGAGATGTTGAAAAGCTGCTTGGCCAAATCTAGTTATAGACCAATATGTCATTCATACCATATATGTGATAAGGTCAATATAGGTACATGATTTAGACATAAAGGTTGCTATTGTTAGTAAATTGGTGGAGTATCAAATATTTTCCATGTGAGATTGATGAATAAAAGAATTTATGATCAAAGAACTTTAAGACATGTCAAATGGATAATTTTGATTAAATCCAATTTAAAAAGGTTTTTTCTAAACAAAACCAATGGAGCCAGAGACAGCATTGGCCTTGGTGTCAGAAGGACCTGAATTCAAATCCCACCTCAGATACTTGACACTTAGCTGTGTGACCTTGGGCAAGTCACTTAATCCTGATTAATTTGCCAAACAATACAAAAAAAAAAACATAAACAAATGAACAAAAAATGGAGAAAAAAGATAAGAAGAAAAGGAGGAGACTGGGGAAAAACGTTTTTAAAAAGTTTCTCTATTAAAGGTGTCATTTCTCAAATATGTAGAAAACTATATGTTGAGTTAAACTATACATTAGTTAAATTGGTAAGAATAAATTCTTACCTACTGGTAGGAAGAATAACCTACTGGTTATTATTTCTATCCTTATTTCCTTTTATTTAATGTATTTTCGTGTGCCACTGAGAAATGAGCATGTGCTATATACTGCAGATTTTTTGGACTGGCAGTCACTGACACAATCGACCAAGTGTGTATTGGCTTTGTATAATTTCTGTTGCAAGGAATATTTTTCTTGCTCTTAAACACACATTTCTTCCACTTAATATTTTTTCACACAAACTCGTGGTACTGTTCCTGGCTTCTATTGTATGGTAGCCCCTTGTTTGCAGCCTAAGTTTTCATATCTCAAGCACCCACAAAGGAAAGATGGTGTTTTTTTTAATGGTTCATTTGTTACACTTTGAGTTCTAAGATGTGTCTTGCTCCCAAGTCCTTATTCCAAAAAGCCAACATGTGAGAAAGATTTATGTGTTGAGCCATATAATACATTCTTCCATATCTCAGTTTTTTATCTGATGTTGAATGGAATTTTCCTTTATCAGTTCTTTGTAACAGGGTGATTTAGAGCCGACCCCTGCCCTCGCTGGACCTCTGTGCCCAGGGCCTGCTGAGGTAAACTGAGGGCTCTGAGGTAAGGGCGGGACAAGATGGAGTCAGGAGGAAGGGTCCTGCCCTTGTTGGCAACGTGGTGCGGGCTTCTTTTCTGGATTTACCTATGCACAGGTGAATTATGGGGAGAGCGTGAGAAGGAAAGGGGAGGAGAGTAGGAAGAGAGTAGGAGGAACCAAGGTGGCCCTATTGCCTACATAATCAAAGCTATAAAAGTTTGAGTACTAACTTGAATAAATGGAGCTACTCACCATCATGCCTCCTGCCTCATTCATTGTCCATAAGATCAGGCCTTTGCTGGACAAAGGCCTGGGAGTTTTGGGGTAAGAGGGACCCCAACAAGTGGCGCCCAAACGTGGGACACCATGCGGAGCCACACGCACACTGCCCATGATCCCCAAGGTGCCTACAACCTTGGGACAAATTCCTGAGAGGAAGGAGAAGAGCAGAAGGGAAGACTGCGTGCACACAGCCTTGGGATGAATTCGAATTCTCAAGAGGAAGCACCATCCAGTCTCCAGTGGGCAACCCAGCTTACGCTGTTGAGGTAAGGAATTTTCCTTATCATAGGGCAAGCAGAGTCCTTAGGGGCTGCCGCGGATCAGGCCACATTTGTAAAAATTATATACAAGATGGCCAAGGACCGGGGATGTATGATCACCCCCCAGATTATCAAGGGTTTTCTTAAAGTAGTGGAAAAAACATCTCCTTGGACCACACAGCGAACCACCCCCCCCTTACTGTGGGGTCTTGGAAAGTTATAGGAGAGCAGTTAACTAGCTAAGAGTCAGAAAACACTGGGGGCTTGGAACCCAGCCCATTTTTTTCTATACAATCTTATCGAAGCAGCTCTTAAAGCCACAGAAGGTTGCTGTGTAAAATGGCCCAGGCAGTTTACAGCCTCCAACCAGACCACACCCTCCACCTCAACCTATTTCTCTCCTGAACAATGGAGACCCTCCTCCCCAGATTCCAGAGCTCCACCTTACTCAGACTCCCTGTACCCTGATTTGGATCAGTTTCAGAAACAAGTGGGAGAGAGGGAGGAGAGACAGAGGCTGCAACAAGAAATAGAGGAGCTGAGGAGAAAATTAGAAAAATTGTCAGCTCACTCAGCTCCACAGAAAATGGTCTGTATCAAAGAAGAAGTTAGCCAAAAGCCACGTGGGAATAAGACAAAGGCGGAGGTTCCCGTGAAAAAAAGAGCTAAATAGAGCAATCGAGAGTTATGGTTTAAAATCCCCTCATATCAAGATTAGACTAAAAGACTTGGGTTCCTACGTACTTATGCCCAACTCCTCAATCTAAATCCAATTTATGCATTTGGGAACATAACATACATTATACAAAAGTTCTGAAGAAGCTAGTAAGAGAAAGATGTCTCTTAAACAACTGGAAGAGAGCAACCAGGGATCTGCCCCAGATCATCTTAAAAGCAGAGTCTCCAAGACCCCAATAAAGCATGGCACCTGGCCTCTGTTACATCAGAGGGCCAAGCACTTTGTATATAGGATTCACAAAATCCTCTCTCTGTTTTTTGTCTCTTGTGCCTGTGTTCTGTATCTGCATTTCTGTGTGAGTGTGTAATCTGACACCCTGTAATGTCCACTGTCTCTTTCTCTCCCTCCCTGAATCCAGTGTCCTCAGAGGAGCAGGAGGGCAGGGGAGAGAGACAGAGAGAGAAAAAATGTTTTCTTGTTTAGGTTATATGTTGGAAAAGAGAAGTGTAAGGTCAAAATTAGAAATAAGGAATGTGCAGTTTTAAAGGGGCTTTAATCATCGTCCACCAGAAAGAAAAAGCAAGAAAGTTTAAACAGGTAGGAAAGAGGCATGTGAAGGAATGTATAATGTATTTGCACAAACAGTGTGAATAGATGTTTTGAGAGTGAAAAATGTGGTATTGGAAAAAATGCTCTTTCTTTCTCCTTCCATTCCAGATCTGGCCAATTTGGAATGTGAAGAGAGATAATAAAGAAAGCAGGAACTTTTCCCTAAAATTTGCATTCTAATTTTACTTCTGATAAGTGAGAATTTATTATGCTATTTGGCACTAAGGCAAATTGGGAAATTGCATAGATCTGAAAAAGAGACATTTTGAGCTCCCCAGAACGAGGAGAAGGGACATGGTACCACTGGATTTTTTTTCCAGAGTCCCACTCACCTTTGACTGGCAAATTCAAAGTTCTCATTTTCACAAAAGTTTTTAAGGAGTGAACACAAAAGTGAAGCTTACTTGAGTGAAAATTAGAGCAGCTAAAACAAACTTCTCTCATCCCAGATCAGATAAAGGAAGAGAGTAATGGTTTGAAATTTGAGTTACCCTCCCCCACCTGGAAAAGAAAAAGCAGGGAGTCATAGCAGCTATGTGGAGGACCTCTGGGCACCCTGAAGCCTACACTTCTGGGCAATAGGTAAACAGAGGAACCTTTCCTCCCACTCCACCAAGTCCTTGCTCCCACACCATTGGGACCTGGAATTTTTGCTCCTAGTCTTCCAAACCTGGCAACCCCTATTAGAAAGTAAAGGTCCCTCAGGGATCCACCTCAAT
>CM053623.1:449202727-449216404 GCA_028646595.1 Phalanger gymnotis | reverse complement strand
ACCAAACAACATAAAGTTTACAATTACCATAAGTTCCATGTCTCTCAGACCACTGACAAGATTCATTAATTATCATGAGTTTTCAATCCGTTTATGTCTATGAAATATAAACCATGGGGAAATTTCCTTCAGATTAACAATGATAATACCATGTGTAGGCCATGAGCTAGGGATAAATAAATGAAAAATGACTCTGGTATTGAGAATTTTTTTACTATCATTGCAATGTTGCCTATTTTTGAGGTGATCATTTTTACCAATGTTTCCTCCTTTTAAGTAAAGACACTGCTCCTTGACATGGTTTAGAGATTGCGATGCAATCGAATCCTTTCCATCCTCGTTATTGTCCCTAATCTTTTTACTTTGCTTTCTTTCCTTCCCTTTCCTACTATTTCTTAACCCTCTGATGTTTTGACATTTTACAAGGGGACATAGTGAAAGGACCTGGTTTTGGTTTTGTCCTTAGGAGGTCCTTAGAAAAAGCTCAGTGAGAATGGCATTGGGCTCTCTTCTTGGATGTCTGCAAATCATGGTGTGAAATGCACAATATTTCTAGCTCCTTTCGTGTATCTTGGGTACCCATCAAGTGGATTTTTGCTAAGACCTGGGCATAGGAAGTCTCTGATGACAGTATCCCTTAGTCTCATTTTATTCTCCATTTCTTATTAATGTTCTTATTATGTTCCATGGCAGTTTATAGGCAGCACCTAATAGCCTTCCCTTAAAGTTTCCTTCTCTGTCCCTCTTCTAATCAAATATTTTTGAGTATTTTCTTCTTTTTGTCAGAATTTCTTCATGTTGTCTTTATTCTGATCATACTTCTACTCTGGGCATGGAGAAGGTACTGCAGCAATTACAGTAGTAAAGCATATCTTAAAAGTATTAATTATTAGGGTTTTCCTTTTTTAAAAGTCAAAAAAGTGTGTTACTGATCAATTTTCTGCATACATTGGGAAAACAAAAAACGAGTCATTTAATGACTCAAGCATCACATTTTCCAAGACTTGGTGAAAGACAAGACAGTAGTTTATCCAATTTGCAGATTATACAGTGGTAGGATGATTCGATAATATATGTAATGAGAAGCTGAGGATAATGGACAATCTCGAAAGGTGCAAAGATGACACCAAATCAAGTAAGGAGAAACTTAATAGTGATAAATGCACTCTTCATTCTGCCTTCAAAATCAACACTATAAGAATACCAGGATTGAGGTGTAGTTACTATCAGAAAAAATTATTTGAGGGCTGTAGTGAAGTATTAAGTGATTTAATGGGATGAATTTTATTCTCTTATAAAGAATGTGATTGTTATTTGGTACAAGACTCTAATCAGACCCCATTTGGTGTACTAAGTTACTTTCAGGGTGCAGCATTGTAAAAAATCCTGCAAAAAGTTAGAAGGAAAATGGAAAAGGGTAAGATTTATGGTAAAGTTCCTTAAGTCATATAGCTCCTGCAAATTAATTAGAATGAATTTGGCTTAAAAATCCTAAGGGGAACATGATAACTCTCATTATGGACCAAATCCTTTTAATTTAGGAGACTTCTTTTTCTTAGCTTAGCTCTCCAGGTCATGACTAAGAGAGTTGGTTAAACAAATTTAGGGCTGACAGAAGGAAACACTTCCTAATAATTCAAGTTATGCAAATATGGAATGGCTTCCCTTTGGATATTGTGGGGGGCTCCTCAATGGAGATTTTAAATATAAAGGCAGAAGACTCCACATCATATATTTTGTAGAGATTAGCCTTTGTGGGGGGTTATATGATTTGGGTCTTCAGAGAGCTGTGAGAACAGCATTTGAAAACATTGGTGTGTCTGCCCATATCACTACTCTGCACTAGGCCTAAAGAAGATGATTGAGTATTCTTTGTGTTTAAGGGTAAATAAGAGCTCATCTGCTGAGTTCCAATAGCCATTGATTCTCTGACCCAGGCCTCGTCTCTCTTTGTAGAGTTATTGAACACCACTCTCCTTCAAGTAATCCAAACTGAATCCAACCTGATCTACTTGTTGCACCTCATTTATGAAATCACACTTCTTTTTATGATATCTTTGCATACGCAGTTACTCATGTTTGGATGATAATTTCACAAGGACTTAGAAATTTGAATCTGTTGTTTCCTTTAAAGTTAATCTTCGATACCACTGGCTACAAGAAGTTTTTTCTGAGCTTTTAGGTTACTGTATACAAACCCCAGAAATTTCATTATATTTACTTTTATGTATATGTTTTGTAATTATACTTTGCACTTGTATGTGTATTAGTAGTTTCTCATCAAACATAAGGTAGAAATAGATGGGATTTTTTAAATTGTTATATTTTTACATCTAGCACTTAGAACAATCACTTGTACACAAAAGGTAGTATGCAAGTATATATAAATGTATATGTATATGTATATGTATATATATATATTTATGTATGTATGTATAAGCATATATGTGTGTGCATGAGCCCCAATTCTAGATTACTCTCAATATCAAGTTCATTAAATACTATTCATGTGCTATTAAACAGACATGAGAAAGTCATAAATCATTATAGAACATATCTTTTCCAAATTTATATTATGTCATCCCCATTGGGCTCTCATTATTGGAAACAATCCACGTACTGCTTCCCAAGTGACTGCTTATTCTTCTTTCCACAGCAGCTATTCAAAATCTTCACTTGCATTTGCAAACTTCCAGTATCACATTCTCAGCTAAGGACATTGCCTTAAAATACACTGAGAAAACAGAAGCCATCAATTTGTTTTGTTCTTTTCCTTTCCTTTATATGCAATGTTCCTTGCCCATTTTCTCATTTACTCCAGTTTGTGAAGAAAATATGTATACAGTTACTTGCACATTCCCAATTTCTACCAACCTACAAGCTTTTTATATTTATTCTTTTCACACCTGCTCAATGACTTTCCAATAAGAATTGGTCACCTCTTCTGTGGAGCACTGAAATGGCCCCCTTACTGGCTGTGCTGCCTCACATTTCTTCTGACACTTGCAATCCTCCACACAGACGCTCAAAGGGTTTTCATAAAATACAGCCCTTGGTATGATGAGTCCCCTTTGGCTAAATTTGAATCACTTTCTAGTGTATTTCTGATCAAATGTATACTTCACAAACATTTAAAGTCTTCCTACCTACCTTGGTCCCCACCTAAATATCTAGAGTTGTTAGACTTTACCACTTTCCTGAGCTTTTTAATAAAGCCAAAGAGATAACACTATTTTTCACATCTCACTCTCCATCTCTCATATTTGTGCTCTTATGAATCCTCTCCACATTCTGGGATTGCAGTCTTTTCTCACTTCTATGCCTCACAATTCCTATTGTCATTTAAATTTCAACTCATTTAACATAAAGCTTTTTCTCCTCCCCCAGAGCTGTTAGCAACTTTCTCCAAATCTGTTTTTGTCACTTTTGCTTATAATTTAACATGCAGCTTGCTATATGGACATTTTTTTTCCTTGAAAAAATGTTTCCTTTTTGAACACACACTTTTTTCCATTTTTTAAAGCACTTTGAAAACTTTATTTAATATTTTTTTTAGTTTGCAACATTGGTTTCCATAAGATTTTGACTTACAAATTTTCTCCCCATTTCTACCCTCCCCCCCCCGCGTCAAGATGGCATATATTCTGATTGCCCCATTCCCCAATCAGCCCTCCCTTCTATCACCCCCATTACCCTTCCTCCATCCCTTTTCCCCATATTTTTTGTAGGGCAAGACAGATTTCTGTGCCCCATTGCCTGTATATTTTATTTTCCTATTGCATGCAAAAACAACCTTTTTTTGAGCATCTGTTTTTAAAACATTGAGTTCCAAATTCTCTCCCATCTTCCTTTCCCACCAACTCTCTTTAAGAAGGCAAGCAATTCAATACAGGCCAGACACGAATCATTATGCAAAACACTTCCATAAATAGTCATGTTGTGAAAGACTAACTATATTTCCCTCCCTCCTATCCTGTCTCCATTTATTTGATTTTCTCCTTGACCATGTTCCTTTTCAAAAGTGTTTGCTTTTAATTACTTCTGCCTATCTGCTGTCCCTTCTATTGTCCGCCTTTTTCATCCCCTTCCCCCTACTTTCCGGTGGGGTAAGATACCCAACTGAGTGTGTATGGTATTCCCTCCTCAAGTCAAATTCTATGAGAACAAGATTCACTCATTCCCCCTCATCTGCCCCCTCTTCCTTTCCAATGAACTGCTTTTTCTTGCCACTTTTATGTGAGATAATTTACCCCATTTTATCTCTCCCTTTCCCCCTCTCTCAATATATTCCTCCCTCATCCGTTAATTTGATTTTATTGTTTTAGATATCATCCTTTCGTATTCAACTCACCGTGTGCCCTCTGAGTGTGTGTGTATATATACATATATATGTATATGTATGTATGTATGTATGTATATTCCCTTCAGTTACCCTAATACTGAGGTCAAATGAATCGCACACATCATCTTTCCATGTAGGAATGTAAAAATGACAGTTCAACTTTAATAAGTCCCCTATGATTTCTCTTTCTTGTTTACCTTTTCATGCTTCTCTTGATTCTTGTGTTGGAGAGTCAAAATTTTAATCAGCTCTGGTCTTTTCATTGAGAAAATGTAAAAGTCCCCTATTTTATTGAAAGTCCATATTTTGCCCAGGAGCATGATACTCAGTTTTGCTGGGTGGGTGTTTCTTGGTTTTAATCCTAGATCCATTGAAATCAAGAATATCATATTCCAAGTCTTTCGATCCTTTAGTGTTGAAGCCACTAGATCTTGTGTTATCCTAATTGTGTTTCCACAATACTCAAATTGTTTCTTTCTGTCTGCTTACAACATTTGCTCCTTGATCTGTGAGCTCTGGGATTTGGTGACAATATTCCTAGGAGTTTTCTTTTTTGGGTCTTTTTCAGGAGGTGATTGGTGGATTCTTTCAATTTCTATTTTACCCACTGGCTCTAGAATATCAGGACAGTTCTCATTGATAATTTCTTGAAAGATGAGAACTAGGATCTTTTTTTGATCATGGATTTTAGGCAGTCCAATAATTTTTAAATGATCTCTCCTGGATCTATTTTCCAGTCAGTGGTATTTCCGATGAGATATTTCACATTGTCTTCCATATTTTCATCCTTTGGTTCTGTTTTCTAATATCTTGTTTTCTCATAAAGTGACTAGATTCCACTTGCTCCAATCTAATTATTAAGGTAGTATTTTCTTCAGTGGTCTTTTGGACCTCCTTTTCTATTTGTCTAATTCTGCCTTTCAAGGCATCCTTCTCTTCATTGGATTTTTGGAGCTCTTTTGCCATTTGAGCTAGTCTATTTTTTAAGGTGTTATTTTTTCAGTATTTTGGGCATCTCTTTTACCAAGTCATTGAGTTGATTTTCATGATTTTCTTGCATCACTCTCTGTTCTTTTCCCAATTTTTCCTCTACTTGTCTTACCTGCTTTTCCAAATTCTTTTTGAGCTCTTTCATGGCCTGAGGCCAATTCATATTTTTCTTGGAGGCTTTTGATGTAAGCTGTTTGACTTTGTTGACTTCTGGCTGTATGTTTTAGTCTTTATTGTCACCAAAAAAAGATTCCAAATTCTGATTCTGAATCTGGGTCTGTTTTCACTGTGTGTTCATGTTCCCAGCCAACTACTTGACCCTTGAGCTTTTCGCAAAGGTATGACTGATTGTAGAGTAGAGAGTACTTTGTCCCAAGATTTAGGGGCCTCGTGAAATTGTTTTCAGAGCTGCTTCTACACAGCAAGCTCTGCCACACCAGTGCTTCTCCTTCCCCAAGAACTTCCAACCAGGACCACAACTCAGATCCAAGAAGGCTCTGCACTTCTGCTCTGATCTGCTGCTTAATTCCTCCCAACTTGTGGGCCTGGAGCCAGAAGCAACTTCAGCTAGAGGCAGCCACAGAGCTGCACCACTTCCATTCCCCCAGGGCTGGGGCCAACTTCACACTCCTTTCACTCTATTCTAGCACTTCTACCCACTGACCTTCTTTGTCGTCTTTGGCATTTGTGGGTTGAGAAGTCTGGTAACTCCCACAGCTCAATGATTCAGGGCCCCACCACCTGTTCTGCTTGGCTCCCTGTCTGATTGGTCCTCGTGTGGCCTATATTGGGCTGTGCTCCAATCCCCTCCCAGCTCCATTTGATAGACCTTTCACCATGACCATCCAGGCTTTCCTGGACTGAAGCCCTGATTCCCTCTTTTATTTCGTTGGTTCTGTAGCTGTAGAGTTTGTTCGGAGCCATTTTTATAGGTGTTTGGTGGGACCTTGGTGGGGATCTCATGCAAGTCCCTGCTTTCCAGCTGCCATCTTGGCTCTGCCCCCTTTTTTCCACTTTTGTTTCTACATCCCCATGACTTCAAAATGCTTGACCTATAGGTGTGGCCTCACACATGCTTGTAAACAGATGGAAATCATTAGCTAATCATTTCAGTCTTTGCTCATTGAAAAGTTTTGTTTCTGTCTTTCACTTTGCCACATTGTGAAACTGAGACCATTTATTTAAATACTTTTCCTTATTCTCATTATCCTCTCTGCAGACTTTAACATTGTTGATCGCTCTCTACTCCTTGGTGCTCTTTCCTCTCTTGATGTTAGGGACATGGTTTCCCCTTTTCTCCTCCTACTTTTCTTGCTGCCCTTTCTCCATCTCCTTTACTGGATCTATTCAGATCACACTATCTAATTGTAGGTGTCCCTCAGGGATGTGTCTCTAAATAACTCTGTTACTTCTCTTGGTTATCATATCAGCTCCCATGATTTACATAGCATCTCTGTGTTGATGGTTTTCAGATTAACTTATCCTGACCCAAACTCTCTGCTGATCTCACTTCTCATATCACCAACTACCTTTCAGATATCTTCAGATATCCTTTGGGCATCTGAAGTTCATTATTTACCAAATGGAAATTATCATTAGCCCCTAAACTCTTCCACCTCTTACTTTATTACTGTGGTGGGCAACAACAGCCTCTGATGCCCTCTGGCTTCCTACCTGGGGGATTGTATTAAATTCTTCCCTACCACTTACCCCACATTCCTAAGCTGTTGCCAAGGCCTGTCAATTTCAGCTTGACAATTTCTCTTATATATCTAGACCTCTGTTTGTCTTTTTGTTTATCTGTCTGTTTCTCTGTCTCTGTCTCTCACTATCTGTCTGTCTCTCTCTTTCACTCTCTCTTTATCTCTGTGTGTTTGCATGCTGTTTTTTCCATTAAATTGTAATCTCCTTGAGGATAACACTTTCTTTAGCTGCTTTTTGTATCCTGATTGCTTAACACAGTACCTGGCATATGGTAAGTGCTTAGTAAGTGTTGATTGATTGATTCTCTGGTTCTCAGTTATCTGACTTCCAAGAGAGGAACAATGTTTCCTTACCTGAATAAAATATGAGGAAGAACTTCAGGGCCAAGAAATATGCCCTGAAACTCTGGCTTTTTTTATAATCTTCATCTGGAATCCTTCAGGTTTACACACCACATTTTCTTGGAAATTCTACTTTTGAAATTCATGGATTCCATTTCCCCCTCAACACATAATTTTCAAACTCATGAAACATCTAGAAGCTATGTTACCAATATATTTGTCTGTTACTAGCTAATATGTTTTGCATATTCAAGGAGTCCATTAATAATTTTTTCCCAAATTGAAAGTTCAGAATTAGAAGTTCTTTTTTTATATATTTGTCCAAGATAGAATATGAGACTGCTTGGTTTGCTCAGTTCCATTTCAAGACTAGGTGTATTCTAGTGTCTAAAGCACATCATCATTGCTTTTGCTGCATGTGGATTCTTGAAAGGATCTTAGAGCATATGTAGTGGAAGTCGATCATTTTACAGATGTAGATATGGACAGTCATGGTAGTGAAATGATTTTGCCCAGGGCCACAGTCTTAGTAGATGTTAGGAGCAAGATTTCAGACAAGAGTTCCTGATTCCACATCCAACACTCTATCCACTATGACACTTTGCCATTTCTGTACATATTGACTTTTATCTGATTCTTTACTTTTTTTCCTCTCATTTTAGGTCAATGATGAAACATTACCAACATATTCTCACTTTCCAATTCGCTGTGGATGAGATCAATAACAATCCCCATTTGCTACCGAACATAACCTTGGGATACCACTTACTCAATAACTTCCAAGACCACAAACTAGCTGTGGAGAGCTCCTTGATGTGGCTGTCAGGGAGGGGTCCAACCATCCCTAACTATAGTTGTGACAAGGAGCCCAGTTCAGTGGCTGTCATTGGAGGAATGTCATCTGCACTGTCCATGGCCATCGCCACTATTCTCAAACTTTATAAAGTTCCACAGGTAAGGGAGCCCAATACAGCCATTCATTTTCATCCCACATGTTCTTTGAACCTAAAACCACAAATGATTTATAATCTGCTCTAATGCAGCATCAGTGAGTCAATAATTACTGTCATTGAAGTTCTTGACCTCCAAAAGTTCATATCTTTGTTTTTGAGTTATAAGACATCAAAAGAAGCGTTAATGTGAGGATTCTGCATAAGATGTAGATATTTATGAGGGGAATGGTGGAGAAGAATTTGGGAAAGTTAGGTGTAAGAGGTTCTAGGAGGAACTGACCAACCAGTATAAGTGATCACAGAGACAAATAGACTTTTCAAGATGAGAAGGCTAGTTAGTTATAGTGGCAGGTGTCTTTTTAGGACCACAAGGTATCCAGTTGGGTGGTTAAAAGAGGAAATCTACCACATGTTCACTAGAATTGCTAAGATGCCAGAAAGGGTTGAGAGAGAGAAATATTGGTCCTTTATATGAATCATAATCTAGGAAGTTCTGAATCATCAAGACCCAAACTATCTTCCAAATTTCACAGGTTGAATTGGCAACAGGCAGTGTGCTCATGCTTGATAGACCTATTCTCATTGGCCACTACCCTTTGCCCTCCATTAAACTCAGCCACACAAAGAAATTAGTTTTCAAAATTCTCGTTTTCCTAAAGAAGAAAGGAAGCCTACCTTGTACTTAGTTCTCAATTCTTCATAAACCTAAATATATTTCACTTCTTTCTTTTGCTTTTTTAGCATTTATGAATAAGTTTCCAGGCAGAAAATATAAGAGTTTTGGAACTCTTTAGTATTGAAAGGTTAAAAATTTAATCCTTTGTCCCTTTATCACCTAGAGTTGGTAGCAGAGGTAATAGTAGTAGCCATGACACAACTTGGAGACAATGGAGTAGTGGTTTGAACTAGGAACAAGAAGAGACCCACTGAAAACTAACTGATCTAAGGAAGAGAGTAATCAGTCCAGAAGTATTTTGTATCCCAAAAGATTCTTTCTCCTCCTCCATTTAAAACATTCCTTCTCACCATGGAGTGGCCCTTGCATCCCAGAACTTCCTACAACCTTTAGAGACCTCTTGGCTATTGGGGAGTTCCTGCCAGGCCCATACATTCCAGGCATCATGATCAAACATCCTTCATTGTCTCAGGTCTGCTAATGAATCTCTGAAATTCCATATTATGCCCAACACCCAAGAGGACCTTCTCCCTGCTCCTCTCCTCATTTTTCTGTAATTTTTTAAGAGTTCTCTTCCTTCAGTATACAGTAAACAGTTTTGTTGTTTCTTTTAGTTTGTCCCAGGCTCTTGGGACAGTGCCAGCCACAAAGTGAGCATTTTAACAAAAGCATGTTGACTTTTTAGCAGGTCTGGAGGTTGACTTCTGGTTTTTTGAACCAGAAATTGTAATTCCTCATGGGGGTCCCATTTCTTATGTTCTCATGCAGCACCATGACAAAAATATGTTCCAGTTGCCTTTGATGTGATGCATATGATGTTGTGAGAAGAGGACTCTTTATACACAGCATACCTTCTAATAATACAACACTTGAAACTCTGGAAACAAATAGGGTGATTTATCCATTCCTGCAAAGGAAGTTCTGAGGATCTAGAATTGATTCTGCATACAAACATTTGTCCTGGAGTCACCCCCCTGGCTCAACTGGCTTAGCTCTTTGGAGAAGTGGGTGCTCTGATTCATGGGTCAAACTTCTGCTCATTTGGCTCAAGCAGTTTGCTGTCCTGTTGATCTTGAGCTGTGCTTGAATAAGCTGCTGTGACTCTGGACTTTGGTATTCTCTTTCAAACACTGCAATGCCAGGGGACCACTAAGGATCCTTCTAATTAATTGAATCTCATCATGTTGTAAAGTGTTTGATTATATCTTTAAACCCTTCTTCACCTAAGATGAGAATAATTTCAGATATGATATGATCAGTGACACTTGGCAGTGTATGGGGTGAGTCAGGAGAGAGCAGTCAGTTTTTCCTCATCATGCTTTAGGTTATTTATCACTTCTTCCCTAAATCAGGAACCAGGAGGGGAAAAAATTAAAAGCCAATGAATTATTATGTCCCAAACTTTCTTGCAAGGATATTGTATTATCTGTGCTATGTGTGCTACATGGACTACATGGGTTGCAAATAGAGAATGTCTGTGCAGGCTTCAAGGAGCAGATCTAAGTCGGCAGCCCACTTCCTCTATTTTAAATGTGCATGTTGGGAAATCAGTTCTCTAAATTCTGGAAATGTTCTTTTTGAGTTGTACCAAGGAAATCCTTATACCTTGCCTCCTACCTTCAAGCTTATATTTATAGCCAGAACATCAATATCAGTGCTACTGATATTTTCTTTGAATGAATCATCTGGATTAAAAAAAAAGTTCCTAAGGAACCAATGTCACATTTTATTGTACCACACCATAGGAGTCATCCTCAGTCCCAAATAAAGAATCCTCTCCCCACCTCTCGTACCTACCATAAGTGGTCTCCCCTCCAGGGCATACTGGCCCATCTCTACTCTTTTTCCCCCCTCTCTACTCTCTCAACAGTCATAAACATTACTAAGTGTTGACTGTCCTTTGGAACTCACATATTCCTTCAGCAGGTATGTAAGATACCCTCACTGTTGATGAAATGGTACCTCTGAGAATAAGACTTCTACTTGCATTATATCCACCATCATGTCCTTGAATCTTACTACAAGTGTATAATCCTCTTCCATACTTATGATCTTTGTCAACCTCTCCCATTTACAAAACTGATGGGCTTTGATCTCTAGTGTCCTGCTTCCAGTATGTTTGTTCTCTAGCGATTCTATGTTCCTCTGTAGCTACTCTTTTGCCAAGCGATTTTGCCAAGAATTACCATCCTGCTCCTCCACAGTCATGTCCCAGGTAAAAGCGTTTTGCCTACTTTTCTCTCTCCTCCATTTCCGGTTTCCTTATACATGAAAACTGACACTCTGCTTTTCTCTCTCACAAAAGTTTTCCTTTTCTATTTGGAGTCTTCCTTATTCAAGTATCAGCACAATGTTTGTATAATAAATGAAATTTGATATTATCCCTTCATTGCCTATTTTTCAAAATAGATTATAAAGTACTCGAATTACTTTTTTAAATATTTAGTAAAATTCTCTTATGAATCCATCCTGCCCTGGCAATTTATTTTTAGGAAGTTCATTGATGGCTTATTCAATACATTTTTCTAAGATATGAATAAGTATTATATGTCATCATTTTTTAAAAAAAATCTAGGTAGCTTATATTTTTGTAAATATTAACCCATTTCTTTTAGATTGTCAGATTTTTCACATATATTTTGGGCAAATTAGCCTCTAGAAATTGTTTAAATTTTCACTTATTTGGGTGTTGAATTCAACCTTTTATTTTTTGATACTGGCAATTTGGTTTTCTTTCTTTTTTTAAATCAAATTAACCAAAATGTAATGTATTTTATCATTCACCCTCCAAAATAAATCAGTCCCTTATTTTATTTTTTTGAGGATTTCTATTTTGGTATTTAGCTGCTCATTTTAATATTGTTTTTTTCTATTTTTTGTTCATTTCATGTTCAATTCATTGATCTACTCTTTGTCTTTTATAATAAGAAAAATATTTACAGACAAAATTTTCCTTTAAGTACCACTTTGGCTGCATCTCATCAATTTTGGTTTATTTTCTCATTGTTATCATTCATTTAATAAAATTATTGATTGTTTCTAAGATTTGTTCTTTGATACACTCATTTTTTAGTATTAGATAATTTAGTTTCCAATTAATTTTAATTTATATTCCTATGACTTTTTTAAGGAACACAATTTTAATTGCATAATGATCAGAAAAAGCATGCATTGACTATTTCTGGTTTACTGCATTTGATTTATTCTGCTTTTTATGCACTAATACATAGTTAGCTTTTGTAGAGGTTCCAGAGTAATTTTCCTTTCTATTCACATTTAGTTTTCCACAGACATCATGTTTAACCTATTGTTTTTTTTCTTCTTCCATTGATTTTTTCATTATTTATTTCTTTAATATTTTTAGTTTTCAGCATTAATTTTCACAAGAGTTTGAACTACAAATTTTCTCCCCATTCCTACCCTCCCCCTACTCCAACATGGCATATATTCTGGTTGCCCCATTTCCCAGCCATCCCTCCTTTCTCTCACATGACTTCTCCCATCCCATTTTCCCTTACTTTCTTGTAGGGCAAGATAGATTTCTATGCCCAATGCCTGCATATCTTATTTCCTAGTTTCAAGCAAAAACTTTTTTTTTTGTTTTTGAACATCTGTTTTTAAACTTTGAGTTCCAAATTCTCTCCTCTCTTCATTCTCCACCCACCCACCCTAAGAAGGCGAGCAATTCCATATAGGCCACTTGTGTATCATTATGGAAAACCATTCCACAACACTCAGGTTGTGAAAGACTAACTATATGTTGCTCCTTCCTATCCTGCCCCCCTTTATTGAATTTTCTCCCTTGACCCTGTCCTTTTTCAAAAGTGTTTTTGATTACCTCCTCCCTGTATCTGCCCTCCCTTCTATCATCCTTCCTTTTTATCTTCATCCTCCTTCTTTCCTGTTGGGTATGATATCCAATTGAGTGTGTATGGTGTTCCCTCCTCAGGTCAGTTCTGATGAGAGCAAGATTCATTCATTCCCCCTCACCTGCGTGCTCTTCCCTTCCTACAGAACTGCTTTTTCTTGCCACTTTTATGTGAGATAATTTACTCCATTCTATCTCTCCCTTTCTCCATCACTCAATATATTCTTCTCTCATCCTTTAATTTGTTTTTTTTAGCTATCTTCCCTTCCTATTAAACTCACTCTGTGCCTTCTGTGTCCTATATGTTCATATTCCCTTAAGCTACCACAATACTGTGGTCTCGTGAATTACACACACTATCTTTCATGTAGGAATGTAAACAAAACAGTTCAACTTTATTAAGTCCTTTATGATTTCTCTTTTTTGTTTACCTTTTCATGCTTCCCTTGATTTTTGTGTTTAAAAGTCAAATATTTAATCAGCTCTGATCTTTTCACTGAGAAAACTTGAAAGTCCTCTGTTTTATTGAAAGGCCAAATTTTGCCTTGGAGCATAATACTCAGTTTTGCTTGGTAAGTGATCCTCGGTTTTAATCCTAGCTCCATTGACATCTAGAATATCATATTCCAAGCCCTTCAGTCCCTTAATTTAGAAGCTGCTAGATCTTGAGTTATTCTAATTGTGTTTCCACAATATTCAAATTGTTTCTTTCTGGCTGCATGCAGTATTCTCTCCTTGATCTGGGAGCTCTGGAATTTGGTGACAATATTCCTAGGAGTTTTCATTTTGGGATATTTTTGAGG
>CM053623.1:449162645-449195233 GCA_028646595.1 Phalanger gymnotis | reverse complement strand
CTGAATGTGTAAAGTAAAAATAAATAAATAAATTTAAAAGGAAAAAAAAATAAGTCCCTTGTTTTTTTTCGTCCATGCTATCCACAAAGCTCTTTGTCCTTCCAAAATCTAAATAACAACAAATGAACATCTTGCTTTAAACATATATTTTGGAGGTATGGTCTCCTCCTCTCCACTCCATTTTTTTTTGTACAATTAACATGATGGGATGAGATCTAGTACATTTAAAATTTTTAAATCAGATGCCAATTTTGGGACAGTATCTCAATGTTCAGAAGGATAATTTTCTTTTTTTATTAGATTTTTTTTTAGTTTACAACACTCAGTTCTATGTGTTCTTGAGTTTCAAATTTTCTTCCCTTCCCTCCCCTCCCCTTTCCCCCTAAAGAGGGCATGTAGTCTGATATAGATTATAGACATCTCTTTGCAAAAAGCTTATTTACACAATAGTCAAGTCATAAAGAAGAATTATGACCAATGGAATGAATCTTGAGAGAGAAGAAACAAAACCAAAAAAGAAGAGGAAAAAAGAGACAGCAAGGAGTTTGCCTCAATCTACATTCAGACTCCATAGTTCTTTCTCTGGATGTAGATAGCTTTTTTCATCATGAGTCCTTTGGAGCTGTCTTTGAGCTTTGTATTGCTTAGAATAGCCAAATCTATCAAAATTAGTCATCATAGAATCAGAATATCTGTTGTTGTGTACAATGTTCTCCAGGTTCTGCTCCTCTCAATCAGCGTCATATCATGTGGTATTTCCAGGTTATTATGAAGTCCATATGTTTCCCATTTCTTATAGCACAATAGTATTCCATTACATTCATATAACACAACTTGTTAATCCATTCAGCAATTGATGGGCATTCCCTTGATTTCCAAACCTTTGCTACTGCAATAAGAGCTGCTATAAATATTTTTATACATATGGGTCCCTTTTCTACTTGTGTGATTTCTTTGAGGTATAGGTGTGGTTTTGCTGGGTCAAAAGGCATGCACATTTTTATAGCCCTGTGGGGAAAGTTTCAAATTGTTCCCCAGATTGAATTAATGTCTTCATAACTCCACTATTTTTTTAATTTTCCAATTTTCACACATCCTCCCCAGCATTTATCATTTTCCTGTTTTGTCATGTTAGCCAATCTGAGAGGAGAATTTTGATATCTAATAGTTGCTTTGATTTGCATTTCTCTAATCAATAGTGATTTAGAGCAATGTTTCTTATGCCTATAGATATCTTTAATTTCCACCACTGAAAACTGCCTGTTCATATCCTTTGATCCTTTCTAAATTGGGGAATGGCTTTTATTGCTATAAATTTGGCTCACTTGCCTATATATTTTAGACATGAGACTTTTATCAGAGATACTGGTTGTAAAGATTTTTTCCCAGTTTTCTGCTTCCCTCCTAATCTTTGTTGCATTGGCTTTGTTTATACAAAACTTTTCAATTGAACATAATCAAAATTATCCATTTTGCATTTTGTAGTGCCCCCTACCTCTTGTTGGGTCAAGAATTTTTACCTTTCCCATAAATGTGATAGATAAAATATTCTGAGCTCTCCCAAACCGCTTATACCATTAGCCTTTATTTCTAAATCATGAACCCATTTTGACTTTATTTTGGTATACACTGTAAGAAATTGGTCCATGACCAATTTCCACAATACCATTTTCCAATTTTACCAAGAGTTTTTTTTTTTTTTTTTGCGAAATAGTGAATTCTTAGCCCGGAAGTTGAAATATCTGGGTTTATCAAAGAGTAGAGTGCTATAGTCACTGACTACTACATCTTGTGTACCTAACCTATTCCACTGATGAACCATTCCATTTCTTAGTCACTAACAGGTAGTTTTGAGGACTGCTGCTTTGTTTTACAGGTTGATATCTGGTATGGTTAGGCCACATTCCCTAGCACTTATTTTCATTAATTCCCTTGATATCCTGGACCATTTGTTCTTCCAGATGAGTTTTGTTATTATTTTATCCAGCTCTGTAAAATAAGTTTTTAGTAGTTCAATTGGTATGGCACTGAATAAGTAAATTAATTTAGGTAAAATTGTAATTTTTATTATATTAGTTGGCCTAACCATGAGCAACTAATGTTATTCCATTTAATTAGATCTGACTAACATGTGAAAATCATTTCATAATTATGTACATATGGGCCCTGGGTTTGTCTTGGCGGGTAGACTCCAAAATATTCATATGTAAAACCAAATTGCCCTGGAGAATTTTCCTTGGGAGTTTATTGATGGTTTGCTTAATTTTGTTTTCTGAGATGAGTTTTTAGGTAATTTATTTCCTCTTCTGTTAACCTGGGCAATTTGTATTTTTGTAAATATTCAGCCATTTTCCTAAGGTTGTCAAATTCATGGGCATACAATTGGGTAAAATAATTCCTAATTATTGTTTTAATGTCCTCTTCACTGAAGGTAAATTCACACTTTACATTTTTGATACTGGTAATTTGGTTTTCTTCTTTCTTTTTTTTTAATAAATTGACCAAAGGTTTATCAATATTATTGTTTCTTTTCATAAAATCAGCTCTTCGTTTTATTTATTAGTTCAATAGTTTTCTTGATTTCAATTTTATTAGTCACTACTTTAATTTTCAGTATTTCTAATTTGGTAACTAATTGGAGACTTCCAATTTGTCCTTTTTCTAGCTTTTTCAATTGCATGTCCATTTCATTGATCTCCTTTTTCTCTATTTTATTCTTGTAAGCATTTGGAGATATAAAACTTCCCTTCTGATCTGCTTTGGCTGCATCCCATAAGTTCTGGTATCTTGTCTCTTTATTATCATTCTCTTGAATGAAGTTATTGTTTCTATGATTTGTTCTTTGGCCCACTCACTCCTTAGCATTAGATTATTTAGTTTCCAGTTAATTTGTGTATTATCTTTCCATGATCCTTTATTACAAACAATTTTTTCTTGAATCATTATCTGAGAAGGACACATTGACTATTTCTGCCTTTCTGCATTGGATTGTGAGGTTTTTCTGCCCTAGTACATGGTCAGTTTTTTTTTGAGTGTGTGGCATGTACTGCTGAGCAAAAAAAAGTATATTGCTTTATATCCCCATTCAGTTTTCCCAAGAAGTCTATCATATGTTCCTTTTTTAAAATTCTATTCACCTCCTTAACTTCTTTCTTGTTTATTTTAAGGTTGGATTTATCAAGTTCTGAGAAGGGAAAGTTGAAGTCCCCCACTAGAATGGTTTTTCTGTCCATTTCTTCCTGTAAGTCCCTTAACTTCTGCTCTAAGAATTTACATGCTGTACCACTTGGTGCATATATATTAAATAATGACTTTGTTTCATTGTTTATGGTGCCTTTAGCAGGATATAGTGTCCTTCCTAATCTCCTTTAATTAAATCTATCTTTGCTTTTGCTGTGTCTGAGATTCGGATTGCTACCCCCGCCTTTTTACTTTAGCTGAAGCACAATATGTACTACACCACAGTCTTACTTTTACCTTGTGTGTATCCCCATTTCAAATGTGTTTCTTGTGAACAACATATTGTAGGACTATGGTTTTTAATCCATTCTGATGTCTTCCTCCGTTTTATGAGAGAGTTCATCCCATTCACATTCACATTTATGATTACTGTGATTATGTGATTACTATGATTATGATCTCTTTTTCTCCATTCTATTCTGCCTTCCCTCCACTTACTCTTTTAATTTTCCCTTCTCCCTTCCACTCCCCATATAAGTTTTGCTTTTGAAAACCACCTTCCTTAATTTACCCTCCCTCTTAATTCCCCTCCCTTATCTTACCCCTTTCCCCTTGTTACTTTTGCCATTCTTTCTGACCTTTTTTTTCCCCTCTTTCTCCTTCTACTGCCTGTAGGACGAGTTTGGTTTCTATACTTAGGAGAGTATACTATTCTCTTCTTGAACGAAATCCAATGAGAGTAAAGCTCATATACTACTCGTCCCCTCCCATCTTTCCCTTTATTATGATTTGTTTTTGTGCCTCCTCATGTGATGTAATTTACCCTTTCTACTACCTCCTTACCGCTTCTCCCAGAATCCTCCCTTTACATCTCTTAATTATGTTTTTTTACAATTATTCCTGTTATTTCATTCTTACACCCACAGTTTATGAGTATCCCTTAAAGTTGTCATAATAACTGTACTATTCTCAAGATTGACATCTATCTATCTATCTATCACATATATAAAACAATATAATCCTATATAAGGATATAAAAAATTACCCTTATTGAATAACAAGGTTTGTCTGTTTTTCCTCTTGTTCACCTTTTTATGTCTCTTTCGAGTTTTGTATTTGAATATCAAATTTTCCATTGAGCTCTGGCCTTTTCATCAGAAAGATCTTGAATTCCCTTATTTCATTGAATGTCCATCTCCTTGACTGAAACATTGTGTTCAATTTTTCTAGGTGGTAGACTCTTGGTTGTAGTCCAAGGTCCTTTTCCTTTAGGAATACCATATTCCAATTTCTCCTCTCTTTTAAGGTAGAAACTGCAAGGTCCTTCATGATCCTGACTGTAGTCCCACAATATTTGAATTGTTTCTTTTTGGCTGCTTGCAGTATTTTCTACTTTACCTGATAATTCAGAAACTGAGCTATAATATTTCTTGGAGTTTTCAATTTGGGATCTCTTTCAGGGGTGATTGGTGCCTTCTTTCAATGACTATTTCCCCCTCTGGTTCTAGGACCTCAAGGCATTTAGCCTTGCAGATTTCTTGGAAGATACTGTCCGGGCCCTTTTTTTCTTCATGGCTTTCCGGTAGACCAATAGGTCTTAGATAATCTCTCTGGAATCTATTTTCCAGGTCAGTTGTTTTTGCAATCACATTTTCTTCTATTTTTTTTTCATTCTTTACATTTTTGTTTGTCTGATTCTTAATGCCTCATACAGTCATTAGCTTCTACTTGCTCAATTCTAATTTTTAATGAATTGCTGCCTTCATTTTGCTTTCGAGTCTCCTTTTGCAGTTGGTTGATTTTACCTTTTGGGGTGTCATGTTCTCTAATTAGATTCTGAATGTCCATAGCCATTTCACCACTTTTACTTTATAAAGATTTGTTCTCATCAGTGATTATTTTACCTTTTTTTTTCTTTTACTTCCCTAATTTGGTTTTTAAAATCCTCCTTTAGTTCTTCCAGGAATGCTTTTTGAGCTTGAGATCAATTCACATTCCCTTTTGAGGTACCAAATATGGGCATAGTGTCAATGCTGTTCTCTTCCTAACTGGTATTTTTATCTTCCCTGTCTCCATAAAAACAATCAATGTTCCTTGTTTTTTTCCTTGTGTTTCTTCATGCTGGTTAGCTTTTCCTCTCTTTAAAGTGGATTTCTACCTTTGGTGCCCAGGGAGGTCTGTCCCAGGCTGCTTGCTCTGGGAATTGTGAGCCTAGTTACTGGCTTTGTATGCTATGGCCTCCAGTTTCCTGAGGTGCTGGGGCGGGGTTGTCTGCTGTTGGAAGTCTCCTCTTGCCCTGATGCTACTGTCCATCATGTGTGGACCCTGTTGTTGTTTGTGCTGGTGTCTGCCACTTTCCCTGGCTGTGCAAAGGCACCTCAGGTTTCCTTGTGTTGACCCTTTCTGGCTCCACCCTTCTGTGACACAGGAACTCCCACTGTTTGGCTACTGAGCCCCACTTCTGGCTTCTCTATTCCATGGTTTTTCCCAAGGTGTTATCTGGGTCATGGAGGAAGAAAGGAGAACTGTTTTTCATGTCCATTATCACTCCCAGGTGTTCAAAAAGAAGACTTTCAAACTATTGGGCTGCAAGACTCAGGAGTAGATGTCTTCTGGCAACAGGTGCTGCACTGCTGCCTTCCATTGATTCCGCAGATTCCTGTCCTGTGCAGGGAATCCTGGGGATCTTGGCTGGTTTCAGAAGCCCAGCTTCCTCCCATCCTGGATTGCTGGCTGGTTTCCACAGCTACTTCAGCTTTGCTGTGGTCTGGTGCATCTCTTCAGAACCAGGCATTCTCCCACCCTACAGATCTGTCCTGTAGAACTTGCAGACTCTCCTGGATTGGAAATTTGCCCCACTTGGTCTACTGGTGGTTTCTAACTCTCTCAAATCTGTTCAGATTTACTTTTTTAGAGGTACCTGACAAAACTTGTGAGAGAGCTCTGGTAAGAAGCTGTTTTCACGTGGCCATTTTGGCTCTGCCAACCACCAGCAGCAAAATTTTCAGAAGGGAACTGTAACAGTTTCACCCAAAATTGGAACTTTTTTAACCTTCAATTTTAGAGATTTGGTCATATTTGTTAAATAGTGCATTGACCACATTCTGAGGGAATATCAAGGCATCACTTTCCCAAGAGTTTCTGAATAACTGACTTGTATTTCATGAATCAGTTGGCTATCTCTATTATCAGGTGATTCTAACTTGTATTTGTGGCATCTTCTTTTCTTCATCAAAGTTTGTTTTATAATATTCATTTACAACTTTTCTAGGTCCTTTATTGAAAAACTGAAAACAGCATGTCATTTTCCACTAACATTTCAATTTAAATGGAATACGTTTATCTTCTCTGAGACTTTTTGTATGTTTTGCAAGACATCTAAAAAAACCTATATTCTTACTTAAATCTCTGTGGTGTCTCATAAATGTGTAATAACCACCAACACCCCTTATCCCTCCCCCCATCTCCTTCTGGCTAATATGCATATTATGTGATAAGTGGACACCTGCCTGTAACAACAATGCTACTTGCTACTACCAGGACACAGTAGGGCCACTAGCATAGGTTCTTTGATTTGCTTTCCTAAGGAAAACAACAATAAGGGGTTCATAATCTCACTTTATTTACACATAAATATATCATTCACTTAGTAGAGGGGAAAAAGTCAGCAACCTGAACATCAGAGAAAGCACAAAAAGAAATTACAAGCAGAAATTATAAACAGAGGAAAATTACAGAAATCAACAGACAAGATTCTATCTGTCTGACCATAGTCAGTTACCAAAGAGAAGCAAAAACATCTGCGTTTTCAAAACCAGGGGGCTCCTTAACAGCTATTGTAACAAAAATTGAACTAGCAATTGCTGTGGAGGCATAAGATCAACAGTGCCAACACACAGGAGGGCTGCTGACACAGGCTCTTAGATCTGCTTTCCTAAGGAAAGCAACTTTAAGAAGTTAACAATCTTACTTTAAATATATATATGTGTGTGTGTGTGTGTGTGTGTGTGTGTGTGTGTGTGTGTGTGTGTGTGTTTCACTAAGTTCAGAAGAAAAATCAGCACCCTGAACTTTCAGATAAAATACAAACAGAAATTACAAACAGGAATTATGAACAGAGCAAAGTCACACAAATCAACAGACAGACTTCTATTTGTCTAACCAAATCACAATATGTAGTTACCAGAGAGAGAAGTATTAACATTTGTGTTTTCAAAGACAGGCAGGGCAGGGGGCTCTGAAGAGCTATCCAGAGTCTCATCTGGCCAAACCACACAACCATTCTTCGAATGAGTGAAATCCCCAAAACAAAACAACAACTTCAGATCAAATATACAGTTCTCAGGACCCTGGGGCTTAGGACCTGCTTAGCAAAAGGGTTTGTGGCCTGATTCTTTCTTGTTTCTTAAGCAGGTCATCAAAGATTCTTGAATCAATCAAAGACTGCAATTGAAACAAAGGCAAAGCTCAGCAAAGGCATTTGATTACCTCAATGCTGAGAAGCATTCCATAACAAAAGATAAGTCCCACTTTGCAAGACATTACATTTGAAAGGCAAGATTTAGCAAAGGTATTGAACTGCCTTAGTGCAGAGAAGCACTCCTAAAGAAATAAAAAAGGGAAAAAGTTCCAACCTGCTTGCCTTCACAACTACTCCCAGTCTTGTTTTTGGTTTTTTTTTTTTTTAAATCACAGGACGCTATTCCTGTGAGTGAGCTCCAAGCAAAATGTTAACCTCAGAGTATACATAACATTTTTCAAACCCTGAAGGCTTCACATCTCTGGAGGACTTTGCATATCTCCTTACCTAATTAGCAAAAGAGTGTTGACCTTCCTACAAATAAAGGCAAAACTCACTCAAACACACTTGATTGCCTTAGTGCTAAGAAGCACTCCAGAAGACAGAGCCACTATGGCAGAGTGAAAACAGGGACATATCTGAGCTTTCTCAAATTCTTTCACATACCTCTTGCAAAATGAATCTGAACAGTTTTGGAAAAGGTAGGATCCACTAGGAGATAGAGAGTAGCAGGTTTTCAAGCCAGGAGAGACACAAAAGAGAGGGATCTGTTACACTAGGCCAGGAGAACCCTGTGCATGCAGAACCACCCCAGAGCACTATATCGTAACAAGAGGTAGCCAGGCCTGCCAGCCACACTGGTACTCCCCAGGCCTCTTGGCACATGATGGGAGTCTGTTGCAGCTATCTGAGAAAGAAGCACAGTGCCTGCAGCTTCAGTAACATCTACTCCTGAGGCTTTCTACCCACAGTCAAAGTGTTTGAAACTCACTTTCTGGAAGTTCCAAGAGCCATAATGATCAGGAAAAATGGCTCTTATCCCTCCCTTGTTCACTCAGAGAATACTGCCACAGGAGAAACACTGGAATAGGGGAGTCAGAAGTGGATTTCAGTAACATTTTACCTTGGAATACTTGGGAAGTGAGCCCATCCTGTGGTGGTGGAAGGACACTAGGACAAGAAAAGAGGTATCCTGGGGGCAGAGCCAAGATGGCAGATGGAAAGCAAGGAATGGTGTGAGCTACCCCCCAGGTCCCTCCAAAAACCTATAAAAATGGCTCTGAAGAAACTCTAGAAATGCAGAACCCACAAAATACCACAGGGAAGTGGGGGTCCAGGGCAGGAGAGCTTGGATGGTCGCTGGGTAAGGTCTATTGCACGGAACTGGAGTGGAGAGGAGCAGAGCCCAGCATTGGCTGCACCCAGAGCAACCAGACCAGGAGCCAGGCAGAACAGACCCTAGCACCCTGAATCAATGAGCTGTGGCAGTTACCAGACTTCTCAAACCATAAACCTCAAACCAAAGACAACAGAGAAAGTTAGTGGGAAAAGCTGCCGGGGACAGAGTGAAAGGAGTTAATGGTTCAGCCACCACACCAGGGAAAGTGGGGGAGGTGCTGCTGGAGAACTACAGCTGCAATTGCTTCAGGCCCCAGGACAACCATGTGGGACAAATTAAGTGGCAGATCAGAGGGGGAGTGCAGAGTCAGCTTAAGATCTGAGTCCCAGGCCTGGTTGGTAGTCCTTGGGGGAGGAGGAGCACTGCAGTGGCAGAGGTGGCTCTATAGAAATAGCTCTGAAAACAAGTTCATCCCCTCAAGCTTGGAACAAAGTACTCTCCACTCTACAAGTAGTCATACCCGGACAAAAAAAAATCAAGAGTTAGGCAAGGCAGAGAAAACAGACTCAAATTCAGACTCAGACTTTGCAATCTTTCCTTGGTGACAAAGAAGATCAAAACATACAGCCAGAAGAAGTCAACAAAATTAAAGAGTCTACATCAAAAGCGTCCAAGAAAAACATGAACTGGTCTAAGGCCATGGAAGAGCTCAGAAAGGATTTAGAAAAGAAAGTTAGAGAAGTAGACGAAAAATTGGGAAGAGAAATGAGAATGATGTGAGAAAACCATGAAAAACAAGTCAATGACTTGCTAAAGGAGACCCAAAAATACTGAAGAAAACAACACTAACTCAAATAGCAAAAGAGCTCTGAAAAGCCAATGAGGAGAAGAATGCCTTGAAAGACAGAATTAGCCAAATGGAGAAGGAGGTCCAAAAGACCACTGAAGAAAATACTAGCTTAAAAATTATATTAGAGCAAGTGGAAGCTAGCTACTTTATGAGAAAACAAGATATTATAAAATAAAATCAAAGGAATGAAAAAGTGTAAGACAATGTGAAATATCTCATTGGAAAAACCACTGACCTGGAGAATAGATCCAGGAGAAATAATTTAAAAGTTATTGGATTACCTGAAAGTCATAATCAGGAAAAGAGCCTAGATATCATCTTTCAAGAAATTATCATTGAGAACTTCCCTGACATTCTAGAGGCAGAGGGTAAAATAGAAATTCAAAGAATCCACCAATCACTTCCTGAAAAAAGATCCCAAAAAGAAAATTCTTAGGAATATTGTCGCCAAATTTCAGAACTCCCAGATGGAGAAGAAAATTCTACAAGCAGCCAGGAAGAAACAATTTGAGTATTATGTAAATACAATCAGAATAACATGAGATCTAGCAACTGCTACTTTAAGGGATAGAAGGGGTTGGAATATGATATTCTGGAGGTCAGTGGAGCTAGGACTAAAATCAAGAATCACCTACCCAGCAAAACCGAGTATCATGCTCCAAGGCAAAACATGGATTTCAATAAAATAGAGGACTTTCAATCTTTCTCAGTGAAATGACCAGAGCTGAATAGAAAATCTGACTTTCCAACACAAGAGTCAAGAGAAACATGAGAAAGTAAACAAGAAAGATAAATCGCAGGGGACTAACTAAAGTCCAACTGTTTTGTTTATATTCCTACATGGAAAGATGATGTATATGATCCATGAGATCTCAGTATTAGGGTAGCTGAAGGGTATATACATACATGTATATATACATGTATGTATATTTACACACACATACATATATACATACACACATACACACATACATATATACATATACACATATATACATATACACATATATGTACACACATATAATCACATATACACATACATGTACACATATATGCATATACATTCACATGCATACATACATTTATATATGTGTGTATATACACACACACGCACATAAACATGTATATATTTATATATATATATTTGAAAGGCAAATATAGATATATATAGATACATAGACAGAGCACACAGAGTGAGTTCAATATGAAGGGATAATATCTAAAAAAAAATAAAGGATGAGAGAGTAATAGATTGAGAGAGGGAGAAATGGAGAGATAGAATGGGGTAAATTATGTCGCATAAAAGTGGCAAGAAAAAGCAGTTCTGTTGGAAGGGAAGAGGGGCAGGTGAGGGGGAATGAGCGGATCTTGCTCTTGTTGGATTTAACCTGAGGAGGGAATAACATACACACTCAATTGGGTATCTTACCCCACATGAAAGAAGGAGAATGGAAATAAAAATCGGACGACGATAGAAAGGAAGGCAGATGGGGGAGGAGTTAATGAAAAACAAACACTTTTGAAAAGGGACAGTGTCAGGGGAGATAATTCAATAAAGGGAGATATGTTAGGAAGGAGAAAATATAGTCAATCTTTCACAACATGAGTATTATGCAAGGATTTTACATAATGATATGCATATGACCTATGTTGAATTAGTTGCCTTCTTGGGGAGGGTGGGTGGGGAGGGAAGAGGAGACAGAATTTGGAACTCAAAGATTTAAAAACAGATATTCAAAAAAAAGTTGTTTTTGCATGCAGCTGGGAAATAAGATATACCGGCAATGAGGTATAGAAATTTATCTTGCCCTACAAGAAAGGAAGTGAAAGGGGGATGGGAGGGGAGTGGGGTGACAGAAGGGAGGGTTCACTGGGAAACGAGCAACCCCAATATGTACCATCTTGGAGTGGGCGGGAGGGTAGAAATGGGGAGAAAATTCATAATTCAAACTCTTGTGAAAATGAATGCTGAAAACTAAATATATTTAATAATTTTTAAAAAAACAAAAGAGGTATCCCAGCAGGCCCCAACTATGCAGACCGACCAAGGGGAGTTCTAAAGCCCCAAATGAGTGGAGCCAAGAAGTATCAGCACCAAGTCCCCAGACATGCCTTCCCACAGCCAGTGGAAATGGCGGAAACCAGTTCAGAAAATGGCTGAGACCACCCATCTTTTTGCACACTGCTAGTAGAAGAAGAGACTTCCAGCATCCAGACACAACTTCTCCACACCTCACACGATGAGTTTCAGTGTAACACAGAGGAATTCATAAAGAAATAAACCGGGCCTGGCCTTCACACATCAGCCAGCTCCAGCTCAGCACCAGGTTAGCAGCAGCATCATATTGCCTCTAGCTGACAAAACCAGAGGCCACAGCACACAGAGCCAGTAACAATGCCCACATTTCCCAGCACAATAACCTTGGAACAGAGCCTCCTAAAACCTAGAAGCAGAGATCCACTTTAAAAGCTAGGGAAAAAACAACCACCATGAAGAAACAGTCTAGGAAACCAAGAGCTATTGACTCTTATAGAGACAGTTCAGAAGAGGACAGGATTGACACCATACCCACAGCTGAAACCAGAAAAGGGAATGAGTACTGGTCTCAAGCCCAAAAACACATTCCTAAAGGAGCTCAATAAGGAATTTAAAAACCAAAGTACAGAGGTAAAACAATAAAAAAGGAAAAAAAATCATTGATGAGAACAACTTTTGAAAAGTAAAATTGGAAAAATGCTTAAGGTGGTTCAGAACTTAATTTGATAGGATGACTCCTTGAAATGTCAAATTAACCAAATGGAAAAGGAGGTAGAGAAGCTAAATGAAGAAAATAATTCATTAAAAATTAGAATGGGACAAGTAGAAGCTAATGACTCTATGAAGCATCAATAATCAGTCAAACAAAACCTTTCAAGGCATTCTTTTCCTCATTGGCTTTTTGGAGCTCTTTTGACATTTGGGTTAGTTGATTCTTTAAGGTGTTATTTTCTTCAGTATTTTTGGGTGTCCTTTAGCAATTAGTTGACTTGTTTCTCATGGTTTTCTTGCATCACTCTCATTTCTTATCCCAATTTTTCACTACTTGTCATACTTACTTTTCCACATGCTTTTTGAGCTCTTCCATGGCCTGAAACCAATTCATATTTTTCTTGGAACCTTTTGATGTAGACTCTTTGACTTTGTTGACTTCTTCTGGCTGTATGATTTGATCTTCTTTGTCACCACAAAAGGAATCTGGAGTTTTAGTTTGAGTCTGAGTTTGTTTTCACTGCCTGTTCAGGTTTCCAGCCAACTACTTGACCCTTGAGCTTTTTGTCAGGATATGACTGCTTGTAGAGTAGAGAGTCCTTTGTCCCAAACTTTAGGGTCCAAGTACTGCTCTTTTCAGAGCTACTTCTACTCCACCATCACCCCAGGCTTTGTCACAGCAGTGTTCCTCCTCTCCCAAGAACCACCAACCAGGAGTGTAATTCAGATCAAAGCAGGGCACAGCAAGAGAATCTGCCTTTGTGACCACAAAGCGCTCCTTGCTTTCCCTCCCTCATCTGCTGCTACATTCGTCCTACTATGTAAGTCAGGGACTCGGGAAGTTGCTGATGCTGGTACTCTGTAGGCAGCCTCAGGAGCTTCCTGCCTCTACACGACCTCTTCCACCCTCAGAGCTGGTGTCCAGACAGCTCTGGATTCGATCCCACAGTTTGCTCCTAACCTGCTCTTTGGTGTTTGTGGATTGAGAAGTCTGGTTACTGCCACATCTCACTTTTTCATAGCCCCAAGGCCTTTCCTGGCTGGCTAACTCTGGGTCTGGTCACTCCCAGTGCAGCCCATGCTGGGCTGCCCTCTGCTATCAGCGCTGTGCAATAGACCCTTCCTAGTGACCATTGAGGCTCTCCTGAGTTGGAGATCTGTCTCCCTCTGCTATTTCCTGGGTTCTACAGCTTTAGAACTTGTTCAGAGCCATTTTAAAGGTGTTTGGAAGGATTTAGGGGGGAGCTTAAGCAAGTCCCTGCTTTCTTGCTGCCATCTTGGCTCCGCCCCACCCTCCCCAGGAAGAAATTAAAGATATCTATAGGAATATGAAAAAAATGTTCTAAATTACCATTGATTAGAGAAATGTGAGTCAAAACAGCTCTTAGGTACCACATCTCTCTTGTGAGGTTGGCTAACATAAAAAAAGGAACTTGATAAATGCTAGAGATGATTTGAGAAAATTGGAACATTAATACATTTTTGGTGGAGTCGTGAAGAGATCCAATATTCTGGAGAGCAATTTGGAACTATGCCCAAAGGGCTATAAAAATGAGCATACCCTTTGACCCAGCAATACCACTTTTAGAGCTGCATCCCAAAGAGATCACACAAATGGGAAAGGGACCTGTATGTACAAAAATATTTATAGCAGCTTTTTATGTGGTAGCAAAGAAATGGAAATCAAAGGGATGCCCATCAATTGGGGAATAGCTAAATAAGTTGTGGTATATGAATATAATGCAATGCTATTGTTCTATAAATAATGGGAAAGATACAGATGTCATAAGAACCTGGAAAGACCTAAATGATATGATATTGACTGAGAGCAGCAGAACCAGGAGAATCTTGTACCCAACCCAAGACATAATGATTCTGTGATCACTGATTTTGATAGACATGGCTCTTCTCACCATACACAATTCAAAGACAACTACAAAGGAGTAGTGATGGATAAAAACATCTACATCCATAGAAAAATCTATGGTGTCTGAATGCAGATTGAGGCAAACTATTCGCTCTCTTTTTTTCTTTTTTTTCCTTTTTTATTGTTGTTTCTTCTTTCTCATAATTCATTCCGTTGGTCATAAGTCTTCTTTACAACTTGACTCTTGTGTAAATAATTTTAATGCAACGGTATATGTAGAAGATATATTGGATTCCATGCCTCTTGGGAGATGGGAGGGAGGAGGGGAGTGAGGGGGAAAAATCTGAAACTCAAAAGCATGCAGAATTGAGTGTTGGAAACCAAAGAAAAATAAAATAAAAAAAAACTTAATAAAAAAGAAAAAAAAAACAGAGTACCATTCCTAATCTCAAACAAATCAAAATCAAATATAGATCTAATTAAAATAGATAAGGAATGAAACTATATGCTTCTAAGAGGCATCACAGACCATGAAATAATATCATTACTTAACATATATGCACCAAATGTTATAGCATAATTCTTAGATTAGAAGTTAATGGAGTTACAGGAAGAAATAAACAGCAAAATTATACTAGTGGGGGACCTCAACCTCTTCCACTCTGAACTTGATTAATCTAACCTCAAAATAAAGAAGAAAGAAGTTAAGGAGATGGATAGAATTTTAGGAAAAAAAAGTAGATATGATAGACCTTTGTAGAAAACTGAATAGGGATAGAAAGGAATATACCTTTTACTCAGTGGTACATGGCAGATACACAAAAATTGACCATATACTGGGGCATAAAAACCTCTCCATCAAGTGCAGAAAGGCAGAAATAGTCAATGCATTCTTTTCAGATCATGATGCAAGAAAAATAATTGTAATAAAGAACATGGAAATATAGGCTGAAAATGAATTGGAAACTAAATAATTTAATCCTAAAGAATGAGTGGGTGAAAGAAAAAATCATAGAAACAAGTAATATCCTTATTCAAGAAATGATAACAATGAGACAACATGCCAAAACATATGAGATGCATCAAAGCAATACTTAGTGGAAGTTTTATATTTCTAAATGCTTAAATCAATAAAATAGAGAAAAAGGAGATCAATGAATTGGGCATGCAACTGAAAAAGCTAGAAAAAGAACAAATTGAAAATTTCTAATTAAATACCAAATTAGAAATAATGAAAACCAAAGAAGATATTGATAAAATCGAAAACAAGAAAACTATTGAAGTAACGAATTAAAATAAGAGCTGTTTTTTGAGAAAAAACAATAACATTGATAAAACTTCAATTTGAATAAAAAAGAAAAAAAACAAATTGCCAGTATCAAAAATGAAAAAGGTGAATTCACCTCCAATAAAGAGGAAATTATAACAATAATTAGGAATTACTTTGCCCAATTGTATGCCCATAAATAATACAATCTTAAGGAATGGATGAATATTTACAAAAATATAAATTGCCTAGGTTAACAGAAGAGGAAGTAAATACCTAAATAACCTCATCTCAGAGGAAGAAATTGAGCAAGCCATCAATTAACTCCCTAGGAAAAATTCTCCAGGGCCAGATGCATTTACATGTGAACTCTATCAAACCTTTAAAGAACAATAAATTCCCATACTTCATACACTAGGTAAAGATGGAGTCCTACCAAATTCTTTTTACGACAAAAATATGGTAATAATACCTAAACATGGAAGAGTCAAAACAGAGAAAGAAAATTACAGACTAATTTCCCTAATGAATACTGATGCAAAAATTTTAAATAAAATATTAGCAAAAAGATTGCAGCAACTTATCATGAGAATAATACACTTTGTCCAGGTACTATTTATTCCAGGAATGCAAGGCTGGTTCATGTTAGGAAAACTATTAGCATAATTGACCCTATCAATAACAAAACTAGCAGGAACCATTTGGTCATCTCAATAGATACACAAAATCTTTTGACAAAATACAACATCCATTCATATTAAAAACACTAGAAAGCATAGGGAAACGGAATCTTCCTTAAGATCATGAATATCATGTACTTAAAACTATTAGCAGCCATCATACATAATATGTGTAAGCTATAAGATCTGAGGTCCAACAATTATGTCACTTTCGTACAAGAAATGTTAGCTTTAGCAATAAGAGAAGAAAAAGAAATTGAAGGAAATAGAATAGGTAAAGAAAAATCTAAATTATCACTCTTTGCAGATGATAGGATGATTTACTTAGAGAATTCTAGAGAATCAAGTTAAAAAGTACTTGAAATAACAAATAACTTTAGCAAAGTTGCAGCATATAAACCCACAGAAATCCTTGGCATTCCTACATATTACTAACAAAGCCCAACAGCAAGAGATGGAAAGAGAAATTCCATTTAAAGTTGCTATAGACACTATAAAATATTTGGGAATCTTTACACAAAGTCAGATCTAAATAAATGAAAAAAAAATAGTTGCTAGTGGTTAGGCTGAGCTAATATAATAAAAATGACAATTTTCCCAAAACCAATATACTTATTCAGTACCATGCCAAACAAACTACCAAAAAAATTATTCTATAGAGCTGGATAAAATAATAAGAAAATTCATCTGAAAGAACAGAAGGTACACAATATCAAATGAATTAATGAAAAAAAATGCTAGGGAAGGAGGCCAGGACATACCAGATATTAAATTGCATTATAAAGCAGGAGTCATCAAAACTACTTGGTACTGGCTAAGAAATGGAGTGGTGGATCAATGGATTAGGTTTGGTACAGAAGACACAGTAGTCTATATAGCAACTATAGCAGTCTACTCTTTGATGAACAAAAAGAGTACAGCTTCTGGCTTATGAATTCGGTATTTCAAAAGAGCTGCTGGGAAACCTGGAAAATGGTATGGCAGAAACTGGGCAGAGGCCAATATCTTACACTGTATACTAAAAGAAAGGTAAATTGGGTTGATGATTTAGGAATAAAGGCTGATACAACAAGCAATTTGGGAGAGCAAAGAATAGATTATCTGTGAGATCTACAGAAAAAGCAAGAATTTATGACCAAAGAAGAGACAGAGAGTGTTCCAAAATGCAAAATGGATAATTTTGATAATGTTAAATTGAAGTTTTGGCACAAACAAAGCCAATGCACCAAAGATTAGGAAGGAAGCAGAAAATTTGGAGAGAATTTTTACAACCAATGTCTCTGATAAAGGCCTCATATATAAAATATGCAGGGAACTGAGTCAAATTTATAGGAATACAAGTCACAGCTGTCCAGTGTTCCAGAGCTGAGACTGTACCCAGTCTAAAAATTCCTTCCACATAATTTTGCCACCCCATACCAAGACCTTAATCTTTTACTTTATGGTATCATTCCTGCAGTACCCACTTTCTGCTTTAATGTTCTTTCATCTGTGATCATATTTTAGGGTAATTAATTGGTGATTATATAGACAAGGTATGACTCTAAATAAGTTTTATTCTCAAATTCCAAATTGTCAAATACTCATTGACAAATTAGATATGGCATATCTTGTAGGAGGTTTTCATCATTCTAAACCCCTTTCCCAATTTTCATAGTTGATATTTTAGAAGAATCTTTCAAATTTAGAGTTACAAATTTGAAGATTTTGAAGGTTTCTTTTCCCCTACTATTTTATTTAAATTAGACCTTTTTTTTTAAAAAAAAGATAAATTACTAATAAATGATTTTGTAATTTAGCTATCATCTATTTAGCTGGCCCTGCTAATACTGGTTTCATTCATATATTATCAAGTTAATGAATATGTATGTATATATGTACATACATATACATACACGTTTGCATACACATATACATACATACATACATATACATATAAAGTATATCACAGGGCTTTGAAGCTTAAAGTGCTTTGCAATACCAGACACCATGTTGGCATATGCTAAAGATGATTCATTTTGTTTTTTTTTTTTTTATAATGTAGTTGAATATTTAAGCAGTAGTTTTTGTGTCTTGTTCCAAATGGTTATTTCCTGGAATAGGCTCTCCCAGATGGCATTTAGGTGCATGCCTAGTGTTCAGAAAGATTCTTGTCCTCATTCTAGACCCAATGGACAGTGAGATCCTTGTCCTCATTCTTTTTTTATTTGTTTTACATTTTTTAATTAAGATTTTTTTTTTATTTTTAGTTCACAACACTCAGTTCCACATGATTTTGAATTCCAAATTTTCTTCCCCTCTTCTCCCTCTCCAAGATGGCATGGAATCTAACATATCTTCTACATATAACTTCACATTGAAATTATTTACACAATAGTCAAGTTGTAAAGAAGAATTATGACGAATGGAATGAATCATGAGAAAGAAGAAACGAAACCAAAAAATGAAACAAAAACAAAAGGGAAAAAACAACAAAAGAAAAAATCGGGGAGCAAACAGGGTGCCTCAATCTGCATTCAGAGTCCATAGTTCTTTCTCTGGATGGCAATAGCTCTCTTCATCATGAGTCCTTTGGAATTGTCTTTGAACCTTGCATTGCTGAGAAAAGCCAAATTTATCAAAGTTAGTCATCACAGAATCCATATATCTGTGGTTGTGTATGATGTTCTCCTGGTTCTGTTCTGCTCACTCAGCATTATATCATGTAGGTTTTTCCAGGTTATTATGAAGTGTATATGTTTCCCATTTCTTATAGCCCAATAGTATTCCATTACATTCATATACCTCAACTTGTTCAGCCATTCCCCAATTGATGGGCATCCCCTTGATTTCCAATTCTTTGCAACTACAAATAGAGCCACTATAAATATTTTTGTACATATGGGTCCTTTTTCCACTTGTGTGATCTCTTTGTGATACAACACTAGAAGTGTTATTGCTGGGTCAAAGGGTATAAATATTTTTATAGATGCTTGGGCATAGTTCCAAATTGCTCTCCAGAATGGCTGGATCAGTTCACAACTCCACCAGCAATGTAACAATGTTCCAATTTTCCCACCTCCTCTCCAGCAGTTATCATTTTCCTTTCTTGTCATTTTAGCAATCTGACAGGAGACGTGTGGTTCCTAAGAGTCATTTTGATTTGCATTTCTCTAATCAGTAGTGATTTAGAGCACTTAAGATATCTTTAATTTCTTCCTCTGAAAACTGCCTGTTCATATCCTTTGACCATTTATCAATTGGGGAATGCTTTGTATTCCTATAAATTTGGCTCAGTTCCCTGTGTATTTTAGAGATGAGACCTTCATCACTAGTTGTAACACTAGTTGTAAAGATTTCCTCCCAATTTTCTGCTTCCCTCCTAATATTTGTTGTATTGGCTTTTTATACAAAAACATCTCAATTTGACATAATCAAAATTATCCATTTTGTATTTTGTAATGCTCTCTATCTTTTGTTCTGTCATGAATTCTTTGCTTTCCCATAAAACTGATAGGTAAACTATTCATTGCTTTCCCAAATTGCTTATGGTATCAGCCTTTATTCCTAAATCATGCACCTGTTTTGACTTTATTTTGCTATATGGTGTAAGATATTGGTCTATGCCCAGTTTCTCCTCTACCATTTTCCAGTTTTCCCAGCAGTTTTGTTAAATAATGAATTCTTAGCCCAGAAGCTGACCTCTTTGGGTTTATCAAAGAGTAGATCATTATAGTTGTTTATTATTGCATCTTGTGTACCAAACCTAATCCACTGATCCAGGACTCTGCTTTTTAGCCAGTACTAGGTAGTTTTGATGACTGCTCCTTTACAGTAGAGTTTAATATCTGATATGGCTAGGCCACCTTCCCTAGCATTTTTTTTCATTAATTCATTTGATATTAAAGACCTCTTGTTCTTCCAGATGAATTTTGTTATTATTTTTTGCAGCTCTTCAAAATAAATTTGGTAGTTAGCTTGGTATGGCTCTAAGTAAGTAAATTAATTTAGGTAAAATTGTCATTTTTATTATATTACCTCAGCATAACCGTGATCAACTTCTCTTTTTCCATTTATTTAGATCTGACTTTGTTTCTGTGAAAAGTGTTTCACAATTATGTTCATACAGGTCCTGGATTTATCTTGGAAGATAGACTCCCAACTATTTTACAGTGTCTACAGTAATTTTAAATGGAATTTCTCTTTCTATCTCTTGCTGTTGGGCTTTGTTAGTAAGGTATAGGAATGCTGAGGATTTCTGTGGGTTCATTTTATATCCTGCGACGTTGCTAAAGTAGTTTATTATTTCAAGTATTATTTTAATTGATTCTCTGGGATTCTCTAAGTAAATCATCATATCATCTGCAAAAAGTGACAATTTATTTCTTCTTTGCATATTCTAATTCCTTCAATTTCTTTTTCTTCTCTTATTGTTACAGCTAACATTTCTTGCACAAATTTGAGTAATAGGGGTGATAATATACAACCTTGTTTTACCCTGGATTTTATTGGGAATGCATCCTCCTTGTCCACATTATAAATAATGTGTGTTGGTGGTTTTAGGTAGGTGCAGTTTATAATTTTAAGGAAGGATCCATATATTCCTATGCTTTCTAGTCTTTTTAAGAGGATTGGGTGTTGTATTTTGTCAAAAGACTTTTTCTGCGTCTGTTGAGAAGATCATATGGTTTCTACTAGTTTTATTGTTGATATGTTCAATTATGCTGATAGTTTTCCTAATATTGAACTAGCCTTGCGTTCCTGGATTAAATCCTACCTGGTCATCGTGTATTATTCTCATGATAAGTTGCTGCAATCTTTTTCCTAATATTCTATTTAAAATTTTTTTCATCAATATACATTAGGGAAATTGATCTATAATTTTCCTTCTCTGTTCTGACTCTTCCTGGTTTGGGTATTAGTACCATATTTGTGTCATAAAAAGAATTTGGTAGGACTTCTTCTTCACTTATTTTCCCAAATAGCCTATCAAGTATAGGAACTAATTGTTCTTTAAATGTTTGATAAAATTCATATGTAAAACCATCTGACCCTAGAGACTTTTTCCTAGGGAGTTCATTGATGGCTTCTGCAATTTCTTTTTCTGAGATGGGGTTACTAAGGTATTTTACTTCCTCTTCTGTTAACCTGGGCAATTTATATTTTTGTAGCTATTCATCCATATCAAAGAGGTTGTCAATTTTATGGGCATACAATTGCACAAAAGAATTCCTAATTATTGTTTTAGTTTCCTCTTAATTGGAGGTGCATTCACACTTTTCATTTTTGTTACTGGTAATTTGATTTTCTTCTTGTTTTTAATTACATTGACCAAAGGTTTATCAATTTTATTGTATATTTTCATAATGGCAGCTTTTGGTTTTATTTATTAATTTAATAGTTTTTTTATTTCACTTTTATTAATCCTTCCATTGATTTTCAACATTTTTAATTTGATATTTAATTGAAGATTTTCAATTTGTTCTTATTCTAGCTTTTTCAGTTGCCTGCCCAATTCATAGATCTCATTTTTCTCTATTTTATTCATGTAAGCATTTAGAGATATAAAAGTTCCCCTAAAAATTGCTTTTGATGCATCCCATAAGTTTTGGTATGTTGTCTCATTATCATCATTCTCTTTAATTAAATTATTATTTGTTAAAATGTTTTCTTCTTTGGCCCACTCATTCTTTAGAATTAGATTATTTAGTTTCCATTTAATTTTTAGCTTATTTTTCCATGGTTCTTTATTACAAATATTTTTTATTGCATCATGATCTGAAAAGGATGCTTTGACTACATCTGCCTTTCTGCACTGCATTGTGAGATTTTTTGGCCCTAGTACATGGTCAATTTTTGAGTATGTGCGGTGTGCTGCTGAGAAAAAATATATTCTTTTTTATCACTATTCACTTTTTCTCCTGAGGTCTATCATATCTGCCTTTTCTAAAATTCTATTCACCTCCTTAACATCTTTCTTGCTTATTTTGAGGTAAGATTTATCAAGTTCAGAGAGGGGGAGGTTGAGGTCTCTCAATATTATAATATTAGTATTGTTGTCTCTTTGTTCCTGTGACTCCCTTAACCTCTCCTCTAAGAATCTGCATGCTATTCTGCTTGGCGAATATATGTTAAGTAATGATATTGCTTCATTGTTTATGGTGCCTTTTAGAAGGATATGGTGAACTTCCTTATCTCTTTTAATTAAATCTATCTTTGCTTTTGCTTTGTCTGAGATTAAGATTGCTTCTCTAGTTTTTTTTTTGTTTGTTTGTTTTATTTTTTACATTTGCTGAAGGATAATATATTCCACTCCAGGCCTTAACCTTTACCCAGTGTGTATCCCACCATTTCAAATGTGTTTGTTGTAAACAACACATTGCTGGGTAATGACTTTTAATCCATTCTGTTATCTGCTTATGTTTATGGGAGAGTTCATCCCATTCACACTCACAGTTTAGGTTACTATCTGCGTCTTTTTCCGCCATCCTACTCCTCCCACCCATTCATGCTTTTATTTCTCCCTTAACCCTTCTACTCCTCAGTAGAGTTTTGCATTCCACTGCCACCTTCCTCAGCTTGCCCTCCATTTTGATTCTCCTCCCTTATCTTTCTGTTTTCCCTTTGCTACTTTTTCCCTCTCTTCTGACCACCCCCTCCTTTTTTCCCCTTTCCTGTCCTACTGCCTGTAGGACAAGTTAGATTTCTATACTTATCAGGGTATGTTATTCCCTTCGTGAAACAAATACAAGCAGAGTAAAGCTCAAATATTGCTCTTCTCCCTCCCTTCTTTCCCTCTACTGCAATATGTTTTTGTGCCTCTTCATGTAATGTAATGTACCCTTTCCTACTACCTCCTTACCTCTTCTCCCAGAACCATCCCTTTATATCTCTTAATTATATTTTTATTGTTTTATCGGTTATTTTATACTGATATCCACCCTCTATGAATATCCATTTCAATTGTCATAATAAGTGTACTATTCTCAAGCCTGAAATGTACATACACATACATATATATGTGTATATATATACGTGTATATATATATATATGTACACATATACAAAACACATATCAAACAAAACAATCCTACTTAAGATTGTAACTAATTAGGCTTATTGATTAACTATGGTTTTTCCCCCATTTACCTTTATATGTCTCTCTTGAGTTTTGTATTTGGAGATCAAATTTTCCATTAAACTCTGTCCTTTTTATCAGGAAGGTCTAGAATTCCCTTATTGTATGTCCATCTCCTTGTCTGGAAAATTATGCTCAATTTTTCTGGGTAGCTGATCCTTGGTTGTAGTACAAGATCCTTTGCCTTTAGGAATATCATATTCCAATTTCTCCTGTCATTTAAAGTAGAAGATAAAAGATCCTGTGTGATCCTGTTTGTAGTTCCATGATGAATTTTTGCTTTCTAGCTGCTTACCATATTTTCTCTTTGAACTGGTAGTTCTGGAATTTGGCTATAATATTTCCTGTATTTTTCAATTTGGGGTCTTTTAAAGGGGGTTATCGATGGATTTTTTTGATTACAACTTTATCCTCTGGTTCTGCACCCTCTGGGAAATTTTTCTTAAGGATCTCATGGAAGATACTGCCTAAGCTCTTTTTTTCCTCACAACTTTCAGGTAGACCAATAATTCCTAGAGTGTCTCTCCTGGATCTATTTTCCAAGTCAGTTGTTTTTTCAATTAGATATTTATCATTTTCTTCTATTTTTTTTTTATTCTTTAGATTTTGTTTGACTGAATCTTGATGTCTTATAGAGTTATTAACTTCTACTTGCCCAATTCTAATTTTTAAAGTTCTGTTTTCTTCCTTTATCTTCTCTATCTCCTTTTCCATTTGGTTGATTTTACTTTGCAATGAGACATTTTTACATTTATATTCTGATTTTTCTTTACCAATTCCCTTATTTTACCTTTTAAGGATTTGTTTTTCTCATTGAATTTTTTTTCCATTTTTTCTTTTACCTCCCTAATTTGGATTTTTTTAGTTCTCCTTGAGTTCTTCCAGAAATGCTTTTTTTGTCTGGACACCAGTTCACTTTCTCTTTTGAGGTTACAGATATTTGTGTAGCATCCATACTGTCCCCTTCTGAATTGGAATTTTGATCTTTCCTGTCTCCATAATACGAATCAATCGTTTTTGGCTTCTTAGCATGCTTTTTCATGGTGTTTCCCCCTCTCCTGGGTTCTTAATCGATTTATGTTTCTGAGGCTCTGGGGGCTCTGTCCCAAGTTTCTTGTGTTGTTATCTGTGGGTCTGCTCACTAGCTTTATGTTCTATGGCCTCTGGTTTCATGAGGTGTGAGAGATGAGTGGTCTGGCTGCTGGGGGTCTCCTCTTCCCCAGAACTCTTCTCCAGAATGTGTGGTCTCAGCTCTTGTCTGTGCTGGTGTCTGCCATTTCCTCTGGCTGTGCAAAGCCACATCTAGGGTCCTGGCATTGACGTTAGTTAGCTCCACCCCCTGGAGCTCAGTTTCTCTCGTTGTTCTGCTGAGGTGATGGCTGCTGGGAAATGTCTCTTTCTGAAGTGTTCTCCTTCTGCCACCACAAGAAGGGACCTCTCCCCGACTTTTCTAGCTACCGAAGCCCCGTTTCTGGCTCCTCTTTCTCCTGAGGTATTATTCCCTGTGTTTATTCAAGGGAGGGATGTGAGCCATTTTGCCTGCATAGCATCTCCCCATCAGTTCAAGAAGGTAAGTTTCAAACCTTTAGACTTTGGGTTGGAGGCCTCCAGGCTAGCTGATCCTGTGGCTGCAGGCTCTGTGCTCCAACAGACTCCCCTACTGGGCTAAGAGGCCTGGGGCTTGATCACGGCCATAGCTCGTATTTCCACCCTGGTCCTGTTCCTGCTCCAGTGTTTTGCTCACCCAGCACTCTCCCAGACCCAAGGAGGTTGGATTTCTCTGGTGTTCCTGGTTGGTTTGTTCTGGTGCCATGTGCCCGGCCCTCCTGCCCCTATCAGTCTACTAGTGGTTTCTAACTCTCTCAAATCTGCTCAGATTCACTTTTTTTAGTCATATCTGACAGAATTTGTGAGAGAGCTCTGGTGGTTCCTTCCTTTCAGAGCCTCATCTTGGCTCCACCCCCTTTTCTGCTCCTCATTCTTGACCCAGTAGTTCATGAGATTCTTGTCTTCATTCTAGAGGCATGCTAGGGTGGTAATGGTACCTAAAAGGATACTGTACCTCTTTTAATCTTAACTCCCCACTTTGTCTTCTCTCCCTCTCACTGTGAAGCCACAATAAGAGACACCGCAAAACATTGGTACTATTCCAAAGTGACAACAACCCAGAATGTTTTACTTGGCATTTAGACCATGAAAAATTTCATGGGCTTTTGGTCAGATGTTATACAATTCTGATTTTCTCAGATTAATCAAATGCTTTAAAAACTGTACTGTCATTCTGTCTCAAATGTGATTATTTTAATAATTTTGATTGTACTGTACCCAAAGTACAGTTGCCCTAATAAGGACTGAGCTTTGGAAGCAATATAGATGGACCTAAATTTTATTTGCCTTTATTACATTGTTTTGATAATGATTTGATTCTTTTGTAATAAAAAATAATTCTAAAATAGTAAAGGAAAATTAGTGAAATTAACTAATTAAAATTATTTATCAAGCACACCCAGGATGGCAGACCAGAGGCAGCAACCCAGCTGAATTCTCTCAATGCTCTCCTCCAAACATGCATCCAATCAAATCCTGCAACTGCATAGCCAAGAAAGTTAACGATGAGGCATTTTCTCAGCCAAAGGTAAATTACAGTGTTGGACAGAGAGGTCTCTAATGCCTTGTTGGGGCCTAAATCCAAGGGCACATTGTAAAAATAAAAGCAGTGGGCATTAGAGGCAGCTCCATTAGCAGCTGCACCAACTTCAGGAACTCCACCCAAAGACTTTCCATGGCAGAGAAGAGCACTAGCCCTTGAGGCTGTGGAGGAGCATGGAAACTGGTCACAGGTCAAAGATAGAGGGCCGTGTTTCTGTTTGCAATTAACTACAGAAGAGCAGAGTTGCTTCCTGGGTAAAGACCTGATCCCAGACAATGAGAGAAGTCATTACATTTTCTCCTGGGGAACAATACCTTAGAAAAACCAATAACCTATAGTCCCCCAAAACTAACTCTTAAAGAACTACATGAAAAGGCTTAACACTTCAGACAGTGTCTTCCCCACCCCTACCCCAAGACCACAGTCCAACTTTATGGTAAAATTTAAAATCAAAAAATAGTCTGGGAAAATGAGAAAAAAAAAAAGAACCTGACTACAAAATGTTCTTACTCTGGCTGAGAATATGAGACTATCAAGACACAAATTCCAAATAAGACAACAACATCTAAACAGGAATAAGCAAATTCTCTAATGAAAATTCAGATTAGACACAACCATAACAAGAATTCCTGGAAAAGCTATGATAAATATGAGTAAGAGAGGAAAATTTAGGAAAAGTGATAAGTGTGATGCAAGATAAAAAAAGTTTGGTAAAAAACAGCATAAAAATAGCAAGGGGAATATCACTTAAAAAAGAATTAGGAGCAGAACCAAGATGACATAATAAAGGTAATGAATGGTCTGCCTTATCTCAAATTCTCTTCCAAATAATATGAAAATAATGCCTCGAAACAAATTCTGGAATTATAGAACCAACGAAAAAGAGGCAGTGAAACATTTTTTGCAGGCCAAGACAACTTAGAAAATCAGCTGGAAATATCTGTCTCACTGGATTGGGATGTGGACTGCTGGCTAGAAAAAGCCATCACTTCACAAGCCAGCAGCTCTTTCCAAAAATTCAGTACCCATGACACATTCCTAAGTTTAATATACATTATCAATGCTTTTAACATCACTTTGTTTCAAGACAATCTTTTTTTTCCTGGATAATCAACGAAACAATAAGTAAGCATTGACTTATAGCAAAAAATAAAGGTGAAGAAGAAGAAATGCAAGAGGAAGAAGAACAGGCAGAAGCAACATCGGCAGCAGAAGAATAACAAATACAAGAAGCCGAAGAAGCAGAAGCAGAAGCAGAAGCAGAAGCAGAAGCAGAAGAAGAAGAAGAAGAAGAAGAAGAAGAAGAAGAAGGAGGAGGAGGAGGAAGAGGAAGAGAAGAGGAGAAGGAGGAGGAAGGTGAGGAGGAAGGGGAGGAGGAGAATTTACTATAGAAGTGTGGCAGGATTCAAAGACAAGTCTGCTCCCTGCAGTTAACATTAATAGTAGTCATCAAAGTGGTTCTTGTGTGGTTGTTCGCCATTGTCACTGGCCTCATAGTAGTAGAAATAGAAGTAGTTGAAACAGTGTCATTTATATCATCATCATCATCATCATCATTATATAACTGTATATTTTATCATGTATTTTACATTAGGTTATATAGTTATATGACATACAATTAGCAAGTATTTTATGAATGATAACTGTGCTGAGATTATCTCTTTAGTAAAATAAGCATTCATGTAGATCTTCCTATATGCTGGAGTCTGTTCTAGGTCATTTACAAATATAATTTTCTTTAATCTTTGTAACAAACATCAGAGGTAGGTGCAGTTATTTTCTACACAGTAGAAAAAAAAACTGAGACAAATAGAGATTGTCACTTGCCCAAGAACACACAGCTATTAAGTGTCTGAAGACAGATTTTAATTGAAGTCTTCTTAACTCCAGACCCAGCACTAAAGTTAATTATGAGAGTTGTCTAGTTCTTAAAAGAGAAAAAAATGTAAAACAGCCAGTTCACAAAAGGAAGGAGCTCCTCCCTTTGATTTAAGAGCACAGACCCAAAGCCTCAAATGCACCCTGAAACTAAAGTCAGTTGATCCGATCCTTGTTCCTTTGACTACATTAATCTTTGTCCCCATCAGACTATCTTCTCCCAGTCCATTATTAAACTCATTTTGCTAACTGAGAGATTAGGTACAAGTTTCTCACTATCTGATTCACACACAGACCAAATAATTCTTTATCTAGTGTTTTATATTTCTGCATTTTATTGCAAAACTCATTCTGTGTGGAAAATAAAACAAGAAAGTAATAATGGAGCTGATATTTTTGTATTGTCAATTATCATTTTTCCATTTACCTAGAGCTTTGCTGTCATCTGTTCTCTGGTCAGCAACTTTCAAAAAATCTAAATCTGTATAAAGGAAAAAACAATAACTTTTTTATGTTAACCTCATTTCCTCACCAGAGTCAGATAACTCTGATCTTTGGGTTTCTTGGAATCATACCTACAGGACTATTTCATGTTTTCTCTCAGGAATCTCTTACATGTATATTTTCCCTTCTCCTGTGGATGTGATATATCCATCTGAGCTGGTGCTTGAGTTTTTGGTTCCTCATCATTGGCCTTTATGTAAAACAAGTACACTTTTTTTTCTTCCTAATTGGTATCATTGACTACCAAATTACTATCTTAGAACTTCCTGTCTATACTGAGATGACTGATCCCATAAAACTTCAGACCACAGAAATGTTCTCATTAAGATGTTTGAAATTTGCTCTCTTCAAATCTAGACTGCTGATTATTCCATACCCAGATGCCCTCTTTTTATTACAAACTCTACTAGGCTATTATTACTCCCTATGTTGCCAATTTCCAAACATTTCCACCACAGCAAGCAGTTCCTTTAAACACTATGAATTTTATGTAGGATACACCTCCCATTAATGGATTTCTTTGCATGTAAAAATGAAGCAAGTGGATTCAAGTACAAGTATCAACTCTGCTGCTCAGCTACAGATGTTTACAGAAGTTAAAATTGATCAATGAAAAATCCCACAAAGCACCTTGGCATTTGTGATGTCATGACTCAGTCCATTGTAAAAGCCCTAAACTGGAACAGATTTAATGAAACTCTGCCACATAGATTCATGCCCAGAGAGATGTGTGAAAGGAAGAGCACCAACAACTTCAGCAAGGTTGCTGTATCAGAATTGAAATAAATCGCTATTATCTGAGGTAATTTCATTGTTTTCACACAGAATTCAATGTAATCATGAATAAAAAAACACAAGAATAAATATTAGGGAATAAGGAGTAGTATTGAAGCCTCGAGTCCTTACTACATCATCTATAGAACAAATAACTAACACCTGAATACTGTAAGTACCCTGGACTAAACCAAAGAATGGAAGAGAAATGTTACCTTCCAAGAAAGATCTGAGTTTCTTCGATGTACTGATGTCTCTTTAGCCTCGGTCTTCAGCATTTGATGGAGAGCATGGGCCACTAAATATACTGCATTGTAAATATTCAAACTGAGTTCCATTATGATCGTGTCAAAATTTACAAAACGTGATTTTGTCGGGGGACCACCTTCTGGGCACAAAGGATATATCATATCTACATGATTTTTGTCTGTAAACCTGCAATTAAAGACTAACTCCCAGGTAGTCTTTAGGAAAATATCATCAGGATTCATACTGGGATTCAGACTTCTTATAAACTCACTGAAACCAAGAATCTCTATTTTCGTATGAGAAATTATTATTGTACCATGGAAATAGCTAATTTTTTCAAAATAATAATCATCAGAAAAATCCCAAGAAGAGCTAGTGACCAACATCTTCCCATTAAGTAAAAAATGAATCAACAGAGTAGAAAATTCTTGAAGGGAGTCTGTATCTCCATAGACAAAAATAACATTTGATGATGATGAAAATATCCTAAAAAAAATATCAAAATCTTCAATTTCAAAGTTTTGGGGCACTCTTTCCTTAAAGGCAACACACAAACCATCCCTGACCATCTTTTCTTTCAAAATATTAAAGAAATTTTCCCCTCTTGCGTTGTCTGAAAGAACCAGTCCTACCCAAGTCCAGCCAAAATGGAGCATCAATTCAATGACCGCGAGGTGCAGAGTGGATTCCTTGCTGCCCATCTGATAGACATAAGGATACTGGATCTTATCAGTCAGAAGAAGATCATATGGGCCATAGGTGATCTATATAAAAAAGAAAGAAGTTTGGGATGATGATTTAAATTCCTTAGAAATTTGTCCTCCTTCACATTTGTATGTAGAGAAACTTGTCCTCCTTTACATTTGTATGTAGAGAAAGTACCAGTGGATTATACATAACAGGTAATGAATGAATGCTTATTAATTTCAATTTATAATTTGAAGTCACAAAATTACATTATTAGGTAAAGCCACAATTTGAAGGAAATTTTGAAACTGCACCTGACCAAGAATCCTTTCTGAATGTCTCCATCAAGCAATTAATAAACCTCTGCTTGAAATTTTCCTATCAGGGAAAACTAAGTTCCCACCAAAAAGACCATTCCTCTTTTAGAAAACTGTACTGATTAGAACCTTTTTTTCCTCAGCTTTGTAAATAAATCCTGTTTGGGACATTGACTCATTGCTCCTATTTCTGTCATGTTGATTCATGTAGAACATGCTTAGTGTCTCCTGAACGAAGCTGTTAGTTAAATATTTGAGCATAATTGCATGTCCTCTTTCATCTCCCTCAACTAAAAAATCAGCAATTACTTTACTCAGCTTTTATGAAACCAAGAATTGTGCCCTGGAGCTTGTTCCAGGAGGCAAAGCTGTGTAACCAAAACCCAGTGAGAGACAGATGATGGAGACTTCCTCAGACTGAAATCTACTGCAAATGGTGGCATTACACATTACCTTTACTGTGTTACTGAGAATTCTAGGAGAAGCAATATTTCACTTCTCCATACCTATTGAGCACTCAAATGCCTGATCTCTAAGCAAAAAAAAATTCACCAGTATCAGATCATCAGTCATCTGATTTGTTCTGGAGGCAGGAGAAAGTTTCGTATTCAAAGTGTCTTTCCTGTATCCTTCATCTCCAAATTTCACAGAATGAAATAAAGGAACTAGCGTTGAATTCTCATTTGACTCAGGTTCCCAGTAACCCAATCACCAAAGAAACCATGATCCAGATTTGTAAACTGATCATATAAGCAGAATTCCCTATGAACAAGGGTTAGGAAGAACATAGTCTCATTCCAACATCTCCCCCCTCCCATTAAGTGGCAGGAAGTGAACCTAGGACATTGTTACTTCCCCATCCCATGACATATACTAACATCAGGTTGTCTTTGGGCTTGGATCTATGGTAAAATGTATAAAATATGGAGTACAATCATGGTAATTTTGCTCTCAGAAGAGTAATTATGAAATGGCTCTGTCTTATACCCCCAGTACATAAAATCCATTTTTCACCAAGTTAAGGACTGTTCTAACTGCTGTGTGCTAATAAAGTATCTTCTCTCTTATTTATTAAAGAAATGAAAATTAAAATAACTATGAGATACTTTCTAACACCTATAAAACTGTCTAAAGTGAGAGAAGAGGGAAGGACAAATGGGGGAGGGGATGTCAAACAATTGGGATAGTAATATGAACTGATCCAAATATTTTGAAGAGCAATGTGGAATTACATTCAAAGTGGTATAAATCTATCTGTACATTAACCTAGTTATAACATTGTTAGATCTATATCCCAAGGTGATTAGGGAAATAGGAAATCTCACATATACATATGAGATACATATATACAAATATACACACACATATGTACATATATATGTGTATACATGTGTATGTATGTATACACACATATGTATATATATGTGTGTATGTGTATATATGTATATAGATAGATACATACATACATACATACATATATCAGCTCACTTAAAAGTGGCAAAGAATGGAAATTTAATGGATGTCCATCAATTGAGGAATGGTTGAATAAGTTGTGGTATACGATTGTAATAGAATACTTCTGTGCTATAAGAAATTATGAACAGGTTGATTTTAGGGGAAATAACCTGGGAAGATTCATATAAAGTGATGCAGAGTGAAATGAGCAAAACCAATAGAACATTGCACAAGATACCAGCAAGATGGTTCAAATACTATCTCTGAATGACTAAGTTGTTGTGAGTAATAATGTGGAAATCATCTCTGAAAGACTTATGAAGGAAAGGTCTATCAACATCCAGAGAAATAACTGACATATGTATGTATGTATCATATTTTTCCACATATTAACATCTCTCAAATATTGGCCTTCTGGAATGATGACTATGAAGGAAGGGAGAGACACAACTTGGAACTCAAAATGTAACAGATAATTTTTTTTTTAAAAAATGTATTCCTGGGGAGCGGAGCCAAGATGACGGCTGGGAAGCAGTGACTGGCGTGAGCTCCCCACCAAGTCCCTCCAAAAACCTATAAAAAATGGCTTTGAACCAATTCTAGAGCTGCAGAACCCACAAAGTGGCAGAGGGAAGCAGGGCTCAAGCCCAGGACAGCCTGGATGGTCTCTGGGTAAGGTCTGTCCCACATGGAGCTCCCAGCCCCCAGCTGAGGGGAGCAGAGCT
>CM053623.1:449143566-449162145 GCA_028646595.1 Phalanger gymnotis | reverse complement strand
ATGGGCTTTCTGGGCCTGGAGTCTTTTTGTCAAGATGTTGGAATGGGGAGGCTGGTTCAAGTTTTTGCTGCGGTGGGGCCTAAATAAATTTCTTGTTGTTTTCTCCTTAGAGAATCTCTCATACCTTGCGATTTCGGACCATTCAAACATATACATGATTATATTTGAGATCATAAATTCGGCCTTCCTACTACATTAGCCAACACGATAGATGGGTTGTTTTATCTAATAAATAGTGACCACTTATCAATTGGAAATGACATATATTCTTATAAATTTTACTTCTTTATATACTTGAGAAATGAGGTCTTTAACAGAGAAATTTTCTGTAAAATTTTCCCCGCTTTCCTGCTTTCCTTCTAATCTTGGCTACGTTGGTTTTAATTGAGTAAAAATTTTTTTTAATAATATAATAAGAATTATCTACTTTACATCTTATAATGCTCTATCTCATTGGATCACACATTGTTTCCTTAATCATAAATCTGACATGTAAAATATTCCATCTTCCCCTAATTTGCTTTTGATGTCAGTCTTTATGTCTAAAACATGTACTTATTTTCTTTATCCTGGTAAATATTATGTGAGATGTTGTTATATGCCTAGTTTCTGGACAAATTTTTACTAAATAGTGAGTTCTTGAGCACTCTGTTAGATGTAAAGAAAATGGGAAGAAGAAATTGATGGGGAAACAGCACCTAGCACAAGGGCATGAGGGTGAAATACAAAGTTACTGCAGCTGGCAGGAAATGAGAAGACAGTGTCAGGCTCTTCCATTAAATGGAGAGTTTAGAAGTCATCCTTCTGCCCTCCAGACAGAAGTTCCAATCAGTACAGTAGAGGGTAATAATAAGATAGGAGTAGTGTGGTTGATTCAGTCTCACAGAGTAATATGATTTCACAAAGAGTTTGCTTTTTCAAATTCTTAATTCATTCATTCACAATTTCTAAATCACTTTTTAAAATTTTGTTATTTAACATTCCTTTTTTAGATCTGTATCCCAAAGAGATCAAAGAAAAAGGAAAAGGTCCTGTATGTACAAAAATAGTTCTAGAAGCTGTTTTTGTTGTGGCAAAGAACTGGAAATTGGAGGGATGCCCATCCAATGAGAAATGGCTGAACAAGTCATGCTATGTGATTGTGATGGAGAAATACTGTGCTATGAGAAATGACAAGGGCAATGGTTCCAGAAAAACATGGGAAGACTTAGATGAACTGCTGCAAAGTGAAGGGAGCAGATAGTAACAGTTATATTGTAATGAAAATAAGTTGGGAAACAGTTAGTTATTCTGGTCAATACAATGATCCAAGACATTTCCATTGTACTCCTGAGAAAACATGCTATCTATCTCTAATGAAAGAAATAATGAATTCAGGGTAAAAATAAAATATAAATTTCTCACTTCTTCATTTGTCTTCTTTTTTGTGAAATGGCTAATGTGGATATATGTCTTCCACAATGTCACATGTATAATGAATAGCACATTGCTTGCTTTCTAGACAGCCAGAAAAGGCAGGGGAGTGAGAAAATTTTGAACTCAATTATTTTTTATATTAAAAGAAATAAATAACAAATATTTTTAATTCTCCTGCTTTCCTGATTCTGCTCAGCTCACTCTGCATCAATTGATATGTCTCCTCACATTTTTTAAATAATCCTCCTAATCATTTCTTATAGCACAATAGTATTCCATCACAATCATATACCACAACTTGTTCAGCCATTCACAATTGATGAGCATCCCCTCAAATTCTAATTCTTTGCCATAACGAAAAGAGCTGCTATACATATTTTTTATATACAGCTCCTTTTCTTTTTTTTTCCTTTGGTCTCTTTGTGGAATAGTCCTAGAATTGGAATTTCTGAGTCAAAAGGCAAGCACAGTTTTATAGATTTTTGAGCATAGCTCCAAATTATTTTCTAGAATGGTTGGACCATTTCACAACTTAACCAGCAGTGCATTAGTGTCTCTATTTTCCCATATCACTTCCAGCATTTGTTATTTTGCTTTTCCGTTATGTTAGTTAATCTCAAAAGTATTTCACGATACCTCAGAGTTTTTTTTTTTTGGTTTTTAACTGCATTCCTCTAATCAATAGTGATTTAGAACTTTTTTTATCATTATTTTACAATACTGAAAAATGACTGGTCAAAACAAAAAACCAAAGGAACATTAATGTGACAATTTATAAATTAATAGATAAAAGAATTAACCATTTTAACTTTTAAATATTTATTGGTACAGTTGAATTTTCCCATATTTCTAATTCCAAATTTATCATCTTGCCTTGCTTTTCCAGAGAGCTAGGTGTCTAGGCAGGTTGGTGCCACAGGGGATATGGGGTTGCACTTGGAGGCAAGAAGACTTATTGTCCTTAGTTCAAATATGGACATATTCACTATTTGTGTGAATCTGTAACTTGGAAAGTCACTTAACTCTGCTTGCCTCAGTTTCCTCACCTGAAAAATGAACTGGAGAAGGAAATGGTAAATCACTTCTGCATCTTTGCCAAGACAACCCCAAATGAGGTCACGAACAGTATGACACAATGAAACAATAACAAGATGCCCCTTTAAGTGGTAGAGATAAGGAAAGGGTCTTCAATTTCACTGGGATAGGGAACTCTAAACTGAAAAAGTCCCTGTATCAATACAAACCTATGACATCTATCTAATTTATACATTTAAGGAGATTTCTGAAGCACTGAGGGATTCAATAACTTATTCGAGGTTACCTACTTTTTTCAAGGTACTACTTCTTGAGGAAGTTATAGTCATGTTACCCTCTTGAATCTACTTAGCTGTCTCTCTACTCTATTATATGTTTCTACAAGCTTTCTTGCCCACCTATCTAGGGGAAATGCTCCTCTGAATCCTATTCTCGTGCTTGGTGAGTCATTGGGCAGGATTATAATTTTGGGGGGTGTCTCAGCCCTGCTACTCAATTCTTTCCCTTTTCAGGCCACATGAATTGGGGTATGGGTGAATAAGGTATGACAACCCTATTCTAGCTCCCCTTGATATTTTATCTTTCTCTATTAGAATGTAAGATTCTTGAGTTTAAGATCTTTATTATTGTTTTTGGAGGAGAGTGTACTCTATTTATTACCTATCTATCTATAAATTTATTGATCTATGTCTGTTGTCTTTCTCATTTTCTTACCCCCAGATGGTAAGGGGATTGAGCAACTGATCAGGGATCTCATTTATGGCACCGATACAGGACTCTGTTGCTTTGCTCATGCTTGGATCAGGGTTGCAGTCCTGGGTGGCAGTCTTGGGGCAAGATGGAGCCCTAGAATAGCAAATATTGTGGTAGCATTGGAAAAGGAACCCTCCTCACAGTACCAGGAGAGAAAAGAGTGCTCATGGTCATTCACAGAGCAGAGCACAGGCCAGGAGAGGAGTAAACACCTCTCCTTAGATCATACCACCTTGTAAGAACTGAAAACTTACAGGTTCCTAGAAGTATTTATGAAAACAGCTGCGCAAAACCCCTGAAGCTTGAGAGAGAGTGCCCTCCACCCTGGAAGCAGAGCTCTACCTTGTCAAAGAGTTAAAAAGTCAAGTAACTGGCTGGGAAAATGAGAAAATAGTGGTAAAAATTCTGACTCTAGCATCTTACATTGGTGAAAAGGAAGATCAAAATATACACTCAGAAGAAGACAACAAAGTCAAAGGTACTATGTCCAAAGGCTCAAAGACAAATATCAATTGGTCTCAAGCCATGGAAGAGTTCAAAAAGGATTTTGAACATCAAGTAAGTTGAGGGAAAATTGGGAAGAAAAATGAGAGTGATGCAAGAAAATTATAAAAAATGAGTCACGAGCTGGCTAAAGGAGACCTGAAAATACTGAAGAAAATAACACCTTAAAAATAGACTAGATTAAATGGCAAAAGAGGTTGAAAAAGCCAATGAGGAGAAGAATGACTTAAAAAGCATAATTGACCAAATGGAAAAGGAGGCCCAAAAAGCTCACTGAAGAAAATAATTCATTAAAATTAGGATGGAATAAATGGAAGCTAATGACTCTATGAGAAATCAAGAAATTATAAAACAAAAACAAAAGAATGAAAAACAGAAGACAAGGTGAAATATCTCAATGGAAAATCAAGTAACCTGAAAAATAGATCTAGGAGAGATATGTTAAAAATTATTGGACTACCTGAAAGTCATGATCAAGAAAAGAGCCTAGACATCATTATTTCAAGAAATTATCAAGGAAAACTGCCCTGATATTATAGAACCAAAAGGTAAAATAGAAATTGTAAGAATGCACTGATCATCTCCTAAAAGAGATCGTGAAAGTAAAACTCCCAGGAATATTATACCCAAATTCCAGACTTCCCAGTTCAAGGAGAAAATATTGCAAATAGCCAGAAAAAAAAAACAATTCAAGTATTGTGGAACCACAGTAAGGATAACAAAGCCTTTAGCAGCTTCTACATTAAAAGATCAGAGGACTCAGAATATGATATTCCAGAGGTCAAAGAAGCTAGGATTAAAATGAATTAACATGAATCACCTACCCAGCAAAACTTAGTGGGGGAAAATGATATGCAATGACATAGAGGGATTTAGTGCATTCTTGATGAAAAAAAGAAAACAGAGCTAAACAGATAAAGCATCCTTCAAGTGCAAGAATTCAAGAGAAGCACCGAAAAGTAAAGAGGAAAGAGAAATCATAAGGGACTTATTAAAGTTTAACTGTTTACATTCCTACATGGAAAGATGATATTTGTAACTCATGAGAGCTTTGTCCTTATTAGGATAGTTGAAGGGAATGTGTATATATATATATATATATATGTATGTATGTATGTATGTATGTATAGACAGAGGGTACAGGGTAAGCTGAATATGAAGGGATGACATCTAAAAAATAAAACTAAAGGGTAAGAGAGGAATGTACTTGGAGAAGAAGAAAGGAGCAGGTAGAATGGGGCAAATTATCTCATGTGAAAGAAGCAAGAAAAAACTTTTACAGCAGAGGGGAAGAAGGTGAAGGTGAGAGGGAGTGAGTGAACCTTAGCTTTGTTGGAATTGGCTTAAGGAAGGAATAACATATACACTCAATTGGATATGGAAATCTATCTTACCCTACAGGAAAGCAGGAGGGAAAGGGCGTAAGAGAGGGGAGAAGTGATAGAAAGGAGAGCAGATCAGGGTAGGGGCTGATCAGAAGCAAACACTTTTGAAGAGCCACAGCGTGAATGGAGAAGATAAAATAAATGGGTGTGAGATAGGATGGAGGGAAATATAGTTAGTCGTTCACAATATAACTACAATGGAAATGTATGTATGACTGCAAATGCAAAACATATCAAATTGCTTGCCTTCTCAATAAGGGTGGGGGGGAGAAAGGGAGAAAACTTGGAAATCAAAGTTTTAAAAATGAATATTAAAAGTTGTTTTTATGTGTAACTGTGAAACAAAAGAAACAGGCAATGGAGTGCAGAAATCTATCTTACCCTACAGAAAAACAGAAGGGGAAGGGGATAAGAGTGGGGGGTGATAGAAGGGAGGGCAAATTGAGAGAAGGGGTAATCAAAAGTAAAACATTTTCAAGGAAGGACATAGTGAAAGGAAAGAGAGAATAGGATAAATGGGGAAAAGGGGATAGCTTAGAGTGGAAATACAGGTAGCAATAATAACTGAAAAAAAATTGAAGCAAGTTTCTCTGATAAAGACCTCATTCTCTAAAAAAAATGCATCCTTCAACCTGAAAAAAATAAGGAAATTTAGGTCAAAGGAGATTAAGCTCTTTTACTTTCCCAGAGAAACAGAAATATTTTGTGGAATTCAAACCAGGATTGCCTGTAGACTGGTCTATGAATTATTAAGGTTGTGTAGGTAGGGGAAAGACAGGGGCATCATAATGATAAAAAGTAAAAACATGAAAATGTGAATACATGATATGTGTTGGTAGAGAAAGAACACAACAAGGCTGAGAGCACATTTTGGCTAAATTTATCAATTTGTGCTCAGGGGACGAATTAGAGCTCCATTCATTCTTATGATGATATAGTTCCCCTAAGTCAATTGTCTGGTATCATGATAATTTACTGCAGGTAATAACCATTTGTAGGATGAGTAAATAAAATTCCAAATACAAAACTCAAGAGATAAAAAAAAAGGTAAACAAGAAAGAAAAACCCCAGACAAACCATTTGAATCAATAAAGGCAAGTTGTATAATCCTTATATAGGATTATATTGATTTATATATGTTATATACATACATATATATATATGTGCATATATATATGTCAATCTTGAGAATAGTGCATTTAGTATGACAATTGAAAGGGATACATATAGACTGTGAGTGTCAGTATAAAATAAGTGATATAATGACAAAAATATAATTAAGAGATGTAAAGGGAAGGTTCTTGGAGAAGAGGTAAGGAAGTAGTAGAAAAGGGTAAATTACATCACATGAAGAGACACAAAAACATATTACAGTAGAGAGAAAGAAGGGAGGGAGAAGAGTAGTATATGAGCTTTACTCTCATTTGAATTGGCTCAAGAAGAGAATAACATACTCTGATAAGCATAGAAATCAAACTTGTCAAACAGGCAGTAGGAGGGGAATGGAGAAAGAAAAGGGGGTGTGTCCAGAAGGGAGGGAATAAGTAGCAACGGGAAAAGGGTAAGACAAGGGAAGGAAATCAAGAGGGAGGATAAACTGAGGAAGGCGATGGTCAAAATAAAACTCTTTTGAGGAGTAGAAGGGGAGAGGGAGAAATAAAAGCATAAACAAGGGGAGGCAAATATGATTGAGAAAATAACACAGCTTGTAATCATAATTGTGAATTTGAATCAGATGAACCCTCCCATAAAGTGGAGGTGGATAGCAGAATGGATTAAAAACCATAATCCTAAAATATTCTTTTTACAAGAAACACATTTGAAATGGCAGGGCACACACAGGGTAAAGGTAAAAGGATGGAGTCCAGTATACTGTGTTTCAGCAAAAGTAAAAAAAAAAAGCAGGAGTAGCAATTTTAATCTTAGACAAAGCAAAAGTAAAGATAGATCTAGTTAAAAAAGTAAGGAAGGATGCTATATCCTGTGAAGAGGAACCACAGACAACGAAACAATATCATTAACATACATGCAACAAGTGGTATAGGATGCAAATACTTAGAGGAGAAGTTAAGGGAGTTACAGGAAGAACTAGACAGCAAAACCATACTAGTGGGGGACCTTAAGCACTCCCTCTCTGAATTTGATAAATGTAACTTGAAAATACACAAGAAAGAACTTAAAGAGGTGAATAGAATTTTAGAGAAGGCAGATATGACAGACCTCTGGAGAAAACTTAATGGAGATAAAAAGGAATATACTTTTTTCTCAGTGGTACAAGGTGCATACTCAAAAATTGAACATGTACTAGGGCATAAAAACCTCACAATCCAGTACAGGAAGGCATAAGTAGTCAAAGCATCCTTTTAAGATCATGATGTGATGAAAATTATTTGTAATAACGGACCACAGAAAGATAAACTAAAAATTAATTGGAAACTAAACAATCTTATCCTAAAGAATGAGTGGGCAAAAGAACAAATCAGAGAAACAATTAACTTCATTCAAGAGAATGACAATAATGAGACAACATACCAAAACTTTTGGGATGCAGCAAAAACAGTTCTTAGGGGAAGTTTTATATCTCTAAATGCTTGCATGAATAAAGTAGATAAAACGGAGATCAATGAAATGGGAATGCAACTGAAAAAGATAGAGAAAGAACAAATTTAAAATACCCAATTAGATACCAAATTAGAAATATTGAAAATCAAAGGAGAGGTTAATAAAACTGAAATCAAGAAAACTATTGAACTAATAAATAAAGCTATAAGCTGGTTTTATGGAAAAACAATAAAATTGACAAACCCTTGGTCATTTAGATTTCAGAAAAAGAAAGAAAACCAAATCACCAGTAAACAAATGAAAAGGGTGAATTCACCTTCAATGTTGAGGAAGTTAAAACAATAATTAGGAATTCTTTTGCCCCATTGTATGCTCATAAATTGGATAACCCTAGGGAAATGAATGAATATTTACAAAAATACAAATTGCCCAGGATAACAGAAGAGGAAGTGAATTACGTAAATAACCCCATCTCAGAAAAAGAAATTGAGCAAGCCATCAATGAACTTCTGAGAAAAAAATCTCCGGAGCCAGATGGTTTTACATGTGAATTCCATTAAACATTTAAAGAACAATTAATTCCCATAATTTATAGACTATTTGGGAAAATAGGTGAGGAAAGAGTCCTACCAAATTCTTTTTATGACACAAATATGGTACTATTATCTAAACAAGGAAGAGTCAGAACAGAGAAAGAAAATTATAGACCAGTTTCCTCAATGAAAATTGGTGCAAATTTTTAAATATAATATTAGCAAAAAGATTGCAACAACTTATCACCAGAATAATACACTACAACCACGTAGGATTTATTCCAGGAATGCAAGGCTGGTTCTGTACTAGGAAAACTATCAGCATAATTGATCATATCAATAACAAAACTACCAGAAAACATATGATTATCTCAATAGATGCAGAAAAAGCTTTTGATAAAATACAACAGCCATTCCTATTAAAAACACTAGAAAGCATATGGATAAATGGAGTCTTCCTTACAATTATAAATAGCACCTACCTAAAATAATCAGCAAGCACTGTATGTACTGCAGATAAGCTAGATGCATTCCCAATAAGATGTGGGGTGAAACAAGGATGTCCATTATCATCTCTATTATCCAATTTAAGGCTGGAAACGTTAGCTTTAGGATTGAGAAGAAAAAGAAATTGAAGGAATTAGAACAGGCAAAGGAGAAACTAAATTATCACTTTTGCATACGATATGATGATTTACTTAGAGCATCCTAGAGAATCAAGTAAAAAACTACTTGAAATAATAAACAACTTTAGCAAAACTGTAGAATATAAAATAAACCACATAAATGCTCAGCATTCCTTTATATTACTAACAAAGCCCAAAAGTGAGATATAGAAAGAGAAATTCCATTTAAAGTTATTGTATACACTATAAAATATTAGGAAATCTATCTGCCAAGATAAACTCAGGGTTTATACAAACACAGTTATGAAACACTTCTTATGCAAATAAAGTCTGATATAAAAAAATGAAAAAAAATCAGTTGCTAGTGGTTAGGTCAAACTGATATAATAAAAATGACAATTTTACCTAAATTAATTTACTTATTCAGTGCCATACCAATCGACCTACCATAAATTATTTTACAAGGATGGATAAAATAATAACAAAATTCATTTGGAAGAACAAAATGTACAGAATATCAAGGGAATTAATGAAAAGAAATGCTAGGGAAGGTGGCCTAGCTATACCAAATATTAAACTGTACTATAAAGTAGCAGTCATCAAAACTACCTGGTACTGCCTAAGAAACAGAGTCGTGGATCAGTGGAATAGGTTAGGTACACAAGACGTAGTAGTCTATGACTACAGCATTTTTTCATAAACCCAAAGAATCCAGCTTCTGGGCTAAGAATTCACTATTCCACAAAAACTGCTGGAAAAATTGGAAATGATATGGCAGAAACTGATCATAGACCAATATCTTACATCGTACACCAAAATAAAGTCAAAGTGGATTCATAATTTAAGAATAAAGGCTGATACTGTAAGCAATTTGGGATAGCATGGAGTAGTTTACCCATCAGATCTATGGGAAAAGGAAGAATTCATGACACAACAAGAGATAGAGAGGATTACAAAATGCAAAAGGGGTAATTTTGATTATGTTAAACTGAAACATTTTTGTACAAAAAAAAAACAATGGAACAAAGATTAGGAGGGTAGCAGAAAATTGACAGAAAATCTTTACAAGTAGTGTCACTAATAAAGGCTTCATTTCCAAGATATATGGGGAACTGAACCAAATATATAGGAATACAAGTCATTCCCCAATTGAGAAATGGTCAAAGGATAGGAACAGGCAGTTTTCAGAGGAAGAAATTAAAGATATCTACAGGTATATGAAAGAATGCTCTAAATCACTATTGATTAGAGAAATGCAAATCAAAACAACCTTTAGGTATCCCATCTCTCCTCTCAAATTGGCTAACATGACAAAACAGAAAAATGATAAATGCCAGAGAGGATGTGGGAAAATTGGAACATTAATACATTGTTGGTGGAGTTGTGAACAAATCCAGCCATTTGGGAGAGCAATTTGGAACTATGCCTAAAGGGCTATAAAAATGTGCATACCCTTTGACCCAGCACTACCACTCGTAGGGCTATATATCAAAGAGATTACGTAAGTGGGAAAGGGACCTGTGTGTACGAAAATATTTATAGCAGTTCTTTTTTGTGGTGGCAAAGAAATGGAAATCAAAGGGATGCCCATCAATTGGGGAATGGCTGAACAAGTTGTGGTATATGAATGTAATGGAGTACTAAAGTCCTATAAGAAATGGGGAAGATACAGACTTCACAACAACCTCAAAAGACCTACATGATCTGATGCTGAGTCAGAGGAACAGACCCAGGAGATCATTGTACACAACCACAGACCTTTTGATTCTGTGATGACTAACTTTGATAGACTTGGCTTTCCTAAGCAATGCAAGGCTCAAAGACACCTCCAAAGGACTCATGAGGGAGAGAGCTGGCTACATCCAGAGGAAGAACTGTGGAGTCTGAATGCAGACTAGGGCAAACTCTTTGCTCTTTTTTTCTCTTCTTTTTTTGGTTTTGTTTCTTCTCTCTAATGATTCATTCCATTGGTCTTAATTTTTCTTTGCAACTTGACTACTGTATAAATAAATTTAATGTGAAGATTCATGTAGAATCTTTATCAGATTGCATGCCATTGTGGGGGGGAGGGGCAAAGAGGAGGGAAGGAAGAAAATTTGAAACTCAAGAAGATGTAGAACTGTGTTGTAAGCCAAAAAAAATCTAGTTAAAAGAATGAAATAGACATCCTTTCACTGTATACACAGGGAATTTCTAGGTGTGCATTACACAATTACTTCTGTGCCCTCTCTACCCTCTCCACATACACTCAGCCTTCTACTTTGCTATTCCAGCACACCTCTCTCTCTCTCTCTCTCTCTCTCTCTCCCTCTCTCTCTCTCTCTCTCTCTCTCTCTCTCTCTCTCTCTCTCTTTCTCTCCCTCTCTCTATCAATTCCTCTCTCCCCCTCCTCTCTGTTATTTGTACTCAGAGTTGACTGACCATAACCATAAGAGTTATAACTCTAAGAGTTTAACAATATGAATAAATAAAACTTTCATTCCTTTAGAGATCTAAGAAAATACTGCTCTGGAATAGGATAGCTTCCAAAGGAATTGACCTTTTAAACATAAAGTACTTGAAACAAAAGGGGTCCCTGTGTTTGAATCCCTTACCTGTGTCACCTTATAGAGTCCTAGCATGGAGGCTATCACCATGGTTATGACTCCTCCAATAATAGCCATTCTTGGGCTAACCGTCAGAGCTGTAGTTAGAGCTAATCTGACCTCTCCTAGACAGCCACATCAAGGAAGTCTTCATAACTGGAGGAATGTCATCAAAGCTATTGAAAAGCTGGCATCTCAGGATTAGGGTGGGAAACAGGCTTGGACCAGTTCATCTCAACAACAGCAAATTCAAGGCACAGGAACTATTGGTAGTGTTTGAATAATGGCCTGCAATGATTGGAAATGTGTTTGAACTGGGGCCAAACACTGTACGCCCAGCAACTAGCATCAGTTTATACTTGAGTAGTATATCTGATTTTCATGGATGCTCTCTTAATACGAATTGCAATGGGTTCACATCATTCTACTTTGAAAGAAACGATGAATACCAAGCAGCAAATCTGAGGAAGAGGCACCTTGGAATTTGGGTTCTAGGCCAGAACAACCATTGAAAATGGTAAGTTAATGCATTCAAATGAGTTGTTAAGTACATAAAAAACAGTGATGTGCAATAAATCAGAAATGTTAGTACTCATAATCACTGTTAACATTTACATAGCACTTATTCTGTGCCAGGCACAGAGTACTTTAAAACTCTTATCTCATCTAATCCTCCCAGCCACCATTGGAGGTAGGTGCTATTATGATCCCCATTTTACAGATGAGGAAACTGAGGCAAACAAGCAGTAAGTGATTTACTTAATACCACACAGCTAGTAAGTATCTGGAGCAAAACTTGAACTCTGATCTTCTTTAATTCAGGTCTAGCTCTCTCTCTCCTTTTCACCAAGTAGTGGTATCATCCAGCAGCATCAAGAGCAGCACCGACAACAGCATCAACAGCAATAACAGCAGCAGCAATAGCAACAGCAGTCCTGCAGCAGCAGCAGCAGCAGCAGCAACAGCAGAGCAGCAGCAGCACAACTTGGTGATACAATGGATAGAGTACAAGACCTGGATTCAAGAAGACTCATCTCCTTGAGTTCAAATCTGGTCTCACACACTGACTGGCTGTGTCATCCTGACCAAGTCATTTAACCCTGTTTGCCCCTGTTTCCTCATCAGTAAAAATGAGCTGAAAAAGGAAAATGAGATCTACTTCTATATCATTGCTACAGATCAATGCCCTCTGCCTGCATGAGGAGAGGGCCAGGGTTAGAGAGAGATCTGGAGAAAGGAGAGCTCCAGTCTCTTTGGGTTCTGCAGCCATTTTAGACACTTTGGGCTTCCACATTTGAGAAAGAGATGAGGTCAATTCCACTTTAGGTTACGGAAAGGAGAACAACACTCTGGGGAAAAGCCAACATGAAAGGATGGAATAGTCTCTATCATCTCACTACAACCAACTTGCTACATCAAAAACATCAGGGAATTTCCACTGGGGTGATATCCAGAACTTTCTTTTCTCTCACTTGGTTGATCTGAGTGATCTCATCCCTTATGCTACTTAATTCTCTATTGTTGGGTAAATATTCTCTTATGTATACTTTCTTGGCTTTCTGTGTTGCTGCTGATTTGGCATACTGGGATACTTTGCTATTTCCAATGTGTGTTCATCACAGAATATGTACCCAGAATTCAAGGAATTAAACCTTAGATAGTAAGCTTGAGGTCCTCATTTCCTCTTACTGAACAGTGATTAGGAGTTTACTTGAACCTGAAAACCACATTCCCTAGACCAACAATATGTAAGGGAGCAGATAGACATCATTGTATCCTAGTGCCTTGTCTCTTTGAGGAAGGTGGAGGAGGGAAACTTCTGGCATCAACCTCTTGCTTCCCTTCCTGGCAGGAATCAAAATGTCCCTTGGAGAAGGATGAGAGAGAGGAAAGATGTCTATTCTGCTCTGCTTTGAGCCACACAATGGCATCTCCATGCTACATGTAGGGGGCAATCCTCACTACAAACACACATAAATATTATATTTATATGTACATGTATATACACATAAGTATATGTGTATGTATATGTTTTCAAATTACAAGGTTGCTTTGCTATCCAGTACACAGAAAAAGGAAACTTCAGAAGTAAGAAGAGAAACCTCTTAGAAAACATGAGACCAAGTCCATCCATGCTCATAGACATATGTGGAAATCCTAAAGAACTAAGGAGCAAGGGAGGACAATTGGACCAATATCTTTGCTTTTAGCTCTATGAAAATATATTTTTCCTGGAGATAAATTATCTACTCTCTGATCATCTTTCACACCTTCAGAGACATTAAGTGAGACACAATTTTGTATGTATCAGAGGCAAAAAGTAAAAAGAGTGAAGTATGTTTATGGGACATTATTGTCTCTTAGCCGTCATCTTCAGTGACTTTGGGCATAAGAGTGGAAAGGAGGACTACCTTTGTTTCAAGACAAACATTATGACATCAGTTAAGGAGGAAGGGACTCTGGGGGACATCCTACAGTAGCTTCCCACCTGTGTTCCACATCCTGAAAAAATACAGTGGAAAACAGATTTCATCATATATTTTCCTCCCTTGGGTCTTTGAAACTTTAGTATTCTCAATGAACTCTAAGAGTACCACAAGACTCTTTGACTCTCTCCTGAGTCATAGAGGTCTTCCAAAGTTTTCCTATTGTCACCAGGCCAAATCTTTGCAACGATTCTGGCTTACCAGAAGTTGTGTCAGACAGGGTCCTATATCCTGTTTGTACAATGGTTAATCTAGTATTCACAACACTTTCATGGAGCTTGAATTTCCTCACTCTGAATATTCCCTCTAGAAACAGAGAATGCAGCCTACACGTGTCCTGCCATCCTGAGTGATGCTTACCCATTTTTCCTCTTCAGTTTGGTATAGTGAGACCATTCAATTTCTAGGTACCATCCCCATTTTCTCTCATTGCCAGCAAAATACCATGAGATCACACAATCTTTATAAGTTGTTGCTATTACCATGTAATCATACCATCTTCTTTCTTGGATGACATTATTCGATTTCTCCTTCATAAGCCTTTCTTCATAACATTATCCCATCTCCTCATATGGAGCCTATGAAGATTTATAAGGGACCTTATCCTTGCTCTCAAGGAATTTATCTTACAGTGTCAAATAGGTAGAATGAAATGGCACTACATGTGGGAACTGGTAAGCACCCACACAATAAAATCCCTGGACTAGTTGGGGAAGAATTCGATCATTCTATTGCTGTATCCTTATAGCCTGGCATGGTGCCCAGTAGAGAGAATGATTGAAGGGGAAAGTTAAAAAATGTTTGAGAGGATGTGGAAAAATTGGGACACTAATTCATTGTTGGTAGAATTGTAAAATGATCCAAATATTTTGGACGACAATCTGAAATTATGTCAAAAGAGTTATTAAACTTACCCTTTGACCTGGAAATACCACCACTATGTGTTTCCAACGATGATTAGAGGAAAAAGAAAAGAGTGTTTATGTTTCCAAATGTTTACAGAAGCTTTCTTTGTGGGGGCAAAGAAGTGGAAAATGCAGGCATTGCTGTCAGTTGGGGGATGGCTGAGCAAGTTATGGTATGTAATTGGGATGGAAAGCTTCTTCGCTTTAAGAAATATGGGCTCAGTGATTTTAGAAAAAAACATGGAGGATTTTGCATGAAGTAATGAAGAGGAAAATGAGCAGAACTGAGAGAACACTGGATACAGTAACAACAATGTTGTTTGAGGAATGAACTTTGAGTGAATAAGTTATTTTGGCTATTATGAATACCCAATTAACTATAAAGGGCAAGTGAAGAAAGATGTTATCTGCATCCAGAGAAAGAACTGGCATATAGAAGTATGTATAGAATAATTTTCATATATGTGTGTGTGTATACATATACACATATATACAAATACACAAAGGCACATGCACACACGCACATCTATAGCTATTTGTATCTAATGGCAGTCATCGATACTCTAGGGTGAAGAAAAAAAAGAAATTTACAAGATAATTTTGTTGTATACTTGAGTAACAAATGGGTGCATAGTAGATTTGCAGTTTCATGTATAACCATATTTTCTTATTTGTACTGTTACGGAAATGTTTGTTATATTCTATAAATTAGAAATAAAATTTAAAAAAGCTTCTAAATGAAAAGTTTCAAACCTATTGTTACTGTTAAACTACCAAAAATTAGCTTTTAAAAACAGTTCTCTCATGTGAACAAGAAAATGCCGTTAAGTGAATTTCAAGAAAAACTTTTCCATAATTGGTGGATGGGACTGAAAAAATCATGTTTTAGAAAGCTCAGCCTAAGTGCATTTCTTTCATTTACAATCAGGAGACAACTAAGTAGACCACAGTGAATGGACTATTGAGAGTGAAGTCAGGAAGGCAAACATCTGCTAGCTTTGTGACCCTGGCCTCTTTGTGGCACTTAACCTTTCTCTGTCTCAGTTCCATCATCTGCAAAATGAGGATAGTGATTGTATGTTAATGATATTATTATCATTATTATTACTAATATTAATACTAACATTAATATTAATATTTCTGATATTTTAGCCTCCATTAAAGCCATGAATAATGAAACAGTCGGAACTTAGAATGTTATATAAGACATCTTTGAGTAATGAAGAGATCGCCTCAGAGCTAAGAAGTCTTAGGTCCAAGTTCGACTGTGGGAAAGTTCCTCATCCTTAGAATAAAGAGATAGTTAGTGTTATATAACACTTTATGGTTTGTAAAAAAAAAAAGAGCTTTACAAATATCATCTCATTTTATTCTCACGATAACTGTGAGATGTAGGTGTTATTATTTTCCCCACTTTACAGATAACAAAGGCATTAAAATGTTGATGTTTCATTGAATAATTTATCATCTGAAGACCAATCTGACAGGAATGAATGTCCCAGAATTTCACTGGGCTAGGCCAGAAACAGCAAGCTCAGTCTCTTGCTAGTAGTCTGTCAAAGTCCTTACAGTTGGCTAGATCTTAGTGGAGTTCCTGCCTCACAAGCTTAAGGAGCTTTTCTATGTATTTTTGAAGATACAGTGGAAAGCTGAGATAACAGAAGTGCTTTGTCAAACATAAGGGTTTAACTTAACTCAAGATTTAAGATTAAGAAAGGAAGGGGGTATGCAAGAATGTGCTGGGGGCTTCCCTGAAACACACACTGACAGGGGCAATTTCTCCAATGATGGCAAATAAACATAAAATTCAAGTCAAGGACAATAATAGGCACCATTTACAAAATATGCTAAGTCTTAGAAAGCACTTTGCATATATTATCTCAAATGATCCCCTCAGTAGCCCTGGGAGGTAGGTCCTCTTATTATCCCCTTTTATAGCCTAGGCAACTGATGCTCTGAGACACATTTAGTGAATTGTCCTGAGTCTCAGAGCAAGTGTGGAAGGGAGGATTGGGATTCAGTCCTTCCAGAGTCCAAGTCCACTCATTGATCTGCTCTGCCCCTATGGGCCTCAGATGGTTTAACTGATCTGTTTGGGAAATTTTAATGAAATAAATAACACTACAGTAGCACATCAATACTGGCGATATGTAGCTTTTTAAATCAATATGGGAATTAACTTGGCTAGGATTGACGGGAGAGATCCTTATGGGTGACTAGGCTTCTGTTTCTAATAGAGTGTGGCATTTCTGATCTAGAAAAGCAGATTAAACTAGATAATTAACTCTCCAGGGGAACTGCCACATTATTCAGCATTTTATTTACCAGGTTTTAAGCTGCTACTGTGTGTCAAACATTGTATTAAGGGTTTTACAAATATTATCTCATGTCATCTTTATAACAGGCTTGGAAGGTAGGTGCTATTATCATCCCCATTTTGCAGTTTAGGAAACTGAGGCAGATAGAGGTTAAGTGACTTCCTCATTGTCACTGAGCTAGTAAGTGTCACAGGCCACATTTGAACTCAGATCTTCCTGACTGTAGGCCTACTACTCTGTCTGCTGAACTACCAAAATAATAATGAAGATTTGAATTGGGTTCTAGTCCATACTTGTAGGAATTGCCTGTGTGACCTTAGAGAGTCTAGGGTGTTGTCCAACACCATGGAAAGTAGAGCAGCAGCTCCCTTGAGGACACACACTGACTTGTGTGGCCTCTCACAGCTGTAATTAGGCAAGATCTAACCAGTCCAGACAGCTACCTCAAGGAGTTCACAGCTAAAGTCATCGTCATGGCAGTTATTGAAGAGGGAATATCCCAGGTTGATAGTGGGCAGCAAATGAGAGTCTTTGGTGATCTTTTCTTGAGCAAACTGGAAGCTTTGGAACCAGTGGTAATGTTTACATAGAGTATAGACTAGAAATTTCGGGTAGTATATAGACAGAGTATTGCCCAGGAAGTGGTGGCATTGTTTACACAGAGTATAGGCTAGGAAGGGCTGGTAGTGTTTACCCATAGTATAGACCAGGAAGTGTTGTTTGCATTTAGAGCAGTGAGAAGAAGAGGATTGTAGGGGACTCTCTTACCCCATACTCCCAGGCCTTTGTCCAGGAAAGGCCTGATCTCGCGGGCAATAAATGAGGCTGGAAGCAAAGGTGGTAAGCAGCTCCGTTTAATCAAGTCAGTGACCAGATTTTATAGCCTTTATTACGTAGTACTAGGACTGCCTTGGTCCACCTACTCTCCGCCTATTCTCCTCCCATTCTCCTCCTATTCTCCTCCCCTTTCTTTCTCGAGCTCTCCCCATGATTCACCTGTGCACAGGTAAATCCGGAAAAGAACCCTGCACCACGTTGCCAACAAGGACGAGACCCTTCTTCCAGACTCCATCTTGTTCCTCCCATACCTCAGAGCCCTGAGGCTATCTCAGCTGATTCTGGGCATGGAGGTCCAACGATAGCTGTGGTAGGCTCTAACTCATCCCGTTACAACTCCCCCTTTTTGTTTTGCCAAGAAGTGTACAGGTCATGGAGAACCATGATGTCACGCTTCATGCCAAAAAGGGACTGGTGCATAAGGGAAAGGAGGCAGCAAAAAAGACAAGGGAGGAGACAGAGACCCAGAACCAAGAACAGAAACCCTATGCAGAGAGGGATGAGCCATTGCTTCAGCCAATGCCATGGGTCAGCTTGTTGGAAAAAGTCCAAAATGTGCTGTGCAGTTTTATCAAGGAGCAAATCATCATGTGATGTGATGTTAATGTCCTCTGCCAGGCTTATTAGTTGTTGG
>CM053623.1:449122200-449143066 GCA_028646595.1 Phalanger gymnotis | reverse complement strand
GCCATCTTGGCTCCGCCCCCCAGAAAGGGAAACTCTTAATGTAGCCCAAGATCCAGTTTGCTTATTGGGCTGACACATGGTAATTTTGATTTATTTTCTGTTTCTAGACTCATTTAAGATAAACTGCCATTGACTTTCATCTCCTCTACATTGTACTCATGACAAAAGTTCTTTGCAAAAATGTGCAACACCGTACATTCAGCCTCATTGAATTTCTTCTTGTTGCCTTTGTCCCTACAATATCTTTTTGGCTACTTTAATACAGTATATTAGATATACCCTCTAGCTTTCTAGCATATGCAGAGTTGATGAATGTGCCATCTCTGCATTAGCCCTAATCATTGACAAAAACGTTTAACAACAAATGGTCAAGCACCAATATCTTGTGTACTCTCCTGGAGACTACCCCACTAGCACTGAAGCAATAAAAACTACTCTTTAAGTCTGGCCATCGAAACAATTTCAAATCCAATTAATTTTATTGTAAGCAATGTCATATAGTAGAAAAATTTTTGGCCTTAGCACCATGAAGAACTGGGTTCAAACTCCAACTCTTGATAAAGTCCAACACCTTGGCTATGTGAACCTGAGCAGTTATAAGCTCTAAGTGCTCTGGTAAATTCCTAAGGGGTGGAGAAGGTGATGATCTGTGATTGTGGAGGGACTTTCATCAATTGCAATTTCTCAATATTAAAAAAAATCACAGACCAAGATATCCATCTATCCAGACACAAATGTATTTATATGTATATATATATATACAAATATATAATATGTATATGTACATACAATTATGCATTTATAACTATAATTGCATGCATATACGTATATATACACGCAACGTATATCTTTGTATACATACATACATGCATACACGTTTATAGAGCAGCCACCTGTGCCAAGTACAGTACTAAATACTTTAAACAAATATTATTTCATTTTATACTCACAATAATCCTGGAAGGTAAGTGCTATCATTATCTACATTTTACAGTTGAAGAAACTGAGGCAAAGAGAAGTTTAATGATTTATCCAAGATTATATATCTAGTGAGGCTAGATTTGACCTCAAGTCTTCCTGACTCTAGGCACAGCAATAGTCGTACTATACTACTAGCTCACTCATCTAGCTATCAATTTATCTATCTGTCTATCTGTCAATATATCACTTTAACTAACTGATAGATATGCAGAGATATAGACATAGATATAGATAGATATAACTCTTTCTGTATATAGATACATGTATATCTATATAATCACATATTAGATACATAGACATATATGTTCATAAATGTTTACATCAAAATAGCAGGTTTTGTCCCCTTCTATGCTTTTTATTTACTTCAATGCAATTAAAATATTTTACTTAGGCTTTTAAGCAGTTTATTTATCTGGCACCACTTTCCCTTAACATGCAAATAGAAGCCTTTCTTCTATCAAATGTGGATAGTGAAGCACAAAGTTCAAGCCATTAGCCCAGTCTTGAATTCTTATCTCGTTCTATATCTCTGACCCCTAAAGGGCCTTCTGAGAGGTAGGAGGTCTGTTCTGTCATCAATCTTCTGAAGTCACCATTGACAGCTGCCTTGATCAGAGTTCTAAAGTTTCCTTTCTCACTTGCATCCTTTCTCAATATTATTGTGGTCATGAAATAAATAGTTTTGTCTTTCTTTTATGTCATATTTTAGAAGTTTATAGTATTCAGTATACGTTTCTAAATCTGTCACACTCCTAATATAATGTAGCATAAAATATTCCATTCTACTCCTGTACCACAATTTGTTTCACCATCCTCCAAATGATAGACCTCTATTTTGTTTCTAGAATATGGCTGTAACCAAAAAGCAATTCCAACCTAATTGGATACTAGTCAAAATAAATTTAAAAAAAAACAGAAAATAGAAAAACACCATAGGAAGGACTGAATTGGAAATGACATTGATTTCTGGTCCGCAGAGGCAGGCAGAGGTCTAGCAAGAAAAAGAGGCTGGACGTCATGATTTCTCAGGAATTGACTGAAGACGGGGTTCCAGAGCCACCAGAAAAATCAATCTGATCTTTCTTCATTCATCATCTGGTGACTTAGAAGATGATTCCCTACTCAGGAGAGATGCAGTCAGGTTGACTCTGTTCCTCCTGATGTTCTGCTTTCCCTTGTTGACTCTAACCAGACATCTCTTATGATTCAACCCTTATAATATTTTGCCCCTACCGGTGCCTCCAAACTACAGTTCAGAGGATGACTCCTATGGGCCAGTTCTGACTGTTTTTCTTCAGTTTGACTTCAGCCTTTTTCCTCTAGTTTACATTTCCCAGAATGGCCTCCTTCTTCTGATGTGTCCATCATATACCTTACAAATTATTACTTCTGAATCATAATGCTGAGGATCCTACCGTAGCAGAAATATGTCGAATGACTCTCCATTACCTATGATGGAAAGACCCAACTCTTTTCCCTGTCATCAAAAATGCTTATTCAGTTCTGCTCCAAGCTAAGTTTGTATCTCCTTGAATCTTAGTTACTAGGCAAACCAAGTTATGGGATCTTCCCTCAATCTTTGCTCTCACTGTTCTTCATTCCTATAATGCCTTTCCTTTGCAGTTTTACCACTTATTCCTGGAGGCCAAGCCCAAATATCATCTTCTATCAGCCTTCCCTGATCCAGACCCCATCAGTCAGATATCTCTTTCTTCTCTGACACAGGCCTTGTTTTCAGGGACAATGTAATATAGGAGAAAGATGGTTGGATTTGTTGCCTGGAATCATGGGTTCTAACTGTAATTCTCCTTACTTATGTGATCATGATTAAAAAATCATTTTGAGTCAGAGATTCAGCTTTTAAATCTATAAAATGAGGCTAATAATAATACTGCTGTCTCCCGATGGTGGTGGGAAGTAAATATTCTATAAACACGAAAAAGGCTATGAAATATGTTTAGGTTATATGAAACATAAATATGAAAAGAGGTCAGTTATTATCTTCTTTAACATATGTATCTTAGGCAATAGACACTTATGAAGCACCTACTGTGTGCCAGGTACTCTGCTAAATGGTAGGGATAAAAAAGGAGGACCAAGATAAGCTCTGCTCTCAAGGACAGCACAACTTAATGGGAGAGACAGCAAGCAAACTAATATGTACAAATAAGCTATAGATATAAGAAATCGGAAATAATTTACATGACTAAAATTATCTATAACTTTTATAAGAATGGCTAGCATTTCTGTAGCACTTTAAGGTTTAATAAGAACTTTAGGAATATTACCTCATCTGATCTTCATAACAACCCTGGGAAGTGGTTTGCAATCATGTTGGACTCTTTGTGACCCCATTTGGGGTTTTGTTGGCAAAGATACTAGAGTGGTTTGCCATTTTCTTCTCCAGCTCATTTGGCAGATGAGGAAACTGAGGCAGACATAGTTAAGTGACTTGCCCAGGGTCACGCATCCAGTAAGGGTCTGAGACTGAATTTGAATTCAGGGCCTCCTGACTCTAGGCCTGGTATTCTATACACTGTGCCACTTAGCTGCCCAAGTATGTTAGAATACAAGGTTTTCCAAAGTCTTTGGATATTTCTGCTTTTTCTTTCCATTCCTAGTACTCAGATAAATCTCTGGCAAATAGTAATCTCTTAATAAATACATTTGCATTCTATGGAGGTTGAGGAAAGCATAAGATAAATATTAATGCATTAGGGAAAAGATAGTCATTGTTCTTTCTAAAATAAGACTTTCACATTATGCCTTGTGGAGCAATTTGTTCCTATGTCTTATAAATTAAAATGAGTAAAGTCTGTGAAGGAATAGATTGGAGCTGATTCTTCTTTGCCTCTGGGAACAAATCTGGCTCAAGACATTGCATAGAGTTGAAATGTGGCTTCCCTTTCCATTAGTCCTGATTTTGGGACCACATAACACACACATTTTCATGTTTCAACATATGCAACGTGCTTAAAGAGCTACTATATTGATCTATGATTGTTGGTTTGTACAGCTATCAGGAGCAAGGCTGGAATCATTTTCCCTTAGACCTTGCTACCAGGCCTTTCATTGTGAGGCACTTCCAATTTGGGAAGAGGTAACACAGAAATCAATGTTGAAAAAGATTTCTCACCACATCATATTATATACACATATGTACATATTTACCTATATTGCACATGTTACAACATTTGTTGTTATTATTGTTCAGCCACTTTTCAGTCACGTCCATGTGTGCATGACCTCTTTTTGTGGTTTTCTTGGCAAAGATACCGGAGGTTTTCTGCCATTTCCTTCTTCATCTCATTTTACAGATGAGGAAACTAAATCAAACAGAGTTAGAGGGTCACACAGCTAGTAAGTGTCTGAGGCCAGATTTGAAATCATCTTCCTGACTCCAAGCCTGGTTCTCTATCCACTTTGCACTTAGCTGTTCCATGTGTAAAAAACATATGTTCATATATATTATCTCTCTCTCTTTCTCTCCATATATATATATATGTATATATATATATATACATATGTATGTATATATGTATGTATGTATTCATGCCTACATACACTTTGTGGATAGGAGGAGAATTTGAGGGTACACAGTTCAAGAATACCAGTTATGGAAATTAGCCAAATTCTTCCTTGATTTACTTAATTGACTCTATGAAGCTGGTGGTATATTCTGCTCTGAGATCAGGGCTTTTTGCAAGGGAAGTGACTTATCAGCTTAAAATAATATGTTAATTCAAGTTCTCCTTCAATTAGGCAGTTTGGTGGCATAGGGGACTGTCCTCTGGATTTGGGATTAGGAAAACATGGATTTATATAGTGGCTCAGATCCTTATTAGCTGAGAAGATCTCAGCAAGCCATTTAATATTTTTTATCCTCACTTTCCTCATCTCCAAAACAGGTGTATGATGCATTGTCTTAAGAATGAAATGAGATGATATATTTAAGTCACTAAATATATGCTATGTTTTATTATTAATATTAACGCTGCTAATTCTCTCAATAAATATCTATTAAATCTTTATTGTAGGGAAAGCACTGAGGTAGAGTATATGAGTGACAGAAAGTTTTAAAAGCTGTTTGATTTGGGAGCCTGAAATGCCAGGCCCTGTCACAGATGATCACACTTTCTGCCCTTGTTACCTCACACAGGCCCCTGCCTGATGTAATTTCTGGCAATCCGTAATCACCAGAGGAACCTGTTTGTTGATAGGAGCAGAACTCTGGGAGCTCCTTCACCCCCCCCACCCAACATCAACCTCTCTCTCAGGAGGGATCAATGTGGATCTTGTGGTCTTCTCATAACTTGTGAAATTGGTCATATCTGAGGAGATGGGAAGTGTATTTGGAAGTATATTGTCAAGCAAATTTTCTCCTTATTACTGGAGACCCAGGTGCAGAGCTCCAGAGTAAGGCAGGCTTCTGTAACAAATTCCTTTTCTGACTCAGGTTCTTCTGTCTGGCTACAGATTAAGGGACAGGGAAGCTGATTTCATGCCCACCTCCACCCCCAATAGAGACACTAAGAATGAACTTTTAAATTCTAAGTTTTAGTCCTTAGAAATATATCTTAATTCTTCCAGCCAATCTAAATCTTTGGATGAAATAATTTATGATAGAATTTAAGAGGGATAAATATAAAAGTTCACGTTTAGGTTTTAAAAAAGGAATCTTCCCAAGCACATGACAGAAAAATCATGGTTAGATAGACAAATGTCAGGGGGTGCAAATCAGGAGATTTTAATGGAGCACAAGCTGAAAATGAGTCAGAGTCACACAGATAGTGAGTGCCTGGGGATGAATTTGAACTCAGGAAGATGAATCTGACTCTAAAACCATTGCCGAATCTACTGTAGCCACTATACATACCCCTTGTGGGCACAGTGATGAACCAGATACTTTCTAGGTATATTTTCCAGCACTAAATTTTCCAAGTTGTTTAAAATCCTGTAAATAAGCATAGAATTCAAGAAAAATGAGATTTAATTCTTGACCTACGTCCCTTCAGGGTAAAATTACTCACATGACGAGGTAGATCATACTCTTGTATCGGAAGCACAGTCCCTACTCATTGAATTCAAATAGCCCTGCTGTTTCCAGAAAGCCACCCTCCTTCTGACAACAACAACTCCTCCTCTCTACCCAGCTAAAGGATGAGTTTGAGTTGGCCTGGAGAACAGTGTTCTCAATTCTCTTAGCCTCGTGAAAGGAAAGATATGTCTGCTGTCATTTTCATCTGATTATGATCTCAGATCCAATGTATAAAACTTAGATGGTATGAAGTGTCCAGATCGACTTTAAACTTAACATTGTATTAAATACTGAGCATTATGAGTTTTGCTAGTCTTCAGACTTTTCTCACTTTCGTAAAGACCACCAGCACTTCCTGGTCAATACTCTGTGTAAACACTAACAGAACTTTCTGCTCTATACTCTGTGTAACTGCTACCACTACTTCCTAGCCTTCTAATTTGCTCTAGAAAATATCACCAAAGACCCTCATTTGCTGCCCAGTATCAACTTGGGATATTCCCTCTTCCATAACTGCCATGATGGTGACTCTAGCTCTGAACTCCTTGAGCTGGCTGTCGGGACTGCTCAGACCTTTCCCAATTACAGCTGTGAGAGACCACACAAGTCAGTAGTTGTCCTCAGGGGAGCCACGGCTATACTTTCCATGGTGTTGGACAGCACTGTAGGCTCTCTAAGGTCACACAGGCAATTCCTACAAGTGTGGACTGGAACCCAATTCAAATCTTCCTTATTATTTAGGTAGGTCAGCGGACAGTGTTGTAGGCCTACAGTCAGGAAGATCTGAGTTCAAATTTGACCTGAGACACTTACTAGATCAGTGATCCTGAGAAAGTCACTTAACCTCTATTTGCCTCAGTTTGCTAAACTGTAAAATGGGGATGACAATAGCACCTACCTCCCAGGCTTGTTGTAAAAATCAAATGATATAACATTTGTAAAGCCCTTAGTACAATGTCTGACACACAGTAGCAGCTTAAAATCTGCTAAATAAAATGATAAATAGTTAAATCTGCTTTTACAGATCAGAAATGCCAAACTCTAATTGTAACAGAAGGCTAGTCTCCCATAAACATCTTTTCTGGCTTGTCAATCCAGGCCAAGTTAATCCCCACATTGATTCAGAAAACCACATATTAACAGTATTGATGTTCTATTGTAGTTTTATTTCATTAAAAATTTATCCATTTAATTTAAATTTCCTGAACAGGTCAGTTAAACCATCTGTGGCCCTTAGGGGCAGAGCAGATCAATTACTGGACTCAGACATGGGAAGGGACAAATCCCAATCCACCCTTCCACAATTGCCCTGTGGGACCCAGGGCAATTCACTAAACCTGTCTCAGAGCTTCAGTTTTCTTGGCTGTAAAGGGAAATAATAACAGGCCTTACCTCCCAGGGCTACTGAGGGCATCAGCTGAGATAACATAAGCAAGGTGCTTTGTAAGACTTAAAATATTATATAAACGCTGTCTATTATTGTTCTTCACTTGAATTATTTGGGTATTTGCAGTCATTGGAGGAATTGGCCCTTGCCAATGGGTCAGTGTATGTTTCAGGGAAGGCCCCCAGTCCATTCTTGCCTATATCCTCCCTTTCTTAATCTTAAATCTTAAGTTAAGTTAAAACCTTATGTTTTACAAAGCACTTCTGTTATCTCAGCTTTCCACTGTATTTTCAAAAATACATAGAAAAGCTCCTTAAGCTAGTGAGGCAGGAACTCGACTGAGACCTACCCAACAGAAAGGACTTTGACAGACTACTAGCAAGAGACTGAGTAAATATTTGAAGTGGGACTTGGACCTAAGACTTCTTAGCTCTGAGTCCATCTCTATATCACTCCAAAATGTCTCATTTCCTTTCATTTCAGGATATTTCATTATTCATGGCTTTATTGGAGGCTAAAACCTCAGAAATATTAATATTAGTATTATTAATAATAACATAATAATAACAGCATTAACGTACTGTTACTATCCTCATTTTGCAGATGACAGAACTGAGAAAGAGAAAGGTTAAGTGTCATAAAGAGGCCAGGGTCACAAAACTAACACCTTTGCTATTGAATTTGAACAGACATCTTCCTGACTTCACTCTCAATATTCCACTCACCATGCTCTACCTAGTTGTCTCCTGATTCAAAATGAAAGAAATGAACTCAGGCTGAGCTTTCTAAATCATAATACTATTTAGAAAAACAGTAAGTCAATAATATCAAAGGGAATAATGAAAAAGTGTAAAGGAAGAAGGTTTAGCATTAGCAGATCTTAAACTCTATGATAAGGCAGTAACTATCAAAACTATCTGGTTAATTACTATTAAAATGCTAGATGAATGAGTTTGTTGAACTTTTTGCTTTTCGTTTTCATTTCAATTATTTGCCAACGTGTTAATCCATCTTTCAAGCTTCATGAATGTGTGTACTATGCCAGAAGCATTTTATATGTGAAGACAGATATAATTAAGAACAATGAACATTAATAGAGAAATGACTTTTCTATGTGTTCATGCTCTGGTACACTGTAACACATGTATTTTCCATTTGTTCTGCTCTCCTTTAGGCTAATGTTTGCCCTATTGGTCTGTGATCATGCTCATTATTAGGTTCACTTTGAACTCAGCTCCTGAAGGGAAACCTGTCCAATTGACAATCATTTACCCAGAACTGTTGGTAACAGCATTGAGTACCATGCCAGGCTATAAGGATACAGAAATGGAATGATCCAATTCTTCCACAGCTAGTCCAGGATTTTTGTTGTGTCATTGTTTACCAGTTCACACATGTAGTGTGATTTCATTCTGCCTATCGGACACTGTAAGATAAATTCCTTGAGAGCAAAGATAAGGTCTTTTACAAATCTTCATAGGCTCCATGTGAACAGATGGGATAATGTTATGAACAAAGTCTTATGAAGGAGAAATGGAATAATATCATCCAAGAAAGAACATGATATGATTATGTGGTATTAGCAAAAATAACTTACAAAGATTGTGTGATCTCTTGGTTCCTTGGTGATTATGAGAGAAAATTGGGAGGGTACCTAGCAATGGAATGGTCCCACTATACCGAACTGATGAGGAAAAATGGGTAAGCATCAGTAGGGATGGGAGGACCTGCGTAGGCTACATTCTCTTTTTTTTGGAGGGAATATTCACAGTGAAGAGATCCAAGCTCCATAAGAGTGTTGTGAGTAGTAGAGCATCCATTGTACAAACATGATATAGGACCATTGTCTGATAAAACTTCTAGTAAACCAGAATCATTGTAAAGATTTGGGCTGGTGATAAGAGGAAAAGTGTGTGAGGCCCCTCTGATTCAGGAGAACATCAAAGACTGTTGTGGTCCTCTTAGAATTCACTGGAAATACTAAAGTTCCAGAGACATGAGGGAGGGAAATAAATGATGAAATCTGTTTTCCACTGTATTTTTTTAGGATGAGGAACACAGGTGCAGAGCTGCTGCAGGATAGCCCCAAGAGTCCCTTCCTCCTTAATTGTGGTCATCATGTTTCTTTTGAGACAAAGGTAGTCCTCCTTTCCATTTTTACCCCCAAGGTCACTGAAGATGATGCCTAAGAGGTAATGATGTCCCATAAACATTCTTCACTCTTTTTACTTTTTGCCTTTGATTCATGCAAAACTGTGTCTCTCTTAATGTCTCCCAAGGTGTGAAAGATGATCAGTGAGCCAAGAGCATAGGTAAACTTGATCTCATGTTTTCTAAGGGATTTCTGTTCTTACTTCTGAAGTTTCATTTTTCTACGTACTGGATAACAAATCAACCTTGTAATTTGAAAATGCATACATATACACATACTTATATGTATATATATGTATACATATATATGCATATATATATGTATACATATATATATATATATATATATATAAGTATCACATGTATGTGTGTTTGTAATGAGGATTGCCCCTTATATGTACCATGGGGATGCCATTATGTGGCTCAAAGCAGGGCGGAATAGACATCTTGCTCTCTTCTCTCTCATCCTTCTCCAAGGGACACCTTGATTCCTGCCAGAAAGGGAAGCAAGGGTTTGATGCCAGTTTACCCACTCCACTTTCCCCAAAGGGACAAGGCACTGGGACAAAATTGTGTCTATCTGCTCCCTTACATATTGTTAGCTTAGGGAATGTGGTTTTCAGGTTCAAGTTTGGCTCCCAATCACTGTTCTATAATACGAAATGAGGACCTCAAGCTTCTTGTCTAAGGCTTGATTCATTAAATTCTGGATACACATTCCATGATGAACACACATTGGAAGCAGCAAAGAATCCCACTAATCCAAATTGTTAGCAACACAGAAAACCAAGAAAGTATACATAAGAGAATATGGACCCAACAATACAGAATTAAGAAACATTGGAGGCGAGGTCACTCAGATTAACAAAGAGAGAGAAAAAAAGAGTTCTAGATTTCACCCCAGTGGAAATTCCCTGAAGTTTCTCATGCAGCAATTTGGGTATAGTGAGATGGTAGAGACTATTCTGTCCTTTCATGTTGGCTTTTCCCCAGAGTATTATTCTCCTTTCAGTAACCTGAAATGGAATTGACCTCATCTTCTTTCTCAAATGTGGAAGCCCTAAATTCCTAAAATGAATGCAGAACCAAAAGAGACTGGAGTTCTCCTTTCTCCAGATCTCTCTGAAACTCTAGCCCTCCCCTCATGCAGGCACGAGACATTGATCTCTGGCAATGATACCAAAGTGGTTCTCCTTTTCCTTCTTCAGCTCATTTTACAGGTGAGGAAACAGTGTTAAGTGACTTGCCCAGGGTGACACAGCCAGTCAGTGTGTGAGGCCAGATTTGAACTCAAGGAGGTGAGTCTTCCTGACTCAAAGCCCAAGACTCTATCCACTCCATCTCCTAGATGGGCTGCTGCTGCTGCTACTGCTGCTATTGCTGTTGATGCTGCTGTTGCTGCTGCTGCTGGGCTGCTGTTGCTGCTGCTGCAGCATCAGTACAGCACACTTCTGACCATGCCACCCATCTGCTGAAAGAAATATAATGTCTGCCTATTGTTTCTAGGGTAAAATCAATGACTCCACTGGCTTTTAAAGCACCCTACCATCCAGGTACTTTGTGAAAAGGAGAGAGAGCTAGCTAGACCTGAATTCAAGAAGATTAGAGTTCAAATCTTGCTCCAGATACTTACTAGCTGTGTGGTAGTAAGCCAATCACTTATTGGCTGTTTGCCTCAGTTTCCTTATCTGTAAAATTGAGACCATAACAGCACCTACCTCCAGTGGTGGTCCTGAGGATTAAACCAGATAATAATTGTAAAGCACTCTGTGCCTGGCAAAGAATAAACACCATGTAAATGATAACAATGATTATGAGTACAAACATTCCCAATTTATTGCACATCACTGTCCTTTATGTACTTAATAACCCACTCAAATGGATTCATTAACATTTTCTTTTTTTGTCTTTAAAGTATTGAAATTTTTTATATTTTTATTGATGCTTTTTCCCCACTAATTTATTTAATATATTTTGTTTTCAGTAATAATTTTCTCAAGAGTTTGAATTACAAATTTTCTCCCCATTTCTACCATCCCCCACTCCATGATGGCATATATTCTGATTGCCCCATACCCCAATCAGCTTTCCCTTCTGTCACCCCAGAGCCCTCCATTCCCATTTCCCTTGCTTTCTTGTAGGGAAAAATAAAGGTTTATGCCCCAATACCTGAATATCTTACTTGCTAGTTGTAGGCAAAAACCTTTTTTGGACATCTTCTTTTAAAACTTTGAGTTCCAAAATCTCTCCTCTTTCTCCTCTGCACCCACCCTCCCTAAAAATGCAAGCAATTCAACATAGACCACGTGTATTATTATGTAAAACACTTGCACTCATGTTGTGAAAGACTAACTATATTTTGCTCCTTCCTATACTATCCCCCTTTATCCAATTTTGTCCCTTCACTCTGTGCATTTTCAAAAGTGTTTGGCTTTGATCACCTCCTCCTCATATCTGACCTCCCTTCTATCTTCCCCCCTTTTTTATCTCTTTCATCCTGCTTTCCTATGGGGTAAGATTGAGTTTGTAGGTTATTCCCTCCTCAGGTCAAATCCAATGAGAACAAGATTCACTCATTCTCCCTCACCTGCCCCCTCTTCCCTCTTCCCTCCTAACAGAACTGCTATTTCTTGCCACTTTTATGCGAGATAATTTACCCCATTCTATCTCTCCCTTTCTCCATCTCTCAACATATTCCTCTCTCATTCCTTAATTTGATGTTATTTTTTTAGATATCTTCCCTTCATATTCAACTCATCTGTGCCCTCTGTCTATATATATATATATATACATATATATATATATATATAATATATGTGTGTGTGTTGGGGTATATACATGAACATATATATATATATATATGTGTGTGTGTGTATGTATGTATGTGTGTATGTATGATGTATGTATATATGTATATTCCCTTAAGCTACCCTAATACTGAGGTTTCATGAATTATACACATCATCTTTCCATCTAGGAATGTAAACAAAACAGTTAAACTTTAGTAAGTCCCTTATAATGTCTCTTTCTTGTTTACCTTCTCATGTTTCTCTTGATTCTTGTGTTTGAAAGTCAAATTTTCTATTCAGCTCTGGTCTGTTCACTGAGAAATCTTGAAAGTCCTCTGTTTTATTGAAAATCCATATTTGCCTAAGAACATGATTCTCGGTTTTGTTGGGTAGGTGATCCTTGGTTTTAATCCTAGCTGCATTGACCTCTGGAATATTGTATTCCAAGCCTTTTGATCCCTTAAGGTAGAAGTTGATTGATCTTGTGTTATTCTGATTGTGTGTCCACAATACTCAAATTATTTCTTTCTGGTTGCTTGCTGTATTTTCTCCTTGATCTGTGAGCTCTGGAATTTGGAGACAATATTCCTAGAATTTATCTTTTGGGGATTTTTTCAGAAGGTGATCTGGGGATTCTTTCAATTTCTATTTTACCCTCTGGCTCTAGAATATCAGGGTGGTTCTCCTTGATAATTTCTTGAAAGATGATATCTAGGCTCTTTTTTTGATCATGGATTTCAGGTAGTCCAACAATTTTTAAATTATCTCACCTGCATCTATTTTCCAGTTCAGTGGTTTTTCCAATTAGATATTTCACCTTTTCTTCCATTTTTTCATTCCTTTGGTTTTGTTTTATAATATTTTGATTTCTCATCAAATCACTAGCTTCCACTTGCTCTAATATAATTTTTAAGGTAATATTTTCTTCTGTGGTCTTTTGGACCACGTTTTCCATTTGGAATGCTAACTCTGCCTTTCAAGGCATTCCTCCCCTCATTGGCTTTTTGGAGCTCTTTTGCCATTTGAGTTAATCTATTTTTAAGGTGTTGTTTTCTTCAGTATATTTTGGGGTCTCCTTTAGCAAGTCATTGACTTGTTTTGCATGGTTTTCTCACATCATTCTCATTTCTCTTGCCAATTTTTCTGCTCATTCTCTAACTTGCTTTTCCAAATCTTTTTTCAGCTCTTGCATTGCCTAAGACCAGTTCATGTTTTTCTTGGAGGCTTTTGACTTGGGTTCTTTTACTTTGTTGACTTCTTTTGGCTATATATTTTGGTCTTCTTTGTCACCAAAGAAAGATTCCAAAGTCTGAGTCTGAATCTGAGTCCGTTTTTGCTGCCTGGCCATGTTTCCAGCCAATACTTGACCCTTCAGTTTTTCATCAGGATATGATTGCTTGTAGAGTAGAGAGTACTTTGTTCCAAGCTTGATGAGACGTCCTGTTGTTTTCAGAGCTATTTTGCACAGGAAGCCCTGCCACACCAGTGCTACTCCTCCCCCAAGAATGGCCAACCAGGACCTGACTCAGATCTTAAGCAGTCTCTGCACTCTTGCTCTAATCCCACCACTTAATTCCTCCCATCAGGTGGGCCTGGGGCTGGAAGCAACTGCAGCTGTAGTTCTGCTACAGTTCTGCACCTCCTCTGCTGTTCCCGGAGTGGTGGCTGAACCATGAACTCCTTTCACTCTGTCCGCCACAGCTTTTCCCACAAACCTTCTCATTTGTCTTTGGTGTTTGTGGGTTGAGAGTTCTGGTAACTGCCACAGCTCACAGATTCAAGGTACTAGGGCCTGTAACTCCCAGTTCCTGGTCTGGTTTGTCCTGGCACAGCTCATGCTGGACTTTGTTCAGCTCTACTCCCAGCTCCATGCTATAGACCCAACCCAGTGACCATCCAGGCTGTCCTGGACTGGAACCCTGCTTCAATCTGCTATTTCATGAGTTCTGCAATTCCAAAATTTGTTCAGAGGCACTTTTTGTCGGTGTTTAGGCCAGTCCCTGCTTTAGGCCAGTCCCTGCTTGCCAGCTGCCATCTTGGCTCCACCCCTACTTATCATTTTCAATATACCACATTCTAGTTCCCATCTTCAGGCCTTTACGTTGGTTGTTCCTCTGTCTTAGAATCCAAATTCCAAGTTACCTCTTCTTCAGCTTTGCTGCTTAAAATTCATTGCTTCTTTAAAAAGTGGAATTATGTGAACCCATTGCAATAGATACTAAGAGAGCATCTGTGAAAATCATATATACTACTCAAGTATACATTGATGATAGGTGCTGGGCATACAATATTTGGCCCCAGTTCAAACACATTTCTAATCCTTGCAGGGCATTATTCAAACACTACGAATACTTCCTTCGCTTTGACTTTGCTGTTGATGAGATGAACTTGTCCAAGCTTGTTTATCAACCTGATCCTTGGAGGCCAGCTTTTCAATAGCTTTGATGACATTCCTCCAGTTGTAAAGACCTCCTTCATGTGGCTGTCTAGAAGAGGTCAATTTAGCTCTAACTACAGCTCTGACAGTTAGGCCAAGAATGCCTATTATTGGAGGATTCATAGCCATGGTGATGGCTTCCATGCTTGGACTCTATAAGGTCACATGGGTAATGGGTCCAAACACTGAGACCTCTTTTGTTTCAAGTACTTTATTTGTTTAAAAGATTTCTGAAGGAATGAAAGTTTTATTTATTCATGTTGTTAAACTCTAAGAGTTATAACTCTCATAGTTATGGTCAGTCAACTCTGAGTACAAATAACAGAGAGGAGGGGAGAGAGGAAATGAGAGAGAGAGAGAGAGAGAGAGAGAGAGAGAGAGAGAGAGAGAGAGAGAATACAATAGAAATGAAAATGGAAGAGTTAAGTTGATGTACCTCAGACATAAATCAAGGACGTCTCTGTGCTGGAATAGCAAAGTAGAAGACTGAGTGTACGTGGAGAGGGTAGAGGGACAGAAGTAATTGTGTAATGTGCACCTAGAAATTCCCTGTGTGTACAGTAAAAGGATGGCTATTTCTATACCTTCTAGGCAAGAGAAGAAATACAGGAGACTTAGGTTAAGGTTCTGGAGGGGAACACCAGGCAACTGGAGACTGATATATAAAATCTCATCTTGGAGCTACAGTGCTGCTAAAGAATGTTCTAATGGGAAAGGATTTGTGTGGGTATATATGTGTTTGTGTGTGAGACCAGAACTTTGCGGTGGATATAATGTGAGGGGAAGTTACTTTCTCTAGATAGATTTGTTCCTCCATTGTTATCATCAGGTCCTAGGCCTGAACAGGCCTAAACCTAAAAGAGTTCATCTGCGGGGGGACCAACAGTTAGAGTGATGTCAGAGGATACAAAAGAGGAGATGAGGTGGCAAGGCCCTAGAGAGTCAGATGAATCATGGTGAGTATAAGAGGTATGTCGTGGCATTATGATTTGGGACATAGCATGGCTCCTAAAATGTAACACTACTTTTATTGATGTGGCTTCCTTCCTGAACTATTTGTTTCTAACAATGAGCTGATTCCCTTACTGAGGAATTGAATGGCATCAATTTTGCTGTCCTTACTATAAATGAAACCTGCTTCCACAAAAAAAAAAAAAATCAGATTTAAATAGAAATGAAGCTTCCTGGATTTCCTGCAAGAAAAAAATAACTTGGTAGTCTGATTTCATCGTATGAATATAGTCAACAAAAATGTAATTTTGTGGACAACTTAATCATAAGCAGTATAAAAAGGGACTGCCATGAAAATGATTGCAGTTTTTACACCATCTCTTACAGAGGCAAGGAATTCTATTAGGAAACTTATAAGATCTTCCACACAACCTCACTTGCTTCTCTGAAATTTAGTTACAAATTTAATTGGTTACAGAGGAAATATGGGAAAATATGTTGAAAAATATTGTTTAGAATTACAATTTAAATATAGAAAAGAGCAATCTATTACTTATAATATTCTTTTATACCATCGCATCTCAGAATTGGAAGGGACTTCAGAATCCTCCCTATAATATTCTGGAGAAGCAATTACCTGCCTTCAGGTATGGTATCTCCAATGAAATGAACAGAATACATTCTTGATTCTTCATGTGATCAATTAAATAGCCTAATGTCAAGAAAAAATAAAATGTTGCAAATATTTCTTTTAAGAAAAAAGGATAAGAATAAGCATGGACAACTAGATCTTATGATGCATACAGTGATGACCTTGGAATTAAGAAAAACTAGCTTTGTATCATGGCTAAGAAAGTTAGTAGCAGATTGGACTTGGGGAATTCTCTCACCCTCTCTTTTCTTAGTGTCCTCATCTATAAAATCAAGATTGTAATATCACAGAAGTCCTGTGGTATTAGTGAGGATTAAATTAAGAGTATTTAAATGCTAGCTATTAATCACTATTTATTATCAGTTAAAAAGACAATTACTATGTGTCAGTTGTTAACAATTGCCAATTATAAATCACTTTCAACTATCAATATAAATTATTTTATTGATATTTTAGTAGTATCTATCTAAAATCAAGGGCTGGGATGACATTTAAAGGGGAGAAATGTAGCTCTTTCCAATAAGATAAGATGTAAAGTGAAGCTATCCATTACCGTGATTACTATTTAATATATTATGAGAAATGCTAGCTATAGCAATCAGGCTAGAAAAAAAATAAGCAAATAAAACATCAACAAAGAAATACAATTATCACTTTTTTTGTAGATGAGAGGCCTTATTTAAAGATCCACAGTCAATAACAGCAAAAATAAAGCAAATATCTTCAGCAAGTTGCAGAATATAAGATAAAATCACAGAAAAATTTAGCATCTCTATACATCATTAGCAAACATTAGCAGTGTGACAGAAACTGTGTAGACCAAAATTTTATACTCTATAGCACAATAAGTTCAAAATGGATACACTACTATGTCAAAAGGTGACATAAAAACAAATTAGAGGAGAACAAAAGATGTGACTTGTCATATTTCTGGATAGGGAAAGAATTGTGGTATCTAAAATTTTGGAATAAAATTATCTCATAATAAATGATAAAAAGGATCATTTCAGAGAAGTATAGAAAGATTTGTAAGCTACATGAAAACAGTGACTGTCTTTTGCCTCTTTTGTATCCCCAGTGCTTAGCATAGTGCCTTTCACAAAATAAGCACCTGTACATGACTATTGCTTGGTTGATTGATTGACCTATATGAAGTTAAGCAGAACAAAGTGACCAGAAACAGGAGAAGATTTATGCAACAACAAAAAACTTTTAAGAAAAAAAAATTGAACGATTTTCACATCCTGATCAATGTAAAGACCAAACAATATCGCAGAGGACTCATAATGAAACACAACATTCAGCCGTAGAGCAAGAATTGAAGAGATGCATTTGAGAATTCTATTTTTCTTTGCTTGGCCTATTTGGGAATTTGTTTTGCTTGAAACTACAAGTGAGTGTTCTGCTTCTGTATCGATGTTTTTAATTTCTCTAAACTATTATTTTCCTTCCACATCCTTTATTGTTACTCACTTACCATTTGTAGAATTTTCTATATTATAGAATGTTCATGTTTTTTTCTGAAGATAATATAATACAGTCTAACGTATTCTGTAATTCCATTATAGACTCAGAATGGGGAGACAATCTGGATCCTGTCCTTTGTTTTTATTTTTTTCATTGAGTATTCATTTTGGTTTCATGCCCTTTTAACTTACAGCCTCCTGTTGTATGTTTCCATTGACATGTGCTCTATATGCCCAACTACATCCTCCCCATTCTTGCCAGTGGGGATTATAAGTACTTATGAAGATTCAGGACCTTGCCTTATATTGCACCTCCTATTCTTACTTGACAGGATGATTCATTAAAAAACAATTATGCTACCTTACTTTTTTAGTATTGTTTTATATTGCTGCCTTTTAAAATCCATATTCTATTCACTCAATCAATACTCCTCCTTCTACAATTTCTAGTGTATCTCCAAAATTTCATGCCCCCCCCAAAGATAGGGACAAAATTAAATTTCTCTCAACCATTTCTCTAGAGACCTGACCATTAATTTTTAAAACCACCCTATATCATGCACATCTTGCTCTTTTTCCATCAGTACTTTTCTGCCACATGATAATATGATAACAAAATCATAAGTGATATATTGCTTAGGGGCTGAAATATTTTTCACTTCTTCCACTTAAACTATTCATAGTTTTCCCCTTGATAAATGATAATACTTAGATTATTTTATTGATTGATATTCTCTATGGCTTATTTTCTATTCCTCAGATGTTGAATAAGGATATTTTCTTTGTGAAGAATCAATCAACAAAGTATTTATTAGGTACCCACCATACTCCAGGAATTGTGATAAGTCAGTGGGAACGTAAAGACCCAAGTGAAACTATCCTTCCACAGTCAAAGGAGTCATAGGGATGATCCAAAACTACGTATACAATGTCAACCCTTACGGGGGCCACAAGAATTCTCCCAATGCCTTCTTTTATAAGACCTCAGTGGTATGTTGATGAGATTGGATTTACTTCCTTTTTTCTTTTCGAATTACCTGGTAGTCACTTCTTGGAATTTTCTCCATATTATTCCATTGTAGACTTCTTATTTTTACTATTTACTAGAAAAAAAAGATTAGTCATTGTAAAACTCTTATTCTATTATTTTTGAAAGGTTCCTCCTTCTGAAAGTCCTGAAGAAAAGGACAGAGAAACAGAAAGTGATATTTTTTTTGTCTCTTGTGGGTTGCAGAAAATATAATGCAACTTTAGGGAAATATTGCTTCCACTGCTCACTCCCTTTCACAGTGCTTAGAAACAATCTCATTTATTAGAGTAAGTCCCAGAATTTCATCAATCCATTCTACAATGAATTGTTCTAAATTCACAGAAAAATTCATATAGGTAGGAGAAGCAAAGAAAAAGCCTACTACGATGCCAATAGAGTTTAATGAGCAGGAGGATAATTAAACAATATTTCTTCAAAAAAAATCCAAATGGAGTAAAAATTAGATTTTTGAAAATCTTGGCATAAGGTCCATCTAAAGTGCATCATGCCCCCAAATATTCATAAGTTAAGCTTTCATGAGGAGAATTGTTAGCAAATGTATCAAATTTATTAATATTTTGATGATGGACTTTTCATAATGGAGAGAGGAGAAGTCATGGCTTTTGATTTTAAATGGATAATTTAATGATGAAAAATCGTGATTTATTTGCAGACAAAATGAATCAAGAATAAGCTAAGGAAATATACACTGAAATAAAGGCAATTTACAAGATGTCACTAATGGTAGAAGATGAGAAAGGAATTTCAAGCTTGTTTTTCACCTTTTTTAATTCTTATGAGACTCTTCTACACATATATCAATAGTATTCTTAATGAAAGTTTGAGAAGACAACAATACGGCTTCGGCAATTATTTCTATGTAAAAGACTGTGATGACATAGTGACATAACTGCTGGAAAGAAATAGAGCATACCATACTTGTATTTCTTCTTCATTGAGAGTAAACCAGCTGATTCTGCAACATAAATTGAGCCTTAAATGTTCTGCTCCATGTACTTGTATCTAGTGCATGCTCAAGCATTGTCATAAGGGCCTTATAAATATTTTTGGTGTCAGGTTGGGTGATGGAAGCCAGTATCTCGTATTTTTAATCCCAGTGATTTTCTCCCAAAACTGTCATAATTTTCCTTGTAATGAAGAAGTATGAAATGTGCCTCTCTTTAGTGAGCTATTACACTCAAATGAAAAATAATTGAAGACAACAGAATACTGCAGAAAATTGAAATGTATTATTAGACTACAGACACTGAGGAGCCACTTTGTACTTAGTAGTGAGGAAGAACTTGAGAACCCCTTGCTCCTCAGAGATCAGCTTTCCTTTTTAGTATATCTAAGGTGTTTCTGCCTGACCTCAGAAGGATCACATAGCAGCTGGGTACAAAGATACACCTGAGAATCTCAGAACCGGAGGGCAATGTGGAGAAGATCTCCATGGCCATCATGGCCTTCTCCTTGGTGGTCTGGTATGTGGGCAGGAAGGGTATCCCTATACTGCAGAATACAAGCATGCTCAATGTCAGGAACTTGACTTCATCAAAAGTGTCAGGCAGGGGGCGGAGCCAAGATGGCGGCTGGGAAGCAGTGACTGGCGTGAGCTCCCCACCAAGTTCCTCCAAAAACCTATAAAACAATGGCTCTGAACCAATTCTAGAGCTGCAGAACCCACAAAGTGGCAGAGGGAAGCAGGGCCCCAGCCCAGGACAGCCTGGATGGTCTCTGGGTAAGGTCTGTTCCACATGGACCTCCCAGCCCCCAGCTGAGGGGAGCAGAGCTGAGCCGCACGGTGTGAACAGACCAGACGCGGACCTACCAGACCAGGAGACGAGCGGAAAGTGCCCTGGCATCCTGAAATACTGAGCTGTGGCATGTACCAGACCTCTCAACCCACAAACAGCAAAGACATCAGAGAAGGTTAGTGGGAAAAGCTGTGTGACTGAGTTTGCGGTTCCGGCCACTTGCCCCT
>CM053623.1:449102507-449121700 GCA_028646595.1 Phalanger gymnotis | reverse complement strand
TTTGGGTCAGTTCAACTTTGCCTGAACACATTGTCCTGTGTTCATTTGTTACCTCTCCCCAATTTCTGTATTACAGTCACTCCTTACTTCTACTTGGAATTCTATTTTTAATATGTAATTCTATATTTATGGAATTTTTATTTTATCATTGTAGTCAAGCCAATAGACTAGACTCATAATGTAACAAGCATAAATCAACTTCAAACTTAATAACTGTACAATTTATTAATATTTTAGCAAGCAATAAAAATATACGTGTATGTATACTATATAAGAAATAGACCCTGTGAGAGTGATATTCCTTGAGGTTGGAGAAATGACTATATGTATGATGACATAATAACACTATGACTGGAAATAAATAAGGAGTCAGGTTTGAAATCCTCACATACTGTACTGTGGAAACTAAGGAACCATTGTCGTAACTGAACAATGTATTTTCTGATTTAAAAAAAATCAAAATTGTTATAGAAATTAATTTATTTTAAGAATGTTTGACTTATGTCAGGAGAATCATGTACCCTAAGAACCCAGATTTGCAGTTATGATCTTGCTTTAAAAGAAACACATTAAAAAGTCTTCTTCCTCCAATTTATTATTTCTTCCTCTCCATTTATGAAAAAAAATGACAGAATTGTTTTTTCAGTGTCTCATTTATATTCTGAAAATATGGAATTATCTATAAAGTGACCCTTTAGGGTTCATTGTGGGTCACTTAATATTGGAAGGGAATATTGACTGCTAATATATCTGTTTAGTAAGTGTGTGAAAGGGAATCAATACTTTTACCTCATTATTTTATCCATAGGTGAAGATATGAACATATTGCAATATGTGTTTGTCTTATTCAGCCTCTAAAATTCTTCTCCCTCTGACAGGAGTACAAAATCAGACTGACCTTAATGTGGAATGATTAGAACTGTATCGTACTGGAGAGAGAAAACTACGATCTATATGAGATACAGTGAGGTTTTTTTTTCTGTTTTTTTTGTTTGCAGATACAGAGCACTGTCTGCCATGCTCTGAAGATGAGTATCCAAGTAGGGAGAGAGATCGATGCCTCCCCAAGATTGTGACCTTCCTGGCCTATGAAGAACCTCTTGGAATGACCCTGGCTTGTGCTGCTCTCTCCTTCTCCTTCCACACTGCTCTGGTCCTTGGAGTCTTTGTGAAGCCCAGAGACATCCCCATAGTCAAAACCAGTAACTGCAGCCTCAGTTATGCTCTTCTGGTCTCCCTCATCCTCTGCTTCTTCTGCTCTTTGCTCTTCATTGGCCATCCTAATACTGCCACTTGTCTCCTGAGACAAAACACATTTGCAGTTATTTGTAGAATGGCCATTGCCTCCATTTTAGCTAAAACCATCACTGTAGTTCTGGCCTTCAAGGCCACAAAGCCAGGGAACGAGCTCAGGAAGGGCATTTTATTCTCTCATTTTCATCTGTACTCTAATCCAAATGTGTTTCTGTGGCATCTGGCTTGGGACCTATCCCTCTTTCCTGGAGATGGAGATGTATGCAGAGCCTGCCTTCACTGTCATTCAGTGTAATGAGGGCTGCATCACTGCTTTCTACTGTGTCCTGGGTCACATGGCCTTGCTAGCCTTGGGGAGCTTCACCATGGCTTTCTTGGCCAGGAATCTTCCAGACACTTTCAATGTAGCCAAGTTCCTGACATTCAGCATGCTTGTATTCTGTGGTGTCTGGATATCCTTTCTGCCCCCATATCAGAGCACCAAAGACAAGGCAATGGTGGCTGTGGAAGTCTTTTCCATTTTGACCTCCAGTCCTGGGATTCTCACTTGCATCTTTTCTCTCAAATGCTATGTAATTGTTCTGAGGTCAGACAGAAATACCCTGGAGTTATTGAAAAAGAAATCATATCCCTGAGAAACCATATCTTCTCAAATTCTTCCTCACTAATCACAGTGAATTAGCTCCTTGCTTCTTGCAATCTTAACAAAATATTTTAAATGTAACTACCTCATACACCTTCTATTTTCTGTTAATATCATCTCTTTTGGAGGGGCCGAGGCAAGATGGCAGCTGGAAAGCAGTGACTTGCTTAAGCTCTCCCCCAGGTGCCTTCAAACACCTGCAAAAAAGGCTCTGAACAAATTCTACAGCTGTGGAACCTACAAAACAGCAGAGGGAAGTGGGGCTCCAACCCAGGAAAGCCTGGATGGTCACTGGGAAGGATCTATCACACAGCTGAGAATGGAGTGGAGCACAGCTCTGCATGGACCATGCAAAGGACCAACCAGACAGGGAGCCAGGCAGAACAGGCCATAGGGCCCTGAATCATTGGGCTGTGACAGACTTCTTAACCCACAAACACCAATGGCAACAGAGAAGGTTGGTGGAAAAACTTCTAAATCAGAGCGAAAGGAGTGCATGGTCAGCCCTAGCCCCGGAAGCAAGGAAGTGTTGCAGCTCTGGGGCTGTTTCCAGAGGTTCAACTGCAGTTGTTTCTGGCTGCAGGCACACCCTGCGGGAGGAATTAAGCGGCAGATCAGAGCAGCAGTGCAGAGCCTGCTTGGATCTGGGTTGCAGTCCAGATTGGAGGTTCTTGGTGGAGGAGGAGTACTGGTGGGGCAGAGTTTGCTGTGTAGAAGTAGCTGCAAAAATAGCAGTACAACTCTTCAAGCTTGGGACAAAGTACCCTCTACTCTACAAGCAGTCATACCCCGACAAAACGCTCAAGGGTCAAGTAGTTGGCTGGGAACATGAACAGACAGTGAAAACAGAGTCAGATTCAGACTTTGGAATCTTTTTTTGTTGACAAAGAACATCAAAACATACAGCCAGAAGAAGTCAACAAAGTTAAAGAGCCACATCAAAAGCCTCCAAGAAAAACATGAACTGGTCCCAGGCCATGGAAGAGCTCAAAAAGGATTTGGAAAAGCAAATAAGAGGAGCAGAGGAAAAACAGGGAGGAGAAATGAGAGTGATGCAAGAAAATTATGAAAGAAAATCATGAAAAAGAAGTAGATGACTTGCTAAAGGAGACCTCTAAAATACTGAAGAAAATAACACCTTAAAAATCATCTCTTTCCTTTTCATCTGAATCTAATAGCATTCTGAAAGCAGTCATTTTGTCTGATTTCTGAGCAGAGGTCAAATTAGATAAGTTGTTATATATTCTATATAGCAGACACTTAATGTATAAATAATTATTTAAAATAATAGTGGGAAAATTAGCAAATTAAAAAAAAATATGAGTGCCTAGTGTCCATTTCTAAGCTTTGATAAATCTATCCAGCATTCCGAGTCATTTATTCCTTATTTACAAAATTGGAACTATAATTTTCCTGTGATTGTGCATCTGAGTTTTATCAGTCATTACATTAATCAAGTATTATTGGATGAATTGAAAATATACACATGAGAAGCTTTGTTGGAGAATGTTTAAGATTTAATTAATTTGCTGAGCAAGGTGATTCATCACCAATGAACGAGTAGAGTACCAGAAGTTATTGTGCCTTTCATTCCTTTTAATAAACTATGTATTTGTATTTAATAAAATATGTATTTGCAAATTCATGATCTCTTCTAGAAAACTTTGCCCAAAGCTTATTTTTTTCCCTTTTAATGCTTTTAGCAACGGTACTTTGGGTGTGTAAGTAGTTGATTGTCACAGGACATAATAAAAATGAAAAAGTGGTTATGTATTATTAGTTGTTCTTTTTATTTTTTCAAAAGTCTACTTCAATTGAGATGTTTTTGAGGTCCTATTCTTTATTCACCCCATTTCCCATTACTTTTGGTCAGGCGGCATACTACCATTTGCTTTCTTTTTGTGACATCTTTTAATGTTTCTCTCAGTTCAGTATACTTCATTGAAAAGCTGATTGATGAAATTTTGAGATCTCCTCTAAGAAATAGACAGAATATGAAAGATGTGATTTTTTTTCCTGAATGCACTAATATCTCAGCAGTAAAGAAGGCAAAAATACCATAGTCCATATCTATATCTTTTTTTAAGGAAGTTCAGTCACAAGATAGTAGAAGATACCACAGGATAATAGTAGTGATGTTTCCAAGGGCAGTTCTCTTCCAGAAGAAATAATATAAAAGGAAGGAAAACATGAAAATCCAAGAAGGACAAAAAGTCTAGAACTGGTTCCTAGGAAATTTTTAAGGAAACTATATCTGGAGCTAATGTCACCAAACCTGCGCTGCAGACATTTTCACACCTCCTGGCTTTCCTCTGCTCTGACAGTACATTCATACATATGCTATAAGCCTAAGACCCATTTTCCATATAGAGTCCTAGAAACGTTGGAGTTTAGCCCTTTGTGATTTCCTTGGCAAGGGGTGAGTGTGAGGTGAGGGGACCCTTGTTCCCAGGGCAAGGGGGGATATGCCATACCGTATGCTTACACTCCTATTTTCTGCTGTTCTAAATTCCCTCTTCTAAACCAGAAAATTCTCCAAATCCATGAGCATGGGACAAATTTAAGTCCTTGACTTTCAGATTTAAGCCCAAACTATTTCCACTCCTGATGTTAATGAGTTAAGGACAATGAATCAAGTTCATCTTGAGGACCAAGAGGAAGAAAAGAGGTGTCTCTTAGTTTTTTCAGATCATATGATACTGTAGCAAGGGAGCCCTAGAGAGAAAACTTGAAAACTAGTGGAAATAATGAAGTTCAGCAGAGTGGTAGGATACAAAATAAACCCACTCAATTTTTTTTAGCATTTCTGTTTATTGCCAACCAAATGAAGCAGGATACCCTAGAAGGAGAGATTCTTTGTAATATGACTACAACCAACACAAAACATTTGAGAGTCTGTCTGATAAGACACAGGAATTATATAGACATTAAGAGAAAGCCCTTCACACAAATTTGGAAGATCTAAATAACTGGATAAATATTCATTCCTCATATTTAGACCAATACAATATTATTTAATGAAAATACTCCTTAAATTAATTAAAGTTTTTTTTTTTCTGTGACATCCAGCTCTATAAAGTAATTCTTGTAATTTAATTGACATGGCAGTTAATAAATGACAACACTATGAAAGTCAATTCACAGAATGAATGTTTACCCAAAAATAAAAATGAGAACTTCAGAAAACCTAATAATACTTCAACTAAATTCATCTAAAGGAAAGATCTATAATATGAAGGGAAGAAAAGAATAGTGTTAAGATAAAAAGGAATGTCACTCAAACTATATCATAAACAGCAGCCATCTAAATCATTTGACATTTGATAAAAATAGAAAAGTAAATCCACAGAATAAGAAAAGGGAGAAACGCAAATAACGGAACTCAGGAAAACTTAGGTTTTGAGAGTAGAATTGTAAGGAAAGCTGAGTACTCTAGGTTTTGACACTTTTGAATTGTGGTGCTGGAGAAGACTTTTGAGAATCCCTTCAACAGCAAAGAGATTGAATTTGTCAATTCTTCAAGAAATTAGTTCAGGCTATTCCCTGGAAGTTCAAACACTGAATGTGATACCTAAATACTTTGTCCACATAATGAGAAGATGGGACTCACTGGAAAAAAAACCCTGATGTTGAGGAAAAAAAAAGAAGGAAAAAGGAAAGGGGGGGTGGTAGAGGATGAGATGGATAGAAGGTATCATGAAAATAAAGAACAAGAATATGGACAAATCTTGAGAGATGGTGGAAGATAGAAGAATCTCATGTGCTGGGGCCTATAAGGATACAAAAAGTGAGACACATCTGAATAACAAAAATAACATCTTGGACAAAAAAAATGAATGAGCCCATTGCAAGTTCCCTGAAAACATCCCCAGGAACAGATATATTTACAAGTGAATTTTATTAATAATTTTAGGCACAATTCATGACATACTATATAAAGTATTTGAGAAAATAGATTAAAAAGAGTTATGGGAAATATCTTTTAGGACACAAATATGTTTTTTTCCTTAAACTGGAGAGAGCAAACACAGAGTTGAAAATTATAGATTGATTTCCTCAATGAATATTGATGCAAAATATAAAATAAAATACTAGCAAGGAGATTATACCAGTATCTCAGGAAGATAATGTTCTATGGCCAAAATTATATATACATGAATATAAGGCAGTTTCAGTATTTAGAAAATTGGATGCAAAATTGACCACATCAATAACAAAAAGAAAAATCATGGAAGATGGCAGCAGAAAAGTAGGGACTTGCTTAAGCTCTCCCTCAGGTCTCTCCAAACACCTGTAAAAATGGCTCTGAACAAATTCTGTAGCAGCAGAACCCACAAAATAGCAGAGGGAAGCAGGGCTGGAGCCCAGGAAACCTGGATGGTCGCTGGGAAGGGTCTATTGAATGGAGCTGGAAGGAGAGTGGAGCACAGCCTAGTGTGGGCCAGGCCAGGACCAACCAGACTGGGAGCCAGCAGAACAGGCCATAGGACCCTCAACCATTGAGTTGTGGCAGTTACCAGACTTCTCAACCCACAAACGCCAAAGACAACAGAGGAGGTTACTGGAAAAGCTGTGGGATTTGACTGAGAGGGGTGTGTGGTAGGCCCAAGCTCTGGGGATGGCAGAGGTGGTGCAGCTTTGTGGCTCCTTCCAGAGCTCCAGCTGCAATTGATTCCATCCCCAGGCCCATCCTGTGGGAGGAATTAAGTGGCAGATTAGAGCAAGAGTGAAGAGCATGTTTTGCCTTACTTGGATCTGGGTCAAAATCCTAGCTAGAGGTTCTTGGGGGAGGACTAGCACTGCTGTGACAGAGGTTGCTGTTTAGAAGTAGCTCTGAAAACGGCAGCACAGCCCCTAAAGCTTGGGACAAAGTACTCTCTACTCTACAAGCAGTCACACCCCGACAGAAAGCTCAAGGGTCAAGCAGTTGGCTAGAAACATGAACGGGCAGTGAAAATGGACTCAGACTCAGACTCAGACTTTGGAATCTTTTTTGGTGACAAAAAGATCAAAACATATAGCTAGAAGAAGTCAACAAAGTCAAAGAGCCTACCTGAAAAGCATCCATGAAAAATGTGAATTGGTTTCAGGCCATGAAACAGCTCAAAAAGGATTTGGAAAAGCAAGTAAGCGAAGGGCAGAAAAATTGGGAAGAGAAATGAGAGTGATGCTAGAAAATCATAAAAAAAGACCAAATCAATGACTTGCTAAAGGAGACCCAAAAAATACTGCAGAAAATAACACCTTAAAAATGACTAACTAAAATGTCAAAAGACCTCCAAAAAGACAAGGAGGAGAAGAATGCCTTGAAAGGCAGAATTAGCCAAATGAAAAAGGAGTTCAAAAAGACCACTGTAGAAAATACTCCCTTAAAAGTAAGATTGGAGCAAATGGAAGTTAATGACTTTATGAGAAATCAAGATATTATAAAACAGAACCAAAGGAATAAAAAAATGGAATACAATGTGAAATATCTCAATGGAAAAACCACTGACCTGGAAAAAATATCCAGGGTGAGATAATTTAAAAATTATTGGACTACCTGAAAGCTGTGATCAAAAAAAGAGGCTAGACATCATCTTTCAAGAAATTATTAAGGAAAACTGCCCAGATATTCAAGAGCCAGAGGGTAAAATAGAAATTGAAAGAGTCCACCGATTGCCTCTTGAAAAAGCTCCCAAAAAGAAAACTCCTGGTTAGATGGTGCAGTGAGTAGAGCACCAGCCCTGGAGTCTGGAGGACTTGAGCTCAAATCTGGCCTCAGACATTGGACACATGTACTAGCTGTGTGACCTTGGGCAAGTCACTTAACCCCAATTGCCCTGCAAAACAACAACAACAACAATAACAAAACATAGAAAACTCCTAGGAATATTGTGGCCAAATTCCAGAGTTTCCAGGTCAAAGAAAAATTACTGCAAGCAGCCAAAAAGAAACAACTTGAGTATTGTGGAAACACAATCAGGATAACACAAGATCTAGCAGCTTCCACATTAAGGGACCGAAAGGCTTGGAATACAATATTCTGGAGGTGAATGGAGCTAGGATTAAAACCAAGAATCACCTACCCAGCAAAACTAAGTATCGTGCTCCAAGGCAAAATATGGATTTTCAATAAAATAGAGGACTTTCAAGCATTCTCAGTGAAAAGACCAGAGCTGAATAGAAAATTTGACTTTCAAACACAAGAATCAAGAGATGGATGAAAAGGTAAACAAGAAAGAGAAATCATAAGGGACTTACTAAAGTTGAACTGTTTTGTTTACATTTCTACATAGAAAGATGATGTTTATAATTCTTGAGATCTCAGTATTAGGGTAGTTGAAGGGAATACACACACACACATACATTATATAAATATATATACACACATATATATGCGTGTATATAGACAAAGGGTACAGGGTGAGTCCAATATTAAAGGATGATATCTAAAAAAAATAAAATTAAGGGATGAGAGAGGAATATATCGAGAGAGAGAGAGAGAATGGGAGAGACAGAATGGGGTAAATTGTCTCACATAAAAGTGGCAAGAAAAAAAACAGTTCTGTAGGAAAGGAAGAGGGGACAGGGGAGGGAGAATGAGTGAATCTTGCTCTCACTTGATTTGACTTGAGGAGGGAATAACATACACATCTTCCCCCAAAGGACAGAAGAGGAAGGGGATAAAAAATGGGGGATGATAGAAGGGAGTGCAGATAGAGGGAGGAGGTAATCAAAAGTGAACACTTTCAAAAAGGAACAGGGTCAAGGGAGAAAACTGAATAAAGGGGGATAGGGTAGGAAGGAGCAAAATATAGTTAGTCTTTCACAACATGAGTATTGTGGAAGGATTTTACATAATGATACTCATGTGTCCTGTGTTGAATTGCTTGCCTTCTTAGGGAAAGTGGGTGGGGAGGGAAGAGGGGAGACAATTTGGAACTTAAAGTTTTGAAAGCAGATGTTCAAAAAAATTTGCATGCAACTAGGAAATAAGATATAAAGGCAATGGGGCATAGAAATCTATCTTGCCCTACACGAAAGTAAGGGAAAGGGGGATGGGGGGTTGTCGGGTGACGTAAAGGCAGACTGACTGGGGATTGGGGCAATCAGAATATGTGTAATCTTGGAGTGGGGGGAGGGTAGAAATGGGGAGAAAACTTGTACTTCAAACTCTTGTGAAAATCAATGCTGAAAACTAAAAATATTAAATAAGTAAAAAATACTAAAAAAAGAAAAAAAAAGAAATCAAACCCTGTGGAAACAGAAAAAAAAAAAAAGGAAAACCCTCCCAAACTGCCACCACCATTTACTGTTCATCAATGAGGGGTGATCTTCATCTGCCAGGACATGACTTTTTCTAAAGATATATAAGCATTGGGTGACCTCCATGGTTTTGTCTTTGGTCTAAGAAAGACCACTGATCTTCAATTTATTGCTTACTTTCAATAAATGACTACTAATTACTCAGAAACTCTTTCTTTCTGGGTTTTCATTCATCGCAGGTATGACAAACTTTCACCTTCTACAATCCTTCTCAGTTGCCTGTAGGACGTTATTGCTGTATTGTGTTCATGGTTTCCACCATAGGGCTAATAGGCAGCCTTGCAAGGAATGGGATTTATCAACCTAAAAACATAATTGAAAGTTTTGTTTTTATTGTGATTATTTATTCATTCAGAAAATGGTTAGTGTGTACTTCCAAAGGCCAAAGCATGTGGTTAATGTTATCCAGATAAGATAAATGTTAAATTCATCTCCGTCTGGCAAATTGTGGGCTATCACTATTATTCATACTTTCTGCCCTTGTTATGTCACAATGTCATCTGAGTGATGCAACATCTGGTAACTTTGATCCACTGCAAAGATTTTGCCTAGGGAGAATGGAAGTAGTAGTTTGGAACGCCTGCAAAACCTCTTTTGAGAGAGATCAGAGCATACTGTGGGCATCTCAGACCCCATGGAAACTGTGATGGCTCCAGGGATGGAAGGCTGGGAAGGGGATTCCCAAGCATATTTTTTATGCTTATGTTTTTAAATTTTCAAGAAGAAGGATGCAGGTGCAGAGTTTCTGGGCAGGGTGATCCCAAGAGACCCACCCTCACTCTCAGACTCTGGTCAACATATTTGTTTGACTTGAACCCAAGAGACTTGAAGATGGCCCTCATTTCCTAATCAATCTGCAGAGAACAAAGAGAATAATATCTAGGAGGCAAAATATCCCATAAATATACCCTGATCTTTCTAGCTTTTGCCTTTGTCCTAAACAGAGGCTTGCTTCATGTCTCACATTCTGCTTTTCCAAGTGAGAAGGACTGTTCAAAGTTTGAGCATCCACTAAGAAAGAAAATCTTTAGCAATGGAGAAGGTACCTATATTTCCTTGAACAATGACCCCAAGTCAACTTAGAGTGCCCTACTCCCCAACTTTTTACAGATTTGAGATATTGACCATGGACTTGAGGAAACTCAGGCTCTTGATTGCTGAATTATTTATGATCCTGCTTCTTCAGTTTGCTCATTTTGAGTACCACATGAAGAAGAGTCCTTGTCATCTAGAAAGACCTTACACTCCCACTTATAGAAAAGAAGGGGACCTAGTCATAGGGGGCTTCTTCTCCTTGTTTCGGAAGACAGAGCCAACATATTACAAAGAATTCTTCCAAAGTCCTCCCCTCTGGAATGCTCCAGGTGGACAGTAAGTGGTTGTTTTTATTTATTTGTTAATTATTATTCTGGTCGATGAAATGGTCATCCATATTTCTGACTGACTGGTTTGTTGGTAGGGTTGTGTTTGAATTAGCTTCGTAGTATTGACTAGAGCAATGACTTGGGTTTCACAAGTTCTAGAATCCTGGTACTCAGGAAGCTGATAAATGAAAGGTTTTACTATTGTGCTGTGCAGCAAGCAGAGAAATAGGGACCATCCATACACACCTATATGGCATTTAAACAGTCAGAGATTAATCTTACAGATGAAAAAAATCACCCAGTACAAGCATGAGGCAAATACATCAGGGAGAAAAAACACTCAAAGTTGAGGTTAAAGTGTAAAAACTATATTTTCTAAGAGTAGATAGGTGACAACTAGCTATTGGTGCCCAATATGGAGGACGTATTTCTTATTGGACCTATAGGCGAGGAAGAATTTCTCGAGGTCACTTATCACTGCTAGGCTTGGGTGAGGTTTGGGTATGGGAGTTTCTGCATCTTTATCAAACAAACTGGGGGAAGGATCTAAGGTTAATGATCTCAGGCACCAGAAAAGAGCATGAATTCAGAATATGCCAGTCAGTGCCTAGATTCATCCAATCCAAAACATCAACGCTCATCAACCTGACAGAGAGTTACCAGGAAAAGGCAAAATGTTGGTCTTTGCTTATAAACTCTGATAGGCTTTGGGAACACTTGGTCTAAATGACCCCATATTGGAGTTCTCTCATTACAATGTTAAAATATGTCTATAAAAGCAAATAATACAAACTTTACAGTGACCCCAAGTGCCATGTCTATCAGTCCACTGACAAGATTCATTAATTGTACAGAATTTTCAATCTTTTCACATCTATATAATATAAAAGAGAGGGCAATTTCTCTCAAATATGCACTACGCATAGGCCATGAGATAGGGATTAACAAATGAAAAATGATCCTGGTATCAAGAATTGTTTTATTTACTATCATGGCAATGTTGTCTATATTTATATTTAGGATGATCATTTATGCCAATAATTCCTCCTCTGAGTAATGAGACTGTTCCTTATGTGGTTTAGAGACTGGGATTCAATACAATGTTTTCAATCTTCATCATTACTCCCAATCCTCTTCTTTTCCTTTCTTTCCTTTCCTTTCCTGCTATTTCTTAACCCTCTGATGGTTTGAAATTTTAGAAGTGGACATAATGATTACACCTGTATTGGGAATTGTCCTTGGGTGGGCATTACAATGAGCTCAGTGATAAGGGCCCAGGGCTGTCTTTTAGGATATCTCCAAAATAAGGTGTGCGAAATACACAATATTTCTAATTCCTTCTCTGTGTCTTATGTACCCAGCAGGTGGAGTTTGACAAAGGCCTGAGCATGGGAAATCTCTGATGACTATTTCCTTTACTCTCATTTAATTATTTTCCCTTTTGCATGGCAAGATATTCTTCCCTCAAAGTTCTCCTTTTCAGTCCTTCCTCTAATTAAATATTCTTGGTTATTTTCTTCTTTTCTGCCAGAATTTCTTTATCTTGTCTTTATTCTGGTCATATACCTATTCACTGAATGGTGAAAATACTGCCACTATCTCATGAATAAAATATATCTCTAAAATGTTAGTTTTTATGGTTTTTTAAAGCTAAAAAGATTTCTTACTCATCAATTTTCTGTATACTTGGTGAATAATCCTAGGCATTTCAAATCAAATGACTCAAGCATCTTCTTTCCCAAGGACATCATGAAGGACAAAAGAGAAGTTTATCATATTTGCAGATGACGTAGTGCTAGGAGGGATTTATAAAATGTGTCCTATGAAACTCAGGACACTATATAGTCATGGAAGGTTCAGAGATGGCACTGCACCAAGTAAGGAGAAACTGAATAGCAATAGAATTCATTCTGCCTTCAAAATCAACAACCTAAGAACACCAGTACAAAGGTGTGGTTAGTATGAGAAAAAATAGTTGTGGGATTTAGTGAACTATTAAGGGATTTAAAGAGAAGAATTTTCTATCACAAAGAATGTGATGTCTCTCAGTACAAGATACTAGACAGTCCATATTTTTTAAAAATTTGTTTTACCAGAAGACTGATACAGAATAGAGAAAAGAAACAGAAACATATCATAAAGCTAAATATTGAAACTTAAATATGAAGTAAGAAAGGAAATAAAAGCATGTCATGCGCATAGCAGAACATAAGAGAGGATTCAAAATACATAACAATAAATTTTCATTTCAAGAAAGCCTACATAATAAATAATACAGTTTGTTTTGAGAATTGTCCATCTTTTCTTTGTTTCCTTTTGTTCTCTGAGGTACACTTTTTAACTTTGTTCTTTTTCCCCTCCCCCAACCCCCCAGAAGGCTACAATATAGTTTAGATATGTTTCTCAATATATACATACACATACAGATGTATATACACACTTATATACATGTGTATATAGACATAAACTTTCCCAAACATACTCTACCCCTGATCTCTGTTTTTAAATTTGTACATACCTCTTGTTTCCTATCCATCCTGCCTCCTCTGCTTTACTTCTACCTGCTACCTTGCCCTCCCATTACTTGCCTAACCCCCTCCTCTACCAAATACCTTGCCCTCGTATTACTTGGCTTCCCCTTGCAAAGATCCTTCCCCTATCCTCCCATTCACATTAATCTAAACACACTTTTGTAACCCCCTTTACCTATTCCCTCTTTCACCACTCTAAAGATCCCTCCCTTGTCCTTCCCCCTTCTCTATGCCCCTACCATTTTATTTCTTCTAAATTTAGAAGACTTTTATACTCTTCTAAATGTATATGTACTGTTCCCTCTTAAACTCATTCCCGATGAAAGTAGGTTACCAGAACTACCAGCCCTCCTCCCCCAACTAATTACTCTGTACCATTTCTTCTTCTTGCACCTCATTTGTATAAAATAGTTACTCTTTTTAACTGTTTCTTAATGCTTCAAAGTTTTAAAATTCATATCATAAAGGGGCTTGCCCCAATCTTTCTTGTGAGCTCACCAGTTATTAATATGAATCTTTGACATCCATTTTTACCTTATATAAAATGTAAACAGTCTGTCCTCATGAATCCCTTATAATTAATCTTCGGTATATACCTTATGTTTCTCTTGGTTCTTGTATGTCAAATTTTCTATTAAATTGAAGATTATTTTTTACAAAATCTTGAAAGTCTGAAAGTTTATCAAATGTCCATTTTTTCAGTCAAAATAATACTTAGCTTTGCACTGTATGATATCTTCGGCCAGAGTCCCAGGAGTTTTGCTCTTCGATATAGTGTCTGTGCTGCTAGGTCTTGTGTAATTCTAGTTGAGGCATCCTTATGTTTAAGTTGTTTTAATCTTGATGCTTTTAATATTTTATCCTTGAGCTGAGGATTTCAGAATTTTACTATGATATTCTTATAAGTTTTCTTCGTAAGATCTCTTTTAAGTTGTGATTGATAGATTTTTTTTTTCCTATTTCTACTTCTCTGTCTTGTTATAATGCTACAGGACAATTTTCTTTAATTATTTCTTGTATTATTGTATCAAGATTAGTTTTTTGATCATTACTTTCAGTTAGTGCAACTATTTTTATATTTTCTCTTCTTTATCTATTCCCCAAATCTGTTGTTTTTCTTATAAGATGTCTCATTTTCTCTTCTATTTTTTTCATTATTCATGTTTTGTTTAACTATTTCTTGATCTCTTATAATTTTGCTGGCTTCACTTTGCTGAATTCTTATTTTCAAGCTGTCATTTTCCTCCTTAAGATTCTGCACCTCATTTTCTAATTGGTTAACTTTCCTTTCATAACCTTCTAGTTTTTCTTGGATTACTCTTCTTCTTCTTATTTTTTTTTTAGCTTTTCCTCTTTCTCTGTCATTTGATTTTTGAAGTCTTTTTTAATATATTCTATAATTTTTTGGGGGTGGCAAGTGACCATTTGATGTCACTCTTTGGGGCTTTCTTTACTTCAATATCCTTCTCTGAAGATAAACCCCAGGCATCCCTATTCCCATAATAGGTTTCTATGATTCTTTCTTTGCCTGTGCATTTTTTGGTGGTAATAGCTTGATTTTTATAATCACCTCTGGTCCTGGTGTATGGGAAATGATGTTTCTTGCCCCAGATCTTCAGTTCTCCCCTCTAGCCTGGGATCATAGACAAACCTCCAACCTCTTGTAAGCACCCACAGCCAGGGGCTTCTACACTCACCGGGCCTGTGATGGTTTCTTCTAGTCGCCACTGCTCTTCGAAAAGTAGCTGAGTCTCAGATGGCAGATGGAAAGGAGGGACTTGCATAAGGTGTCCCCCAAATTCCTCTAAACACCTGTAGAAAATGGCTATGAACAAATCGTAGAGCTGTGGAACCCAGATGTAGCCGAGGGAAACAGGTCTCCAGCTGAGGAGAGCCTGGATGTTTGAGGGGGAAGGGTCTCTCACATGGTCCTGAGAGTGGAGGGCAGACCAGCATGCCGGGACAGACCAGACCTGCCTGGAATCAGCCAGCTGGAACAGGCCTTGGGGCCATGAAACAGTGAGCTGTGGCAGTTACCAGACTTCTCAACCCACAAATGTCAAAGAGCAGGTTGGGAAACTGCAGAATGGAGTTCAGAGCAGTTTGATCACCAACCCTGGGGGTGGCAAAAGTGATGCAGCAGTGGTGGTGGCAGCAGCGGGAAACTCCTGAGACTGCTTCCAGCATGCCAGCATCAGCTGCTTCCCGAGTCCCTGGCTCACATGGTGGGAGGATTGTAGCAGTGGATCAGAGAGGGAGTGCAAGGAACACGTTGTGGGCACAAAGGCAGATTCTCTTGTTGTGTCCTGCTTGGATCTGTATTGTGGTCATGGTTGGCAGTTCTTGGTGGAGAAGGAGCACTGCGGTGACAAAGCCTGGGGTGACGGTGGAGTACAACTAGCTCTGAAAACAGCAGTCATGGACCATAAAGCTTGGGACAAAGGACTCTGCACTCTACAAGCTGTCACATCCTGACAAAAAGTTCAAGGGTCAAGAAGCTGGCTGGGAACATGAACAGGAAGCAAAAACGAGCTCAGAGTCAAACTCACTCAAACTCAAACTCTAGATTCCTTTTTTGGTGACAAAGAAGGTCAAAACATACAGCCAGAAGAAGTCAACAAGGTCAAGGAGCCACATCAAAAGACTCCAAGAAAAATATGAATTGGTCTCAGGCCATGGAAGAGCTCAAAAAGAATTTGGAAAAGCAAGTAAGAGAAGTAGAGGAAAAATTGAGACAAGAAATGAGAGTGATGCAAGAAAACCATGAAAAACAAGTCAATGACTTGCTAAAGGAGACCCCCCCAAAATACTGAAGAAAATAACACCTTAAAGAAAAGACTATCCCAAATGTCAAAAGAGCTCCAAAAAGCCAATGAGGAGAAGAATGCCTTGACAGCCAGAATTAGCCAAAGGAAAAGGAGGTCAAAAGACCACTGAAGAATACACTCCCTTAAAAATTAGATTGGAGCAAGTGGAAGCTAGTGACTTTATGAGAAACCAATATAGTATAAAACAGAAGCAAAGGAATGATAAAACGGAAGACAATGTCAGATATCTCATTGGAAAAACCACTGGCCTGTAGAATAGATCCAGGAGACATAATTTAAAAATTATTGGACTACCTGAAAGCATGACCAAAAAAAGAGCTTAGCCATCATCTTTCAAGAAATTATCAATGAAAACTGTCATGATATTTTAGAACCAGAGGGTAAAATAGAAATTGAAAGAATCCACTGATCGCCTCTTGAAAAAGATCTCAAAAAGGAAAAAGGTCCTGGATTTGTTTTGAAAGTTAGATTCCCAAATGTTTTATAATGTCTACAATAATCTTAAATGGAATTTCTCTTTCTATATTTTGTTGTTGGGTTTTGTTAGTAATATATAGAAATGCTGATGATTTATGTAGGTTTATTTTACATCCTTCAACATTGCTGGTTATTTTTTTCAAGCAGTTTTTTTTTTGCTTGGCTCTCTAGGATTCCCTAAGTATATTAGCATATCATCTGCAAAGAGTGAAAGCTTTAGTTCTTCTTTGTCTATTCAAATTCCTTCTATTTATTTTTCTTCTCTTATTGCTAAAGTTAATATTTCTATTACCATATTGAATAACAGTGATGATAGTGGACATCCTTGTTTCACCCTCAATCTTATTGAAATGCATCTAGCTTATCCACATTACATATAATGCTTGATTATGGTTTTAGGTAGATGCTACTTATATTTTAGGGAAGGGTCAATTTATTCCTCTACTCTCTAGTGGTTTTGATAGCAATGGGTGTTGTAATTTGTCACAAGCTTTTTCTGCATCTATTGAGATAATCATATGATTTCTGTTAGTTTTGTGGTTGATGTGATCAGTTATGTTGATAGTTACCCTAATATTGAACCAGTCCTGAATTCTTAATGTAAATCCTACGTGATCAAAATATATTATTCTCATGATAAGTTTCTGTAATCTTTTTGCTAATATTTTATTTAATTTTTTGCATCTATATTCCCTAGGGAAATTGGTCTATAACTTTCTTTCTCTGTTTTGACTCTTCCCACTTTAGGTATGAATACCATATTTGTATCCTAAAAACAATTTCATTAAACTGCAAATCAATCTGAAGTGATCAGAATGGTTTTAAAAAGCTAAGGGGAACACGATAACTGTTGTCATGGATCAAAGCCTATTGATCTGGAAGACATTTTTTTTTTTGGTTTAGCTCTCCACGTTATAACTAAAAAATATGGTAAGACACATTTAGGGTTGATGGAAGGAAACATTTTCTAATGATTCAAGTTATGCAAATATGAAATGAGTTCCTATTGGTTATTGTGGGACTCTCTTCAACAGAGATTTTAAATAAAAGGGAATAGACCTCTTATCATATATATATTGTAGAGATTAACCTTTGTGATTTATGGTTTGAGTCATCACAGAACTTCCAGAACAGCATTTGAAAACATTGATGTGTGTGCTCATATTGCTCCTCTACTCTAGGCCCCAAGAAAGGCATTGGGTACCCAATGTCTGTAAGAGTAAATAAGAGGTCATACATATGCCAAGTTTCAATAACCTTTCCGTCTCTGACACAGGCTTCATCACCATTTGTAGGCTTATTGCACAACAGTCCCCTTCAAGTACTCTACATTGAAACCAACCTGATTTCCTTGCTGCAACTCATATATGAAATCATAACTCCTTTTATGATATCTTTGCATAGGTAATTACCCATGCTTGATCAGCGAATTCACGTGCTTTTGGATATTCAAAATACTTCACTATCTTTAAAATGCTCTTGGGTAGCACTTTGTACAGGAAGTTTTCTCTGAGTTTTCCAGTGAGTATAACCAAACCACAGAAATTTCATTGCATTTATTTTTATGTATGTATTGTATATTTTATTTTTGGGTATGCGTATAGGTGGTTTCCTATCAATCAAACTGAAGGTAGAAATACATAAGATTTTAAATTTTTATTTCCATCTAAAGCACTTAGTGATGAACATAAAAGGTTGTGTATATACATACGTGTATATGCTTACATACACACGTAGGCAAACACATATACTCCACATACACACATATAGGCATATATAAACAAACATATATATATATGTATATATATATATACATATATATATATATATATATATGTATTTACAAACATACAAAAAATAGAAGAAAAAACCCTGAAGAATGGCTCAATGGTCTTTTCCATTGTGGAAACAGTGCCAATGATTTCTATTTGAGCATTGCCAAAACCCAAGTCCAGGTTACTCCCACTATCTACTTCTTCAGATATTGTTTGGGTCAAATTAAAGAGACTTAATAAGTCACGAAGTGTTGTAGAATGGATCTGAAGAGGTTTGGGGTTGAGGGGTGCCCAGGACCCCAAAATACCAACACACCACATCCTGCCAAAAGAATTCGACTTCTCAGGCAAGAAAAAAGACAAAATTTATTAAGGGTTTGTCATAATGGGTTGTCTTAAGAAATCCCACCCTTTGCTGCTCTTGTTTTCACAAGAGGGACAGATTCAACCTACTGAGCTAAATTGAATCTGAGCACCTTCATGGAGGCAAGATGAAACCTATGTACACAAAGACTGTAGGAGGGATCTAGGGTGGACCTGGGGTGATGGGGAGGAGGGGTTTAGGGAGGGTATTGAGGAAGAGTCTAAGGAGGAGCTTGATGGGACTGGGATGAGATGAGACTCCAGGAATCAAGAGAATAGGATTAAGGATGGGAAGTAGCTGAAGCCTACCTGGAGATGACAGACAATAAGAGCTAGGGTAACAGAGCTAGGGTATAGATATTTTGATCAGGATCAAGGGTGGTAAGCAGCCAGAAGGCAATCCAGAGTTATCTAGACAATGGAAGGCTAGGCTAGGCTAGGCTAGGCTGTTTGAGCATGAAAACCCAGATCAATTGAGAAGATTCAGGGTGGGGCTCAAGGGGGTTTCCACAATCCAAATCCCATCAGATTCATTACAAATTTATATTATGATATCTGAAAGGGACTCTCATTACTGCAAGGGAATCCATGTACTGCTTCCCAAATGACTCCTTAGTCTTCTTTCACAGTAGCTGTTCAAATCTTCCCTT
>CM053623.1:449090866-449102007 GCA_028646595.1 Phalanger gymnotis | reverse complement strand
ACCACTTAAATCTACCCTGCTGTAATTCTCCTCCCAAGTAGCAGAAGTGATCAAACATGCAAGTACTGAGTTCCATACTGTTGAAGGGAATATTCTGGATGGGCTCATATTGACTGCAACTAGAGGTGACACTCCAGTGACACATAAAGGCTCTGGATAAAACAAGATCTAAATATCCCTTAATTTTGCAGCAACAGTACATTAAGGCAATCCAAGCTGACACCGGCATATAAATATAAATAATATTTGTTAATCAATATATTAAGGCCAAAACCAACAAGAGTCTATATGGGTATTTGCTTCAAAGTTCCCCCATACAATGACCAGGTCATGATGGTCAATTGGAAAAAGGAACACAGTTCAGGGCAGCAATGCAATCCAATTGTCAGTTTTTAGTCACTTATATATGAAGACCTATGAAACCACATTGTCCATTGCTGGTATGAATTGCTGATGAAGTATTGTCAATTTTTCTTCAGATTCTAATGACCTCCTTTACTGGCCCCATGTTTTCCCCCCTTCAATTACTCTTGTAGTGTTCAGTCTATGAAAGACCAAAGTCTTTTTCACTTCTAGCCTGAATTCAGAATTTTTTTTTTACTTCATTGTTTCAACAGTTTTAATAGAAATCAAATCTACCTTTCCTACCTCCCCAGATGATTCTGTAAATATGTATTTCAAGCTGCTATGGTCTCCCTCACCTCATTTGAGTATTTTTCCAGGTCATACAATGTTGTGTCTGATATTCTATTCAAGGTCAACAATAATTGGGCTTAATATATCTTTAAAATCAAGTAATAATAAAAATAAAACTGATAGTAAAATTAGAGACAGAATAATTTTAAATTGAAGATGAGAAATAAACCCTGCTAATGGTTGATACTTGAAGTTCTTTTAAAGTATTGCAAGATAGAGTCAAGATGACAGAGTAAGGCAAGAACTTGCCTGACATCTCCCCAATTCTCCTAAAAACAACTATAGAATAATGCTTCAAAATGAATTCAGGAGTAGCAGAAACAACAAAAGGATAGGGTCAAAGAATTGTCCATCTCAAGATAACTTGGGAAGTCAGCAAGAAAGGTTTGTCTCTGTAGGGTAAAGGAGAACATACTCAAGCCCAGGTGGTTTCCTGTCAAGCCAGCAGCAAGCTGCATAACAGCAAGCTGCATAACAGCAAGCCAACATCAAGCCTCCACATCCCAGGAAAGGCCAGCAGAGAGATCCTGTATTCCCAGACAAGAAGCTTATGACAGTGCCCATCCACTCCAAAAGCAGAGCCCAACATTAACATAAAAGTAGTAATAAAAAGTAAGCTGGGAAATTAAGACACAAAAACACACAAAAAATGAAGCTGACTACAGAAAGTTGCTATAGTGACAGGGAAGAATAAAACACAAACTCAGAAGAAGACAACATTGCAAAATAGCTTAAATATGAAGACTCAAAGAAAAATGTGAATTGATTTCAAGCCCAAAAACTTCCCTGAAGAACTAAAAAAAAAAAGATTTTAAAAATCAAATAAGACAGAAGGAAAACTGGGAAGGAGGAAAAATGAGACTGAACCAAAAGAATCATTAAAAAAGAGGAAACAATTTGACAAAGAGCACCAAAAGAACAGGAAAAAGATTCACAAAAAAATCACTGAAGAAAACAGCTTCTTAAAATGTAGAATTGACAAAATACAAAAAGCAATACAAAAGCTCACTGAAGAAAATAATTCCTTAATAATTAGAATTAGACAAGTGAAAGCTAATGACTTCATGCGATATTAAGAAACAACAAAACAAATTTTAAAATAAAAAATTGAAGAAAACATAGTATCATATATATATACATACATACATATATATGTGTGTATATATATATATATACATATATCATTGTAAAAAATGAATGACCTGTAAAATAGATAGAGGAGTGACAATTTAATAATTATTGGACTACCTGAAATCCATAATTTAAAAAAAAAAAGAGAGCCTGGATCTAATATTTCAAGAAATTATCAAAGAAAACTGCCCTGAATCCTAAAACAGGGGTCAAAAGAGACATTGAAAGAATCCAGCAACCACAGAAGAAAAACAGATTGTTGATGAGGGACATGGTTAATAAAAGGAGGGAAAAGCATAAACGGGAAAAATATGGAGGGAAATACACAGTAATCATAACTGTGACTATAAATGACATGAACTCATAAAACAGAAACAGCAGAGTAGATTAAAAAATTTAATCCTACAATATGTCGTTTACAAGAAACACATTCAATCAGAGAGACAGACACAGAGTAAAGGTAAGGAGCTGGAGCAGAATTTATTCTGTTTCAGCTAAAGTAAAAAAAAAAAAACAGTGGGTGAAATCATAATCAGACAAATCACAAGCAAAAAGACAAGGAAGGAAAATAGTTCTTGCTAAAAGTTACCATAGATAATGAAGTAATATCAATACTAAACATATATGCAACAAATGATATAGTATCCAAAATTTTAAAGAAAAACTTATATGAGTTACAGGAGTAAATATACAATGAAATTATACTAGTGATGGACCTCAACTTTCAACTCTTAGTACTAGATAAATCTAACCACAAAATAAAGACAAAAGAAGTTAAGGAGGTAAATAGAATTTTAGAAAAGTTAAACATGATAGATGCCTGGAGGAAACAGAATGTCTATAGAGAAGAAAATACCTTTTTCTCACTGGCACCAACACAAAAACTAACTATGTATTAGGGCATAAAAAACCCACAATCAAATACAGATATACTCAATGTATCCTTTTCAGATCATAATGCAATAAAAATTGCATTCAGTAAAATCATTCAAAGATAGATTTAAAATTAATTAGAAACTAAATTATCTAATACTAAAGAACAAGTGGGTCAAAGAACAAATCATAGAAACAATCAATTTTATTGAAAAGAATGACAAAAATGAGAAAACAAACCAAAATTTATGCAATGCAGCCAAATCAGTACTTATAGGAAAATTTTATCTCTAAATAAATGCCTTTATCAATATAACAGGAAAGAGCAGATCAATGAATTGTACGTGAAACTAACAAAAACCCTTGAAAAACAACGAAATGAAAATGATCACTTAAATATCAAATTGGAAATCCTAAAAAAAAATGAGACTAATAAAAGTGAAAGAAAATCATTAATATATAAAACAAGAGACTGCATTTATGGGAAAAAAATGAAATACATTACCCATTGCTTAATTCGATTTGAAAAAAGAAAGAAAATCAAATTACCAGTAACAAAAATGAAAAGGATGAATTCAACTCCAAATAAATAAAATTAAAGCAGTTATTAGAAGTTAATTTGCCCAAAATATATGCCAAAAATCTGACACTCTAATGGAAATAAATATTCACAACAATACAAATTGCCCAGATTTTTTTAAAAAATAGAAAACATAGTTACTTAATCATATTTTAGAAAAATATATTGAATAAGCCATCAATGAATTCTTTAGGAATAAATTAGCAGTGCAAAATGGAGTCATAAGAGAATTCTAACAACTATTTGAAAAACAATTAATTCTAATGCTTTATAAACTATTTGGGGAAATAGGCAAAGAAGGGGCACTAGCAGGTTCCATTTGTCGCATAAACATTGTACTGATATCTGAACCAGAAAGAGTGAAAAGAGAAAAGCAGAGTGAGAACTTTCATGTATAAGGAAACTCTAAATGGAGGACAGAGAAAAATGGGCAATACATTTTTACCTGGGACATGCCTGTGGAGTAGCAGAATGATAATTCCTGTAATCATTTGGCAAGAGAGTAGCTACAGAAGAACATAGAATCACTAGAGAAGAAATACTAAAAGTAAGACACTAGAGATCAAAACCCACACGATTTGGAAATGGGAGAGGTTGACAAAACAATAATTTTCAAGTAGGATTGTACACCTGCAATGAAAGTCAAGGATGTGATGGTCATTTAATGCAAGGAGAAGTCCCTTTCTCTTAGATACAATTCCATCAATAATGATGGCATCTGCTACATACCTGGTGAAGGAATATGTGAATTCTAAGCCAACACAAAATAATGGTTATGGATCTCTGAAAGAGAGGAGAGAAAAAAAAAGGACTAGAGATGGGCCAATATGGCCTGAGGGGAAAAGACTATTTATGGTGACTTGGAGAAGTGGGGACAGGCATCATTGTTTGGAATCGAGGATGACTCTTACTATGTGGCACAATAAAATGTGACATTAGTTCCTCAGGAACATTTTTTTTAAATCAGGATGATTGAGATAATGAAAACTTTAATCACATCGATATTGATGTACTGGCTATAAATGAAAGCTTGAAGATAGGAGTCCAGGGGAGGTATAAGGGAGATTTTCTGTTACCACTCTGAGAGAACAAATCAAGTATTTAGAGAACTGATTTCCCAATTTGAAAATAGAAGTGAGCTGCCTGCTGATAATTTGCTCCTTGAAGTCTCCACAGACATTCTCTATTTGCTGCCCATGTAAGCCATGTAGCACATGCAACGCAAACCTTTGCAAGAAAGTTTGGACCATAATAACTCATTGGCCCCTAAAATGAGGATCATACAATAAGATGGATAACACATGTTAGTCATTTGGATTTTTGTTCCCTTCCAAGGTGCTGATTTAGGGAAGAAGAGATGAGAGTACTAAGGCATGATGAAAAACAACTAGCTGTTCTTCCCTGCTTCAACCTTTATACTGCCATATATCCCTGTGCACATGCTACCTGAAGTTATTCTCATCTTAGGTAAATTAGAGTCTAGAGATGGAATTGGGGAGGTTACAATTTGATATCATTCAAATACTTAGAAGGATCCTTAGAAGGGCCCTGGGATCACAGTCTTTGAAACAGAACAGCAAAGTCCAGAGCCACAGCAACTGATTCAAGTACAGTTCAAGAGCACCAGGCCAGCAAGCTGTTTGAGCCAAATAAGCAGAAAGCTGACCCATGAATCAGAACACTAACTCCTGCAAAGAGTCAGCCCAGATGAGCCAGGGAGTGACTCTATGACAAACCTTCTGTATGCAGAATCAGTTCTGTATCCTCAGAACTTCCCTTAGAGGAATGGATAAATTACCCTGATTGTCTCCAAAGTTCCAAGTGTTGGTTGTTAGAAGGCATACGGTTTATGAACAGCCCTCTTCCCACAACATCACATTATGCAAAGGCAACTGGAACATATTTTTGTGTAGCACTTTGTCACCTTGCTACATGAGAGCATAAGAAAGGGACAGACATTAAGAATTACAATTTCTGGTCAAAAATCCAGAAGTTAACCTCCATACCTGTTAAAAAAAATAAACACACTTTTGTTAAAATGCTCACTTTGTGCCTGGCGCTGTACCAAAAGCTTGGGACACAAGTACAAGAAACAGAAAAATTGAGTCAATGCCCTTAAGAAGCTTATTGTATAATGGGGGGAAGACAACCCTTAAAATAGCACAGAAAAGTGAGGAGGAAAGCAGGGATAAGGTCCTCAGGGGTTTGGGGCATAATGTAAAACTCCAGAGATTCAGAAGCAGAGCTGAGACAATGAAGGAGGGTTGACCAGGATACCTTTCCCAATGTGTGAGTCTGTCAGGAATTTACTAATGGCCAAGAAGACTCTAAAGGTTGTGGGAAGTTCTGAGATACAAAGGCCACTTTGTGGTGAAAACGCATAATCTAAGGGGATGAGGAGAAGAATGTTTTTGCATACAAAACATTTTTGGGCTGGTAACTCTCTTACTTAGATCAGCTAACTCTTTGAAGTGGATCTATTCTTGGTTTATAGGTCAAAGCAGAGCTGGATTAGCTCCAAAATGTGGCTTGGCTACTATTATTGCCTTTGCTAATGATGGAGTGTTTGGGTGCTTGTGCTTGTACCCTAATTCTAACATTTCTCCTTAGCCTTTGCTTGGGTGCCTGTGCCTAGACCCCAGTTCCAAAATCACATCCAGTTCTAAAATCACATCTCTCCCTAGCTTCAAAACATTGGCCCTAGCAGTTCCTCTCTAGTACAAGGGCAGCATGCCCTACCAAAGCACTTACCTCTCCTCCTGATACTGAAGCCAGTTGCACTTATAGAATTAATTAGTTTGGATTCCCTGCGTACATGCTAATTGGCTGTGCACTGAGACACAATGATATTTACTACTTACTGACCTTACTGATATATATCCTAGACATAATCAAATGTATACTCCCTTACGTTCATCTTGTCTAACAAGATATTTGATGGAAGCCACTTGGATATTTCCAGTCAGCCCTGATCTTTACTTGACTTAGTGATGTTTCACAGTCAAAACCACACCCCCAGGTAGCCCTGCCTTGGGCTATTTCCCAGAGAACTCTGGGTAAGAGACCTATGCAGTAGATTCAAAAAGCACATGTTCCTTTAAGAACTGACCATCCTTTAACAACTCCTAATCCCACCCCAAAACACCTAATTGACATGTTTGACCCCCAAATCTCATATACAAACTTTCTTGCACCCCTATAAGGCTGCAAGTTCACTAAGAACTCTTGCCTGCTGTAAAGCATAATAAATCTTTGCCACCTTGACTTAAAGAATGCTTGAGATCATGAATTCATTCTGGACAGCCCCGACTCTCTCCAGTACTTGGGTCCTTGAGGGGCACTCTACCCTCAATGACCCTGTCTGGGAACTCCAGTCTTGGGGTTCCTGGATCTCAGCTCCCTCAACCCTCAACACTACCAACTCTAGGAGATAAAGGGACCAATGATGAAACTTTCAACCTTTCAGTACTTAAAAGTTCAAAAATTATTCTACCCTATGTCTAGATACTTATTCACAAGTGCTATAGAAAGAAAGAAAAACAAAAGAAAGAAGTACAATGTACATAGTTACATGAAGACTTGAGAACTGAGTACAAGGCAGGCTCTCTTGTTCTCTTTTGGAAACACAAGAATTTCGAGAACTGATTTTATTGTATGCCTGAATTTAATGGAGGTTGAAGGGGTGTGGCAACTGAGACTAGGTCCATCAAGCATTAGGAGGCTTTCTCTGCCTGCTGCCAGTTCAACCTGTGCAATTTTGGAAGAAAGTTTGGACCATGATTATTCAGAAATTCCTAGGTTGTGATTCATACCAAGTACCAGTATTTCCCTCTCTCAGCCCTTCCTGGATTTTGGCAAGAAATCTAGCGAACTCATAGTAGCTGTCCTCTTTATCCTCACAACCTGATATCATGTGGACCTAAACAGGGGACCTCTTACTATAACTATAGAACTTTCTCATCCTGGAAGGTCAGTTTGCCTCTGTAATTACTTCTACTGATTGGTCAGTTCCTCCTAGAACCTCTTACATCTAACTTTCAAGCATTCTTCTCTACCATTCCCCCACCAAAAAAAAAAAACCCAAAAAACAAACAAACAAAAACAAACAAACAAAAAAAACAACTCTATAAATCACATGCAGGAATGAATATTTTTTTCCCAGGGCTGGGGTGTTTGAAGGTCTAAATATGCCCTCGTGAGGTATCTTGGAATGACACAAACCCACATGAAACCATCCATCAGAAAATAGTTAAAAATAACTAAGGTTGCACTGTTTCCTGGGGAGATAAATGACGGCACGAGAAGGCATCTGGCATCTTTGGGGAAGCATATCCATGAGTAGGGATGAATATAACACTAGATTTGCTGTTTCACAAAGTTCTAAGAATACAGAGTGAATATTCATCTGATGCAAAGAAACCTGGTTTATAAGAATTCAGGAAAATAAACTTCCATTGCTTTTTCTTTGGACTAGTTGTGGGTTCCAGTCTGGTCTGACTACAAGGTACAAGCATCTACACTAGCCAAAACATGGCAGTCAAATGATAATGCAATCTTAGACTTAAGAGAGGTAATATGAAGATTGTAGATGTGATAATGTTCTGTACTCTGTACCATTCAGTTCACATCTGGAATACCGTTCATTTCTGGAAATCAGAATTTAGGAAGCATATTGACAAGCTGGTGTGTGTCTACGTTTGGTGGACACACCAACATGGTGAGAGCCACATTTGAATGGCAATAGGATTGGAAAGCCTATAGTTACCTAATCAGATTACATTTAATAGAAGAAAGGGTGAGGTGGGAGGAGATGCTAGATGATTTCAAATACTTTAAGGTATGTCATGTGGTAGAGGTGAAGAGATTATATTTTTGTTTTTACTAACTTCCAACTGAAATTCAGCATTTTCTTCAATTACTTAAAAACATTATTCTGAGAAGGGTCCATAGTCTTCACCAGACTGTCAAAGGCGAACATGACACAAAGAAAGTTAAGAACCCTTGGATTGTATTGGCTCATATTAGTCCCAGACAAAAGAGCTAGGACCAATTTATGGAAGCTGTAAAGAGGCTTAAGATTTTTCTGAAATGTAAAGGGGAAACAAAGAAAGAAAGGAAAAAAAACTTACTAATGATGAGAACTGAAATTTAGAATGGGTTGTCACAGTGAATCGGGCACTACTCTTCATCAGAGATTTTCCATTGAAGCCTAGGTGATTGCTTTTTTCACTATTTGCAGTGCCTGACACAAAGTAAGTATTTATAAATGTTTGTTAATGGACTGATTGATTTGTTAGGTACTGTTGTAACAATTCGGCTAGCAGCTGCTGCGGGGGTGAAAGACCAACATAAGCCCAACAGCAAGAACGCTGCTAGCACATATTCTTTTGATCTGCTTTACTAAGGAAAGTAATGTTAGGGGGTTAGCAATCTTATTTCAATCCAACATACAAATATCATTCACTTAGTTCGGGGGAAAGAGCCAGTACCCTGAACTTCAGAGTAAATACCAACAAATTAGAAACATACATAACAAACAGACCAAATACAATTCATAGTTACCAAGGAACCATCAACATCTGAGTTTGGGAGCCTGGGAGCTCATAACAACGGCTGGCCCAGAGCCACTCCTTCTGTGGCTCAGAGCCCCACGCAAATAGCTCTGTTCTCTCTTTTTATACACTCTTTAGCCGTCATCAAACGTCATCCGAGTGACCAGAACTTAGGCTCCTACTATTGGCTCTGGTCTTAGCCACTCCCCTTAGGACCCTGAGGGCTTCAGGACCACTTCACATGGGCTTAGTACCTAGTAGATAGGGGTTTGGGCCTGGGGCTTTGCACCTAGTAAGGCTCAATGAAAGACACAATTAATTTATAGTTCTAAAACAGTAAATCTCAACTTAATTGATATCACAGGCACCAGCTGGTTTGCATGGACTCTAAGGTTCTTTCCTGTCCTGAGACTCTATGATTCAATATTGTGCTTCATAATAGTCATGTCTCTCTTTTTTTAAAGGGCAACTTCCCTGATCATCTATGCCTTTCCCACTCATATTTCCTAAAGACAACTCTTCCTTCTCCTCCACAGGCCTCTGATGCCTGGTTAGATAATAATAAAACAGCTTGCATTTACATAACACCTGCTTTGTTCTAGGTACTGTTCCAATATGATATGATTTGATACTCACAATAGCCCTGAGAGCTTTACATGTAATTGGGAAAAAAAATCAAATAGTATTGAAAGATTAAAAAAATTAACCCTGGGAGCTAGGTGCTATTATTATCCCCATTTTACAGTTCAGAAAACTGAGACCAGCAGAGGTTAAAAGATATTCCCAAGATCACACAGCTAGTAAGCATCTGAGACAGGATTTGAACTCAGGCCTCTCTTAGGTTTGCCTCAGTGCTCTCTTCACTGCACCTTCTAGCTGCCCTTTGATTCAGCAAGCGAATCTCTGGAGATTCAAATCCAAATGGGAAGTATATACATGAGAAGATCTGCACGTGTTTGCATGATTATGTGAGACTGTTTCTTTGAGGAAAGCACTGGTGAATAAAATAAGAATTGCAAACAGCAGCAATTTATGTTTTTAATTGTTCTAACCCTTTAGGGAGTGATTGCAGTGATTGGAAGAAATCAGAGGAGCAGGAGGAAACTTTAGAATTCACAATAAAACTCTATTATTCAAATTGCATTTTTGCTATTTGCTAGTTCCAGAAATCTAAATAAAATCACTGATATTTAAGTAATGCCTCAATCACAATGAATGGATTTATACATATATGTTACCTACGTAAAACATATATGAAATATATAATATAGTGTATTTGTATATATTATGTTATACAAATGTAAATATACAACATATAAACATCCCTTTGAACCCCACAAGAAGGTGGGGAGGCAGGTACTATAGGTATTATGACACTAAATATTTATCTTCACACTCATGTTCCTGAGGGATTTATGAAGTCTCTTTATTGTCATAACTTAGCACAGGTTAAGAGACTGGGTGACCAGCACCACAGGATGTTCATATGTGCATTTCGTGAAGTCACTGACTTCATTTAAAAGAGTTCTAAGGGCCTAGTGGAGGAAACAGCTTGTGAAAAGCTTGGAATCAAGAAAGGATCAAGGTTACACTATTTACTATAGGGAAGGATTGATTTATTTATTTATTCATTCATTTTTTTGTTTGTTTCTTTGTACTTACATTGTCTGGGAATAAACAATACTGGTTGGGAAGCCAGGAAAGTTTTAATTATAGTTTACATTTATTCCTCCTGAATAAATGGGTACATCCCCTGAACAGAGTACAGGAGAAAGTACAGAGGACTGAGATGGAGACCAGTCCTTTTATTGATCCCCACATTGAATCACCAGACAGGCTCTTCATCGGCTAGATGCAAACCCCTGACTGCCTATGTAATGCCCCCCCTAAAATGGCTCATTTAAGCATTCATCTAACCTTTCACCTGACAGACCAGAGGCCTGGTTTCTGCTAAAGCTGGAGAGGAGGAGGAGGAGGAGGAGGAGGAGGACGACGAGGAGGAGGGGGAGGGGGAGGAGGAGGAGGAGGAGGAGGAGGAGGGGGAGGAGGGGGAGGAGGAGGAGGAGGAATACTTTCAACTCTGGAAACAAAACTGCTCCCCTGTTTCTTACAGGTTGTTAAAAGGCAATTTCTTTTTAAAATTAATTGTTGTCAATCAAGCACAGAAGGGTTTTGTGACAATTTGGCACTTTGTAATATCTAGGAATTTAGTCGTTATAATATTTTGGGAATTTTAAAAAAGCAATTCATCTTATAATCTAGATGTTGTTAGACTAAGGATTGTACTTAATCAAAAATTGAGGCTGTTA
>CM053623.1:449080093-449090766 GCA_028646595.1 Phalanger gymnotis | reverse complement strand
TAGGAATTTAGTCGTTATAATATTTGGGGAATTTTAAAAAAGCAATTCATCTTATAATCTAGATGTTGTTAGACTAAGGATTGTACTTAATCAAAAATTGAGGCTGTTAATTAAAACGAGGATTTTTTTTTTTTTTTGGAACCATCTAGTCATAAAATCTTATCAACCCTGTGTGAAGTCTTGAATTTTATGAGTCTCTGGGTGGTGCCAGGGGCAGAAGATAAGTTACACTCAGGATGAAGGGAGAGACAGGATTTTTTTTTTTTTTTGGAAGTCGACTTTTGGACTCCTTCAGGTTAAAAAGTTGGGACTTCTTTGAAACACTGCCCTTACTGGTCTCATTCCCTTCCCAGGGCCCTCTGTGTTGGGGGGCTTGTGCCTCCTCCCCCCACCTAGAAGCCCAGGGGCTGCAGGGGACCCACAGACCTAGCACCCTCTGTGGGGGGCACAGAGGACCAGGATTGTGGGAGACCCTCGCACCCAGTGCCAACATGTGGGGGGCTCTCACGGAACCCCACCCCGAGGCCCCAGTTCTGCAGGGTACCCTCCCACTTGCTCCAATATGTGGGGGCCCACAGGGCACCCTACCCTGAGGCCCCTTCTGCGGGGGGACCCTCCCACCAGGCTCCAATATGTGGGAGGCGGGCACATCACCCGACCCCAGGCCCTAGGGCTGGCGTGGACCACAGACCCAGTGCACTCTGTTAGGGTCTACACCCCCAGGCTCAGAGCCAGTGAGGAACTCCGCCTCGCTCCACGAGGGCCAGTTGCTCTGAGGGATCCGCAGCCCCAGCGCCCCTTGGGGGCACCCACAAAACCCCAATATTAATAGGATGTAAGATCTTCCTTGGCCCTTAATAGGCCTCAGGTGGAGCCCATTAAGGAAAACTGGGGGGGGGGGGTGAGGGTTAAGGCTTGCACACCTTTTGCTAATTAAGCATTGAGTCAGGTGGGTTGTAATTCCTTTGCCTCTCAGAAAGGTCTAAATACTCTGAGGTGTGTTGTCCCGATTGTAAGAATGATTTGGTGATTCCATGGTGGAGACTCTGAGTGGTTGTATGTTCAGACCTAAGGGACTGCTCAGCGGTAAAGGCTCTCTTGATCCAGGGATGTGTGTAAAGTGTACGTAGCAATATTGCTTTGACTCAGGCAGTAGAGCTCTGTCTATTGGTCTTTATTTCTCTCTTTGTATTTTCTGTTTTTTAGGTTTTTATTTTCTCTGAAGTTCAGGCTGCTGACTTTGACTTTTCCCCTGAACTGCTAAATGTAATTAAAGAAGATTTTTGACTCCTTACACAGCTATCTTTTCTCCTAAAGCAGATCTAAGAACCTTCACTAGCATCCTTTCTGGGTATGCCAGTGTGATTGCTGTTACATTTGAAGTTGTTGGCAGGATGTGCATAAACTTAAAGGAAAGCATCGGGACTGGATAATTGTTTGCTTTCCTGTTGTGGAGGCTATGGTTCTGTGGAGCCCCAGGTGCAGCGGCAGCCTGAGGGGAAACAGGTGAGTAGCAATGACTGAGGTGGTTTCCCGGGTGCCTAGAGCAGTGCCCCAGGGAAATAACCTCTCCTTCCTCCTCTCCACCCTACTGGCACTCTGGAGGAGAGTGGTTTGAGTAGTTGCTGCGCGAGTAAAACTAGGTTGTGGGAGGTGGGGATGGCCAGAGCCAGGGCTGGAGTGGATTAACCCGGTTCCGGACTGTGCTGGAGGGGGCGAGTGCCCTGAAAGGGTCTTGTATTCAGAACCCAAGACGGGAGCTGCAGAGCTTGGAGTGGAGCCCTGCAGTAGGAGTGGAGAGCTGCCCAAGTGCGACCTTTGGAGAGGTGAGAGCAGAAGGGACAGCTGCGTGCATCCGGACTGTTACAAACAAGACCCCAGACACAATTCTGGAGGTGGCGTCTCAAACCTTTTGTTCAAGAGACCAAAGGGTTTCTCCTTTTGATCCTCGAGAAGCGGGCACAACTCCTCAGAAGGAAGCGTGCGCTGGGTACAGAAGCAAGAGTAGGCTTTATAGCATTAGTAACTGCACCCTTGCGCCCCCCACCCCCCGCCCCCGCTTTCCGGCTCAGGATCGGTCCTGATCCTTCTGGCTTACAACATTCCCAATACGCCCATTTTAGTTACCAAGTTGCTACACTGTTGCTAACTAGGAGTTAACTCTAGCCAATTTGAACCAGTTTGCCTGGGGCCCCTAAGTTTATGGTTTCTGAGTTCCCTCTAGACATTGCTGACTGGTCAAGCTTTTTATCTTATCTCAGCAACTTTTGTGTTTCACAAGGTTGGGGCCCTATGGCTCCAACTGTGTGGAAACTGAACTTGATATGGATATATAGATATACAGATATATAGATATAGATAGATATAATCTTATAGGACTAGAGCGGAAGCCAGGAGCAGCTGCTCTGGCCGGGGCAACATAAAAGCTTTGCAGCCAGGCTTTCCCCTGCTGTGTCCAGCTGAGATGTTTTGAGACCAAGAGGGAGGGTAGAGTTGTCTGTCCGTGGTGGGTGGGGGTGGGGGGGAAGTGTGGTGGAACCTTGAGGACCCCACCCTGTTGGCTTTGTTGCCCAGCTGTCTCTCAGGACTTGGAATGGGTGCTGGAGCACTGTGGGGTGGTCACACCCCCAAGAGGACTTTATTTGTACCTTTTTGTTTGTGTTCGGACTTTTTTCATTAAAGCACGTCTCCACCTTATAGTTCCAGGAGGAAGCCAGCAATTGCAGTGTGGCGGGGAGGGGTCCATAGAAGTGTGGAGCAGGGCAATTCTACGTGGCTCAGGAAAAGCTGAGGAAGGAGACCTGGTGGAATTTGGTAGTCAGCTGTTGGACGGGGTCAACCAAAGTAAACCTGGGATCCTTTCTGGACTGCAGGGGGCAGGACCAGGACGGAAGAAGAAAAATCAGTCCCAGGACGGCCGCCTCAGGGACCTTCCCTCTGACCTTCTCCTCATGCTGCCTTTTTTCTTTTCCCTTCTTAGAGATCAGCTAGCAGCTGACAGTCCTTAAACCCTTCTAGCTGCAGGGAACTGAGGTCAATTAAATGTTGAGGCCCGGGAGGCGTGGTGTCCCCCCACCCCAAATGTCCCGAAGGCCTGGCTAAGGCAAAGCAACTGCAGGAAAAGGGAGGACCCAGAAACAGCACAATTACTTCTAACCGCACCAAATCCGGGGAATATCATCCCCCTCCTTTCCCCCTTGGGTTTGCATTATTTCCTCAGCAACAGCCCCTTTTCATTTAAGTGGTCATGTAAACAGCGAAGGTTGGGGGGTGGGGGGAAATCGAGTTTTCTCCGTGTCTTTGGAGACAAAGACTTCTCTTTGAGTCTTCAAAAGCTAGGCTTCCGAAGTTCCATGTCCATCTCTCGAGTACACTGATGGGGCCCTTCCGTTGCCTGAGGACTGTTGACTTTCTGGGATTTCTTTTCCTGTCTTCGGGTGTCACCAGCGGTGGGGGTCCCAAAACGTTGGCTTGAAGGTGGAGCGCAACCAAGCAGGTCTGGAGATCCGATCCCAGAGGCAACCGGGTGGGTGGAGTCTAAGCCAGAACCAGGCTGAGCAGCTGGCATCAGGAGCAGAGGGAGCAGCATCTGCCCTGAAACCCCATACCCCACCTGCCCAGATGCCACTGAGTTGGGCTTGGGGAGCAGGGGTGAGCGGACACTTGGGGAAGGGTCAGAAAAGACGTGGTCTAGCCACTGTGGAAGGTCAGCTTGCCCTGAAAACAAGCAAGACCTTTGGAGAAAACTTTTCTAGACAATTTCTCAAAGGGACTGCCATTGGGTTGGAATACTTTTGTGGGGAAGCAAATCAAGAACTGGTTCATTTAGAGAAACATGGAAAGATGTGGACAGATGAAGATGCTGTCCACCTTAAGTGAAACAGAAGACGAATAGCAATAAGCAGAGTAGTCTTATAGAGATGTTTAAATGTATTCGTGAATATACGTGTAGGTTTAGAGATATCTACGTACACCCATGTGTATATACATGTATATGTTCAAGCTCAATTGGGGGGGGGAGAGAAAAAAGCTCACAGCAGTGAACAAAAGAAAACCTACAAAGGAGGAGAGAAAAGCCTTACAGCTTTGAAAATCATGTGGACTGTTTAATAACAGAAGTTTTCTTGAAATGGAAATTTTTTTGCTTTAAGTTGAGTAACTTTGATCTATGTACATGTCCATTGTCTTTCTTCTTTGGTATTTATGTTTAAAATAAATTTTAATACTTCAAAAGAGCCAACAGACGCAACCCAGTCCTTTGTCAGCTCCTCAAGGGTACTTTTGGCAGTCCCTCTGCCTCTGCCTTCTAGGTCCAAAAGAAAAAGTAACTTGTTCTAGTTTTCTTTTTGGATATAAATCCTCGCCTACTTTCAATCCTCCCCTTCCCCCACCTCTTGACAAGACAGAACGGAAATTAGATACTCAGTATACAAGGAAGCCCCACTGAAGAGACTTCTGCTTTAGGCTTGTTATCTAAGGTGGGGGAGAGAGGGTGGGAGAAGCTGACCAGAACAAGAAGATTCCTTGCTGGTCTTCACGTTTTCACTACATTGCATGCACCAAAAGCAAAGCTTTTTTCAATTTCACAGAATCAAAATGATTTATTTTACCTCCTGTGATGCTCTTTCTCTTGTTTGATCGTCAACACTTCCCTTATTCCTAGATCTGACAGGGGCCTTTTTCAAAATTCCTTCCATGGACTTACAAGACCCTTAAATAACCCCTCCTGGCTCCAAGTGAAAGTAAATAGTAACTGTTTCTCTTTTGGCCAGCAACCTTGAGGGTTTTCCCCTCCCAGTTTGATTTTTTTTTTTTTTAATGAATGGGGCCATCCCTGGACTGCTTCTTAAAGAGAACTATTCACTGCGTAGGCTTTGCCTCGGTCAAAGTGAGAACTTGAAAAGACCTTAGGTTCAAAAGGCCAAGATCTCCCACTTCATCCCTGGCCCTCTCCAGTGGTCCCGATAGAGATCTGGCCTCTGGAATCAGATGGCTCTAAGAGACAAACTGAGTCTGGTGACTTTGCTCAGCCCTCCCTCACTCAAATCCAATTAGATTGTAACTTATGTCATCATCTCCCTGATGTCATGGTCCACATGGAAAGCTAAGGACAAACCATGCCATGACCTTTATACCTCTCTGGCGGTTCTGGAGGGTAGGGAAGAATGAATGGCATCTCACCTTACTTGCCAGCAATCTTGCCAGGGGCATTCTATCCCTTCTTCCTCTCCCAACTGCTGCACACCCTCCCAGAGCTCATTCCCTGCCTCCTAAGATTTGGCTCTCGGAAAAAAGGTGAAATGTCATCCTGGACCCCTTAACAGGCCAGCCTCAGCCATGGCTAAGGGCTGAACAAAAGCTGCCAACTCCCACGTCACCATTTCAGACCATCCAGGGGACCCTTCCTTCTTTTTTTCTTCCTTTCCTCTATTTCTTAAAAATTTGGCGTCTTTCCCTAAAGAACCAATGTTGCTGGGCATCCTGGAAAGCAGTATTAAAAAAAAAAAATCTCAAAAGTCGAGGATCACGATACCTGTCAAGTCTACGGATAAAGAGCTTGTGAGGAAAGAAGAGATACAGAGCATTTGGTAAAGTCCAAAGAATCATTTGATTCCACAACGTTTCCACCGATGCCAGGTGCGGGGATGACTGGAAAGGCAGAGCTTTTACCTGTGCAGTTGGCTCGGGGTTGGCGGGTGCTGTGTCTGGCGGTGGCGTCGGGAGGTGTGCTCGCGCTCTGTCCCTACCCCTTCCTCCCCGCCTGTCTTTGCTCCCCTCAGCGCTAGGTCCTCGTGGGTCCTCCGCCGCTGCAGTCCCCGGGTGTTTTATACAGCACTAGCTCTCGCCGTGGCATCCCGAGGACCAGGAAAATAATTGGCGCCGAGCTTTCCCAGACCTGGGCCCTTCCCCGCGGATTCCCTAGAACCTCCCACGGGCCGCAGACACAGCTAGTCTCTCGGAAACTAGCCCCCCACAGACTAACCCGCCGCAGCAGCAGCAAGCAGCAGCCGAAGGAAAATTACTACGTCGTGGATCGTCTCAGAAGGGATTGGTCGGTACGGTCGGGGTCAGGGGGTGCGTCCCGGCGATTGCAATATATCCATTGCAAAAGGATTCTTTGTCGGTCCTCCGCGCCTTTCCCTCCCAATCCCCCTTAAAGAAATCATCAAGAAATGAATCAGTGGGATGGGGTGGGGATATGGGGACCCCAGAAGTTCTGGGCAGGGCAGGGATGTGGGCTCAAGGCAAGCCAGAGCAATGGCAGTCCAGGGGGAAAGCATCAAGAAATGAATCAGTGGGATGAAGTAGGGGTATGGGCGACCCCAGAGGTTCTGGGCGGGGCAGGAACGTGGGTTCTAGGCGAGCCAGAGCCTTGAGTTTCCAGGGGGAAATCAGTGAACGTCGGATTTGGGTGAATTGGAGTCTGCGCAGGACATTCCCTGTGCCTGGTAACAGGAAGACCTTAGCTTCTGGAAGGAGAAGTGAAACGTGGGATTTTAGTCTCTGGCAGATTCGCCAAGAGCCACCCAGCAACGCCGCCTCGTGGGGCTCCTAGGGGGTTGCTCTCTCCCGTGGGACTTGTTGGGAGACTGCCCCCCTGCATTTTCCTTTTCAGTTGCTGGGAATCCATAAGTCCGATGGCGTTGAGATTGCTCATGTCCTTTGAGCTCGAGTTCCACGAACTCAGCACGATTTCCGAGTTCAGCCGGGTGATGTGGCGGGTATATTGTTCAGCTAAACGGCTATTTTTGCCTGCCGAAGAGCGTGCGGCAGCACTCTGGCCACCTTTGGCAATGCGGGGACCAAACCGGAGACCACACCGGAGACCACCAAGGGGCGGAAGGAGGGTAGGGATAAGGGGGCAGGGAGAGCAGGAAAAGCTGGAAGCTCACTGGGTGAGTGTGTGAAGTACAGAGGAATGGATAAAGAGAAAAGAAAGGGGGTGGGGCAGAGGAGTTGTGATAAAGAGTGAAGGTAAATTGAGGAAAGGCGGTGGTCAAAAGCAAAACAGATTTTAGAAAACTGGACTGGGGTGGGGCAGGGCAGAGACAGACCGGAGGGGGAGGGGGAGAGAGCGAGCGAGAGAGAGCGAGAGCGAGAGAGAGCGAGAGCGAGAGCGAGAGAGAGAATGGGAATAGGACGGAGTGAAATAAATACACAGCAATCCCAATTGTGCATAAGAAACATTCCACCCAAAAGAAAAAGGAATGAGGAATGCAAGAATACGTTGTTTGCAAGAGACGAGCTTGCAACAAGGAGGGATATTTGGAAGTCCTAAGAACTATATCGTTATTAGAACAATCTGAAGGAGTATAACGGAAGACGGAGTTGACTATGATGGGATGATTTTAAAAAAAAAAAGTGAGAAAGAGGGCTGCACTGGGAGAAGGGCGAAGTGAAAGTGGGATGGGGTAAATTATCTCATAAAAGGCATAAAAGGAAAAGCTTTCATGGTGGAGGGGAAGGTGGAAGGGGTGTAGTGGTTAACGCTTTACTCTCACTGAACTGTCTCAGAGGAAATAACATACTCCTCAGTTGGGTATAGAAATCTCTTGCCTTACAAGGAATTAGGAGGGTAGGGGCATAACAAAATGGGGGGGAGGCTGATAGAAGGGAGGGTGGGTTGGGGGAGGCAGTAGACTGAAGCAAAACACTTGTGAGGAGGAAAAAGATGAAAGGAGCGAGAAAAAAAATAGGATGAAGGCAAATATACGGTAATCTTACCTGTGAATTTCAATTAGATGAGCTCTCCTATAAAATGGATAGCAGAGTGGATTAAAAACCAGAGTTCATCAATATGTTTACAATAAACACACTAGAAGCAGAGAGGCAGACAGCAATGGTAAGAGACTGGAGCAGACTCTACTGTGCTTAAGTTGAAGTAAAAAAAAAGGGAGGGGGTAGCGTTTATTATTTCAGACAAAGCAAAAGCAAAAATAGACCTAATTAAAAGAGAGGAGGGAAACTACATTTTGCTAAAAGGTACCATAGACAATGAAGTAGTATCAATACTAAATATATGCACCAAATAACATAGCATCCAAATACTTAAAGGGAAAGTTAAATAGGAAGAAATGGTAAGGTCAGGAGATAAATAGAATTTTAGAAAAGTTCGATATGATAGACCTTTGGAGAAAATTGAATGGGAATGGGATGAAATATCCCTTTTTCTCAGATGTACATGTCACCTTCACAAATATTGACCATTTATTAGGGCATGAAAATCTCACAACCAATTGCAGAAAGATTAAAAGCATCCTTTTCTGAGCATAATGCAATAAAAATCACAGTCATTAAAAATGATAATGGAAACACAGATTAAAAATTAATTATGTAAATAATCTAACCCTAAAGAATGAGTGGGTCAAAGAAGGAATCATAGAAACAGTAACCTTATTAAAGAGCATAACAACAATGAGACAACCTGCCAAAACTTGTGGGATTCAGCCAAAGTAGTAATTAGGGGAATATTCATATCTCTTAGAAGCTTACATCAGTAAAATAGAGAATGAGAAGATCAGTGAATTGGGCATGCAAGTATTTAAAAAGGTAGAAAAAAGATAAACACTAAATTGGAAATCTTGAAAAATCAAAGGAGAAACTAACAAAATTGAAAGTAAGAAAACCATTCCACTAATAAAACTAGGAGTTGGTTTTATGGGAAAAAAAAAAACAATAAAATAGATAAACCATTGGTTAATTTGATTTAAAAAAAAAAAGAAAACCAAATTGCCAATATCAAAAAATGAAAGGAGTGAATTAACCACCAATGAAGAGAAAATGAAAGTAATTCTTAGGATCTATTTTGCCCAATTCTATGACAATAAATCTAACAATCTAAGTGAAATGGAGGAATATTAACAAAAAAAATCTAAATTGCCCAGATTAACAGAAGAGGAAATAGAACAAATAACCTTATCTAGACTCTTTAAAAAAATAATTTATTTTAATCTTAAAAACTAAAACTTAAATAGAAATAAGAAAAGAAACATAAATTTAAATATTAAAACTTAAATACAAAATAAAAAAAAAAGCATTGCCACGTGCACAGCAGAATGTGAGAGGATTCAAAATAAACAGCAAAAAATGTCCATTTCAAGAAAGACTATATAATAAATACCACACATTATGTTCTGAGCTGTCCATCTTTTCATTGCTTCCTTTTGAGTTTTCTTTTGTTCTCTACTGTGCACTTTTTACTTTGTTCTTTTTTCCTCTTATCCCCCTTCCCCCAAGAAGGCTACAATTAAGCACACACATGCACACACATACTCACACACATACATGCATATATATATATATATATACACACACAAAGATATATATGTATGTATGCATATACATACACATACTTACATATCTATGATAATACTAGTATATAGACATATACATTCATATGCATCTATGAAAGATTGTACTATACTTATTTGTCCTCCGTGTCTCTGAGAGTGGATAATATCATCCTTCATAAGTCCGAGTCTTTCCCTATTTTTCTAAGTCTACTAACTCATGATTTCCTACATCACAGCACTATTCCAACCTTATACTGTCTAGTTATTTTAAATTGCCTAAAACAATACCGATTAAAACTGCTGACATATAGTGTAGTTTCCCTATTTTCTCTTTCAATTAAATCTATTTTAGCTTTAACTTTGTCTGAGATCATGATTACTACCCCTGTTTTTCCCCTAATAAATTCTATTCCTGATCTTTATTTTATGTTTTTGTGTATCTCTTATTTCCTATCTTGGACTCTTTTTAATCGTGGCTTCCAGGTATTGGAAGATTTGATACAGATATATATGTGGAACCATACAATACATACTTCCATATACTCATTTTTTTTCCCTCTGGCATTTTCCTTCATAGATGTTTTGTAGTTGATTCGAATATTTATGATACTCAAAATGACTTAGTTATTCATAGTTGTTCTTCCAACTGTGTTGCTTGGTTCTGTTCATTTCACTCTTCATAATTTCATGCAAATCTTTCCATGTTTTTTCTAAAATCAACCTGCTCATCATTTCTTACAGTATAGTTGTATCCTATCACAATCATATACCAAAGCTTGTTTAGCCATTCCCCAATTGCTGGGCACCTTCTCAATTTCTAGTTCTTTGCCACCACAAAGAGAGTTGCTATGAATATTTTAGAAGCTGTAAGTTATTCTACTTTCCCCCTAATCACCTTGGAAAACACCTAGTAGTGGTATTATTGGGTCAAAGGGTAAACAGAGGGTTGTTTTTTTTTTAACTCTTTAAGCATAATTCCAGATTGCTCTCCAAAATGGTTATATCAATTTACAACTCCACCAACAGTCCTAATTTCTTCATATCCCCTCCAATATTTGTCATTTTCTCCTTTTATCATTTTTAGCCAATCTAATAGTGTGAGATAGTACCTCAAAGTTGTTTTGCTTTGCATTTCTCTAGTTGATGATGATTTAGAGCATCTCTTTCATATGATTATATATAGCTTTGACTTCTTCTTCCAAAAACTCCCTGTTCATAACCTTTGTCCACTTATCATTTGGGGAATGACTCATTCTTATAAATTTGCCTTCATATTCTATATAGTTGAGATATGTAGCCTTTATCTGAGAAACAGTCTATAGTTCCCACCCCCACCTCAATTTTCTACTTTTCTTTTTTTTTTTTTTGAGGAATCCTATA
>CM053623.1:449068830-449079593 GCA_028646595.1 Phalanger gymnotis | reverse complement strand
AGAATAAGCATGATAATAGTACCTCCTGGCCACAGTTGTTGTGAGGATGAAATGAGATAGTGTTTGTAAAGTTATATCTAAGTGAAAGCTAATAGTAATCTGATTGATAGAGCACTGTGTCTGGAGTCAGGAAGGCTTATCTTCTCAAGTTTGAATCCAGCCTGAGACACTTACTAGCTATGTGAGCCTGGGCAAGTCAATTGACCCTGTTTGCCTCAGTTCTTCATTTGTAAAATAAGCTGGAGAAAGAAATGATAAACCATTCTAGTATCTTTGCCAAGAAAACTGCAAATTTGATCACAAAGAGTCACGTGACTGAAACAACTCAACAATAACAATAAAAAAACTCTGTCCTTGATACTGTGCTAGATGTTATAGAAACAAGAAGGAAAAATTAAACAATTGCTTACATCAAGTACCTTAATTATTGGGTGGGGATGTATACATAGAAAATTAGATAAAAAATAAATCCAAAGTAATTTTTAGGCAGAGGACTCCAGTAACTAGTGTAGAGGGGGAGGAGAGGACAAAGATAGGATTTCGTAGAATATACTACTTGAAAAGATCTTGAAGGAACTAGAGATTACAAAAAGCAGACATGAAGAGGTAATACGTTCTCAGCTTGGAGCCTGTAAAAAGGGAGAGAAATGGGAGAGAGGAATGGCATAAAAAGGGAATAGCAACTAGACCAGTTTGACTAGAATTACTAGAGTAAATTTAGATAATTAAAAAATATGATGAAGCTAGATTGTGGGGGATATGAAATGCCAGGTTAAGGCATTTCTGTTCTATTCTAGAAGTGATAGGGAGAAACTGAAGATTTTTGAGGAGGGGAATGACATGGTTAGAACTGAGTTTTGGGAATATCTCTTTGCCAGTTGTGTGGCTTGGAGTTGGGAAGCTCTAGATGTAGGGAGTCTAAGTAAGAAACTCTTGCAATAGTCCAGGTAAGAAGTGGTGAGGGCCTGTAGCAGCTGGGAGCCACCAGAGTAGTCTTCTCCTATGGCAGGGATGTGGAAGTTAAAATGGCAAAATCTAACAGTTAAATGGATATTCAATGTGGGTGAAGAGAAGAAGATGGAAGCAAGGAACTGATTGTGAGGAATGAGAATGAATGTGAGGGATGAGAATGAATATTGGTGTCTGGAAGGATAGTTGAAGCCACTGGAAGACAGGCTACACCAATCTCAAGTTTCATTCCAGGTGAGCTCCTTTGCAATTGAGTTCCAATACTGCTCTATAACCCACTGGAAGGCTTCCTGGTATTCCAGGATCTCTATCCCCCTTCCCAATGGGAAATACTTTGGGTTTTCCAGAGCCTTTTGTCCTCAGGTTAGACATTTCTCCTACTTCCTTTGTCTAAAAAAAGAACTATTAAAGCTGATTTGAGTGTGTAGTTCATGCTGCTTAGTCCTCATTACATTTTGTACCCAGGTGTACAAATTCTTAGTCATAGCTTTGAAAGTACCAGGATATGAAGGTATTTGTACAGCTCTATCTCAATATAGTAACTGATGGTTTTCTGTTAGCTTAGCATCAGCAGTAGGACCAAATAACAGTCTTTCAGTGCCTGTGGGAATGGATCAAGCTGGCCTCAAACCTGTACAGAGTTATCTTGGTATAACTTGGTATTTCTTGGATAACCTCCTCAGGCTTCTCCATCACAAATAAAACAGCATCGATATGACAGATATTCAAAATGCTAGCCAAGTGACTGAATTCATCCTTCTGTGCCTGACTGGCCAGCCAGAGTTGCAACACATCCTTTTCGTGGTGTTTCTTGTTGTCTACCCCATTACCTTGATAGAAAATCTTAGAATGATTCTGTTGATCAGAGCTACCTCTCACCTGCACACACCCTGTACACCCACTACTTCCTCATCCACCTTGCCTTTGTGGATGTGTGTTATTCCACTAATGTTATACCCCCTCATGCTGACTCATTTCTTTTCTGAGAAGAAAACCATTTCTTATGTTGCTTGCTTGATGCAGTGTCACTTCTTTATTGCCCTAGTCATTACTGAATACTTCATGTTGGCTGTGATAGCCTATAACTGCTACATGGCCGTCTGTAGCCCACTGCTTTATAGCAGCAAGATGTCCAGGAGCTCTTGCTTCTGGTTCGTCACCATTCCTTATGTTCACAGCTCTCCTTTAGGTGTAGTGGAAGTCATGTTGACATCTTGCCTGAACTTCTGTGGCCCTAACTCCATCAACCGTTTCTACGGCCCTAACTGCTCTTTGTGGGTACTTAGCTGTTCTAACACCTGTGTCAAGCAGACAGCCATGCTTATCTGTGCAGGCATGAACCTCTCAAGCTCCCTCTTCATCATTCTCATCTCGTACATTTTCATCGTTTCCTCTGTCCTTCATATCCATTCCACCAAGGGGCAATGCAAAGCCTTCTCCACTTGTGACAGCAGTCACCATGGTTTATGGCACTGTCTTCTGCATGTATGTGATGCCTGCCATCAAGCAGTCAGTGGAACAGAGCAAAAGCCCTGTGGTGTTTTATATCTTCCTCTTGTCTCCCAATGAACCTTTTTATCAACAGCTTGAGGAACAAGGATGTTAAGATGACCAAGGATGTTAAGATCTTTGGGGAAAAAGATAAAAAGAAATACGATACCCACCATATAATAATGCATGAACAGAAAGAGAGAAAAGAAACTCCTGGGGGAAACTTCCAAAATGCCTGGGCTCTTGTCTAGTATACTGCTGACAAGGACTGAAGAGGATCTCAATAAAAATTGAATGCAACCACGTGGCTGCATATAAACAAGTATGGAGTAGTGGGAAGAGCAGTGGATGTAAACACAGAGAACCTGGGTTTAAACACCACCTTTGTCATTACTCCTGTGACCCTGATTACATCATCTAACCTCCCTGACACTCAGTTTCGTCATGTATAAAATGAGAGAAGTGGTCTAAGTGTCTTCAAAGGGTACTTCAATCTCTGAATGTGTAATGCTGTGAATATTGGTATCAATGGTGATGGCTTTCTTTTGATTGGATAAAATGTGTCATTCTGTTAGACTATGGGGAAAAATCCTCTAAAGATGTTGATTCTACTTCCTTGTAAAGCTTTTAAAAAAATAAAGAGTAAGTCTTTTAAGCATCATTAATTTTATGTTGTGTACCTTAACATAGAAATATCTCTTTGCCTTTTGAGGTGGTCAGTACTTAACCTTGATCTTTGACGTTAATTTTGCCAATACCATTTGCAATGTAGGAATTTACTGTAACTTTCATCATCTAACTCAGCATGTGCTGCCAAGAAGCACCTCTTTGACCCAAGCTCCCAGTCCATCCTCTCTTTGTGAGATAGTGTGGGTACTGCAAATAACAATTGACATGAAATCAGAAGAGACCTGAGTTACAATCTCATGTTTCGCATCTACGAGCTATGTAATTCCCTTGGAGGAGTCACTTTATCTCTATGAGCTCTAATTTTCTCATCTGTCAAATGTGTAAAATAAATAATTAGACATACCACCTCACAAATATTTTGTGTACCTCAAGGTACATAGCCATAATTTACATGTGTGTGTGTGAAATATCACCATCACAGAAGTATCTGTCCTTGTAGACCCCACAGTACATTCATATTCTCTGTGCTGCTGAGAAAGTCAGATATTAAATTGAAAATATATCAATATTATTTGTATATAAATGTGATGCGACTGAATCACCATTAGTGGGGAGTTTCAGTTATTTTTCTAATTCTTAAAGGGCATTGATATCACTCTGTATTCATGTTTTAGTTCACATTGCCCTCTATGGTTGGAATGGACTATTTTTCCACCTCTTGTTTTAACTCTCTTGCCTCTTCATAAACAATTTCATACAATTTCAATACTACATTTAGAGGCAGAGTCTGCTCAACACAATCAGTGATCCTATCTCCAGGACTTAATGCACTCAAATTTTGCAACTCCTACACTGGCCATCCTGATTGGGGAGTGCATGAAGCCAATTCACATAGCCACCTATTGCTAGCCAGTCCTGGTCAGTACTTTTTGACATTCCATGACATTCCATGTGTCAGCTTCTAGCCATTTGTCTTGCTGATATTTTTTCTCCCCATTTCCATCTCTTACAGCCATGATAAAATCAGACCCATTAACCTCAGCTTAGAGAAGCAGACAAATAAGGCCTATGTGTGTCCTGTTAAAAACAAAACAAGATATTACTTTTCTGTTGTTTCTTCGTAACCCCATGCTTAGCAAATAGTCTGGTAAATATTAAGTGCTTAATGAATCCTCACTTGACTAATTGATTTCTCAAGGAATTCAGTACCTGGCTCACTTTTCTCCTCTCCTTCCCGACTCCTGTCCTTTTACTACAGCAGTTTAACATTCCTATTGATCCTCCCGGAAATATATTAACCCTCAAGTTCTTCAGTGTTCTCATATCTCTATGATACTATTCAAATTCAGACATGCCCAGGGAAGGTTATGCCCTGTATCCCAACATAGCCTCTTCTATGCCCTCTTTCTCAGCCTCCAGTCCTTTCACCCATTACTGTTTTTTCCAATCTGACTTCATTTTCCTCCCTTCCCAATATAATTTATTCGTCATCAGTACAACATATTTTTTCTGCTTTCGAGTAACAACAACAACAATTATTTATACAGTGCCACTTCTGATCCAGGCACCATGCTACATGCCTTATAAGTATTATCTCATTTTATTCTCAAAACAACTCCAGAAGCTAGTTGTTATAATTATTCCAATTTTATAGATCGTTTGTTACATCACCCACAAGAAAGTTGACTCATTTATGGACCACTGGTTAATAGGTATAAAGAAAAAGAAAACATGATCACGGACTCTGTGAGTTTCTATTCATTAGGAAAATCAAGGTTGATTCCTCTTGTGAATATTATGCACTAAGCAGTCTCTCTGTCATATCTTCATGGTGGGGGAAGCTAATTGAACCCCAGGGATTCAGTCCCAAAGTGACAAGGGTCTCATAAACATCATTCAGTTGCCATGATGTTTCTAAGAAATCTTTCTGCTTTCACAGGTAGGGTTGGAACTTCCGTGGGCTCTGGAATTCAGAGTAAATCATATGCTGCTTTGCTTTCAGATTTAATTTGCTTTTGTTTCAAGGAACAGTTGTAGAATAGGAAGTGATGAGGAAAATCTTGGTGATGTGAATTGTAATTGTTAGCAAAAAAATCAGTGTGTGATTGAAAGTATCCTTCAGAAAGACTTGGATTCCAATCTCCAATTGTCCCATACTAGTTTTGTATCCTTGAGAAAGAGATTTAATGTGTGAAATTTCACTTGCAAAATAGTGACTCTAATATTCCCTTACTCAAAAGTTATGAAGAAATCAGTATAAGCTTAAAGTGCTATACAAATGTAAATGACTATTCTTTTATAGGAAGCAAAGAAGAGCATTTCTAATACTTGTGTCATTAATTAGACATAGCATCCTGGGTAAGTCATTTTACACCTGTGGATCTTTATGTCTTTATATCTAAGATGAGGAAGCTGAACTGAATGTTATCTCAGATTAAGTAAATTCAATCCAACAAGATTACTGAATTAGTGACATTTATCAGACTTTGTGCTCAGACAGAAATTGAACAGCCCCAACCCTCAAGAAACACATATACTTTACTAGATGAAATCTACATACATACAAGTATATGCCAAACATAAAGAAAGAGAAAACAAAGTAATTTTAAGGAGAGCAAAAGTGATTAGAAGTGAGGGGGAAAGACCACGTGTAGCAGGAAGGGGCAGCAGATATGTATTCTGAGGGCAGAGGAGAGGAGGGAGAGCATCCCAGGTTTGGAGATGATCCAAGACAAAGTCCTGGAAATGGTAGATGGAAGGGCACTTAAGGTGACAACAAACAATCAACCACTCAGTTATTGCATGCCAGGCACTGTGCTAAGCACTGAGAAAACAAAAACAAAAAGGCAAAAAGACAGTCCCTGCTCTCAAGGAGTTCTCAGAATTTTCAAGACATTCTAATGAGAGAAACAACATGTAAACAACTATGGATGATAAAGATTAATATGAATTAATTGAAGATGCACAGAGGGAAAGCATTAGCTTTTTAAGTTCTAGTGGCTTGGGAATTGGGAAGGCTACCTTTAGAAATAGGGATTTTAGCTTAGATATGAAGGAAACTCGGGAAGCCAGGGGTAGAGATGAAGGTGGTGAGCATTGCAAACGTGAAGGACAGGCAGTGAAAATGTGTGGAGTCAAGATGGCATGTCTTGGTCTGAGAAGAGCAAGAAGACCAGTGCAGCTGCATTGCGAAGTATGTATAGATAGATATGGTGTAAGAAGACTGGAAAGGTAAGAGGGGGGTAGCTTACAAAGGACTCTGAGTGCCAAACAGAGCATTTTATATTTGCTCTTGCAGCTAAAGGGAACCACTGGAATTTACTGAATAGGTTGAGGGGGAGTGGCAAGGTAAGACCAGAACTTTAGGAAGATCCATTTGGCAGTTGATTAGAGGATGGAATATAATAGGAAGAGATGTGAGGTAAGAAGACAACCAGAAAGCTTTTGAACAAGCCCATGCATGAGGCAATGAAGGCCTGTACCAGGAGGTGGCAGTGTCAGAATAGAAAAAGGAGCAACATATGAGATGTCACAGAGTTTAAAATGAGAGGACTTGGCAACAAGTGACCTCTGTGTTGCAAGCCTGGGTGACTGGGAGTATAGTGGTACCCTCAGCAGTATTCGGGAAGTTTGGGACAGGAGAGTGTTTTGGAGGAAAGATAGTAAGTTAAGTTTTGGACATGTTGAGTTTAGAATGTCCAATTTCAGATGTGCAATACTCAGCTGGAAATGCTAGATTAGAGGTCAGAAGAGCATTTGGACTGGATAAATAGATTTGAAAATCATAACCATAGATAATGACAAAAGTATCATGGGAGCTGATAAAGTCACCAAATAAAAAATACTTTGGAGAAGAGGGACTAGAAGAGAGCCCTGGAAAATATCCACAATTGTCCAGTATGGCCTGAACAAAGACATAGCAAAGGAGACTGAAAAGTGAGAATCAGATAAGGAAGAGGAACAAGAAAGAGTTGTGACACACAAATCTCAAGAAAAGCCTTCAGAGAAATCAAGAAAGGAGAAGACTGATAAAAGGCCATTAGATCTACCAAATTAAGCAATTATTGATAACTTTGGAGAGAACAATTTTGGTTGAAAGATGAGGTTGGAAACCAGAATGTAGGGAGTTAAGAGAGTGAAAGTAGAAGTAAAGGCATTGATTGTAGACAACCTTCTCAAAGAATTTTGCTCTAAAAGAGAGAAGAGATATGAGATGATAGTAACCTAACACAACTATAGCATATTAGTCTATGTTTATTTCCAACATTTAAAGAAAAATTAATCTCCCCAAGAAACATTCTCTACAGGTCTTTTTTTGGGGGGAGGGATTGTGAGTGGAGGGAGTTTAATTCCCTCAGATAGCATATAACTAACTGGATAATTTCTGCCAAAGATGATGACCAAAAATAAATGATAAACTAAATTTCTGTATTAATGGAGGTGAATGAAAGGGCAGGTAAGCAAGGACATATTACTTATTTTTTAAAAAATACATTCTAGGTTTTTCTGCAGATTTTTATTTGTATTTTTGTTTTGCTAAGATTCTTGTTAGACTCAATGTAGAGCTCTAAATACTATAGAATGAGTCAAGGCTACTGAGAAAAGCCAAGTACAACAACTGATGAATTACTCTTTGTGTCTATGCGTGGGCTGTGTAGGCACAGATGGCTCATCATAGTTGCAGGTGATATAAAATTTGGAGGAATAGCAAACACATTAGATGACAAAATCAGCATCTAAAGAGATCCTGGCAGGTTAAATGGATCATTGATTGTAATCTTATTAAACAGTTCCATCGGAGTAAATATGAATTCTTAAACTTGAGTTCAAATAATAAAATTCACAAGTACAGGATGAAGGAGGAGAAATTGCGCAACTGTCATTCAGTAAAAGACCTAGAGATTTGACCAAATTGCAAGGTCAATGTGAGTCAGGAGGGAGATGTGACAGTCAAAAACAGCTGAAGTCTCAAGACTTCCCACTTTGTGCTTTGTCTAGTGAAAAGCTGCTCATGGAAATGGTCAAAATTCATATTTACACTGTGTTTTAATATTTGCAAATTAATTTGCCTTCATTATCTCCCCTGATCTTCAATATATCCATATGCAATAGGTGGTATTAATGCCTTCTAACTTTACCGCGAAGAAACTGAAGTTCAGAACAATTAAGTGTTTTATACAGGTTCACAAAGCTTTTGTGCCTGAGTCAGAAAATGAACTCAGATGTCCCTGCTTCCAAGTCTAGGACTCTATCCCATAGCCTTTTAAAAAAAATGCTAATCTCTGATTTCATTGTTGTAAATAGCGGTCAGGGATTTTACATTTCATTAAGAGAGGTAACTTGGCTGAGCAATACACGGTGTATGATTGTGATGGAAAACTACTGTGCTATAAGAAAGAAAACATTGTATACAGTAACATTGATATTGTTTCAAGAATGACTTTGAGCAAAGAAGATATTTTGACTATTATAAAAACCCAAATTAATTATAAAGGACATGTGAAGAAAGACACTATATGCAGCCAGAGAAAGAACTGACAAAAGATGTACAGAATAATTTTACACACACACACACACACACACACACACACACACACATACACACACACATACATACACATATACCTATTTGTGTCTAATGGTATACATATCTACAGTGGAGGGAAAGAAAAAAAGAAATTTACATGAGAATTTTGTTGTATATTTGAAAGGAATATCAAGTCATGCTGTAGATTTACAGTTTCATATGCAATTATCTTTTCTTATCTTTTTCATTGTACTATGTTATGGAAATGCTTGTTTTATTTAGGTGGGGTGGCTTCTATAGTGGAGGTGAACAGGTGACAACATAAAACTATTGGGAAATTTTGAAGAAGTTTTGGTAGAAAAGATATCATTTGGTGAAAATGTATGATAGGAAAGGAAGATGGACCAATTACATAAGGACAAGGAATGACAAGTAGAAGATTGGGGTATGTACCTCCCTGGCATTTTCATAATGTAAAGAAAAAGTAAAGAAGGCCTCCAACACATTCAGAAGGCCCTTTGTGACAAAATCATGTGCAAACTCACTTTTTGACATTCAAAGAACTTTTTGACTCCTTCCTGCATTTTCAGTCTTACTGTATTCTGCTTACATCTGGGTATTCTGTCTTCCAGTGACCAATGTCTGACCTTTTGAGGTACCTCACAAAAGACAATCCTTTTCTGGACTGTGAATTTTTACTGGCCATCCTTCATGCTTGGAATTCTCTCCTTCTTCATATCTACCTGAGTTCTTTGGCTTAAAGTCTCAGTTAAACTCCTATCTTTTACAAAGAGCCTTGCCTCATCCCCCTTAATGCTAGTACCTTGCTTCTATTGATTATCTCCATGTGCGTCTATTTATGCAGCTTTAAAATAATATCCACCTTTTTAGCTACTGTGATCATATGTTAATTCATTATGAATTTCAAGATCACTTTTATTAAGTCTTGCTAGGTGCTAAGCCCCAGGCCCATGCCCTTTTACTAATTAGGCTTAAAACCCCATGCCCACCCCCTTTTGCTGATAAGGTAAGAAGCCTTCAGGCCCTAAGAAGGGTATATATACTGGAGGTTAACATTTTGCTTTGGTGCTCTCACTCACTAAAAGAGTGTCATGTGATTTGACCAGATGGGAGTCTGGGTAGCTGCTGGAGCCCGCGAGCTTGAAAACCCAGATGTTAGTGCCTCTTTCTCTGGTAACTATGTATTTCTTTGGTCAGACAGCTAGAGGCCTGTGTGTTGATAATTTTGTATGTTTGCTCTGTTCATATTGTCTCTCTTTTTAATTTCTGTTCATATTTGCTCTGAAGTTGAGGGTGCTGACTTTTCCCCCTAACTTAGTGAATGATACATGTATGTTTAATTAAAGTGAGATTCTTAACCCCTTCAAGTTGCTTTCCTTAGAAAAGCAGATCAAAGGACCTGTGTTAGCAGCTTTCCTGTGTGCTGGTGCTGTTGGTCTTAACAGCCCTGGTCTTACAGCAGCTGCTAGCAACATTTTTGTTGCAGATACCTAATGGGAAATGGTAATGTTTATCTTCCCTTTTTACTTTCCTAGGTATTAATTGACCAAAATGTCCAAGATGAACTATACCATGGTGACTGAGTTCATTCTCTTGGGACTGACTGACCATCCAGAGTTGCAGCCTGTACTTTTTGTAATATTTTCAGTAATCTACCTCATCACTGTAGTGGGGAATGTGGGAATGATCGCACTGATCAGGAGTGACCCCAAACTTCACACTCCCATGTACTTTTTCCTTAGCCACTTGTCATTTGTGGATCTTTGTTATTCCACCAATGTCACCCCTCAGATGCTGGTCAATTTTTTATCTCAAAGAAAAACCATTTCCTTTGTTGGCTGCATCATACAGTTTCATTTTTTCATTGCCTTTGTAATCACTGATTATTACATGCTCGCGGTTATGGCCTATGACCGTTATGTGGCTATCTGTAATCCACTGCTCTATAGTAGCAAAATGTCCAAGAACATCTGCATCTCACTGGTCACAGCACCCTATGTCTATGGCTTTGTCAATGGCCTGATACAAACTATCCTGATGCTCCGTCTATCTTTCTGTGGCCCTAATGAGATTAACCACTTCTACTGTGCTGACCCACCTCTCATGGTCCTCTCCTGCTCAGACA
>CM053623.1:449036348-449058321 GCA_028646595.1 Phalanger gymnotis | reverse complement strand
GACCTGAGGAGGGAATACCATACACACTCAGTTGGATATCTTACCCCACAGGAAAGAAGCAGGAAGAAGATAAAAAAAAGGAGATGATAGAAGGGAGGGCAGATGGGGGAGAAGGTTATCAAAAACAAACACTTTAGAAAAGAGACAGGGTCAAGGGAGAAAATTCAATAAAGGGGGATAGGTTAGGAAGGAGCAAAATATAGTAAATCTTTCGCAACATGGGTATTGTGGAAGGGTTTTACATAATGATACGCATGCAGCCTATGTTGAATTGCTTGACTTCTTGGGGAGATTGAGCGGGACGGGAAGAGGGGAAAGATTTTGGAACTCAACGTTTTTAAAAACAGATGTTCAAAAACAAAAACAAAAAATTTTTTTTGCATGCAACTAGGAAATATGATACACAGGCAATGGAATGTAGAAATTTATCTTGCCCTACAAGAAAGGAAGGGAAAGGGGGATGGGAGGAGAGTGGGGTGACAGAAGGGAGGGCTGACTGGGGAACGAGGCAACTGGAATATACGCCATCTTGGAGTGGAGGGAGGGTAGAAATGGGGAGAAAATTTGTAATTCAAACTTGTGAAAATCAATGCTGAAATCTAAATATATTAAATAAATTAAATTTTAAAAAATAAAAAAAAAAGCTTCTTTTGTATCAGTGATACATTGTGACCTACCAATTGCAGTCAACCAGGTTCTTTTTAGGTGAACATTCATTTGAATGCTACAGAGACTGTGATATCATAGCCAGACTGTATCATCTGTTTAAAAGATGAACCTTTGTTAAGAGCAGATGTTCAGATACATTAAAACATTAACACAATTTCCCAAAGCTTATTTCATCAATTTTCCTCCTCTATTAATTCCTGCATCCGTATCATAGTTTCTTTGCAACTCATCCAAGGTATATATCCTTCTCTCTATAGGTTTTCATCAACCTCGTATCATATCCTAGACAATAAACATTTTTCATGCAGTCTTTTTTTTATCTTCTTTGGATAGATAGAATTGTTTTGAATATTTTAAAGAAATTGGACAAAATAACAAAGAAAAACTTGTTTCTGTCGCAACAAGCTGATAAAAATCAATGAAACTTGTACTTTTTCTGCCAATTTGAAGTATGACTTTGAATTTTGTCTAGCACTCAGAATTGAAGTACTGTTTTTCATTCATTCTTTCATTTGTTCATTTTCCTAAACTCATTTAGATGTGAGTGATTTACTGTTGTTGTTTGTTTTTTCCAATGGACAATCCTTCTTCAGTGCCTTGGCAGGGCCTTAATTGACAAGTCATAGCTTATAACTTTGAGAATATCATTGGTAACCTTTTATTTACTAATTCATCCATTTTTTGTTCAGTTTTCTATCTTGCAGCTTACCATGAGGTTTTAAATTACTTTAAAAATAACTATGTAATTCTTTCAGCTTTTCTCAAAATGGTCATTTTTATTATTCCTTATTTAAGAATCCACATATAGCACCTTTTTGATTTTAGATTCACTGATTCTTAGAATTAATAATAAAAATTAAACCTGTTTAAGCTATCACATTGATTGAATTTTTGATTGAAACAAGTATAATGTGCAATGTGAGAAATAATCGTCTTACCAAACATTCCACCTGGCCATGAGTGAATTTAGGAAAAAAAAAAAAAGATTTTTATTTCATGTCATTTTTGATAGTGACCCGACCTTAAACCCTTTGTGAAAAAAGGGTCACTTCTTAGGTGCAAGCACACCCTAAGACAATTACAAAAGCTTTTTATAACCCTCCTGATTCGAATTTCCCTCTTGTGTCCCATTGGTCAAGTTGGAGTTCACAGCCTATCTGAAAACACCTAAACCCCACTCCCTGATTACATCTTCTCATTTCGATGTTTCAGTTCCCCCTTCTCCCTTTCATCCTCATACTTTATCCTTTATTTAATAAATGCTTTTTTAGTTTCCTCCCAGTTTGTCTGCATCAGAAAGCATGAGAAAGGAATATTCTGAATTGCTAAGAGAATTGACAAAAGCTGTGAGTTGAATCTTCAAACCCAGAATATTCATGAGAATGAGTCCCATTATCTAAGACAGTGTCTGGATTAAAGAACCTCATCCTTTGTGAACCACACCTGGTCCTACAGTTGTTGAAACACAAGAAAAAGGCTTTCTCAGAAGAAAGAAAAGGAGCCTACTTTTAGATATGGTGATTTTCAAGTGGACAACATCCCCCACTCTACTAGCAGTTTTATCTGTTACATTAACCACCAGTATTACTTCAAATCATGTTTCATATAATTTTTGTGGAAACAAAATGCAATCATTCCTTACAGCAGTGATGGTGGTGGTTTTATTGCATGTTTCTTTCCTTGAAGCAGTTCTTGAAGTGTAGTGTTCAGGTTAGGACTTTTTTCTTGTGACAATGGATTGCTTCATTCTTTTCATTTGTCTCCTCAGTCACAACAGGTCCATTTAAGAATGTCATCATAGAAATAGCAATTAAATGCCTGGGAGCTAATAATCTTCATATAGGGGACTTCAGCATTCATATTGATACTTCCTCATGTCTCAATTGCTTAGTATATTAATTTACCATGACCTACTCCATCCTACTTCAGCCATGCACAACGATGACCATGTCCTTAATCTTGCCATTACCCACAAATATACCACTTCCATATTCATGAATTCTGAAATACCCTTATCTGTTTGCAATCTTCAGGCTTATCACTTTTTTTAACTTTCCAATACACAAACCCTGCTCTTCTTCTGTACTGTGATACCCAATTCCTCTACCCATTAGTTCCCTCCCAAGCCATCACCCCTACATTATCCACATTTGCCTTTCCCAATTGTGATCCCTTGTTGAACTAGTTCACTTCTTCACTATCCTGATCTCTTGAATCCCTTGCCCGTCTTATATCACTGATGAGGGCACAGTCTCTGGGAACCCCCTTGAATCTGGAACACAGTCTGTGGGAACCCCTTTGAACTGTCCTTGAATCTTCCAACTAGATCTGGCCTTCCCCTAAGGCCATAAGCCTTACATTATCATTAGGCCCAAATCTCTACCTCAGCCTTGCCTTCTTGTTACTGTAGATATGCATGCCTTCAGTTACTTCCCAACTCTTAATCTTGGTTCCTGGACTCCGACCTCATTCTGTCCTCCTTAGACTCCTCCTCAGAACCCTCCCTAAAGCCCTCCTCTAGTCACCCCAGACCACCCCATAATCCCTCCTACAATCTTTGTGTGTGTAATCTTCATCTTGCCTCCATGAAGGTTCTCAGATTCAATCTAGCTCAGCTCAGATTGAATCTGGCCCACTTGTGAAAACAGGTGTCACAAAGGGTGGGATTTCTTAAGACAACCCTTTATGATGAATCCCTAATAAAGTTTGTCTTTTCCCTTGGCTGAGAAGGCTTGAGACGAATTCTTTCTGCAGGACCCAGTGTGTCGGTATTTTGGGGTCATGAGCACCCCTAAAAACCCATAGTCCCCCCTATCATGATTTTGCTTTAACCTCTTCATCACCAGTTGTAGTCTGCCTTGTAATCAACCTTGATTATTCCCACCAACTGCTGCCTTTGCACCTACATACATACTGTTGAATGAAGATAGAGAAAAATCAAAACCGTGCCAACTGGGTTCACTACAAATTTATATTATGTCATGTTAGATGAGCCCACACTGCTGCAAAGCAATCCATTTTACACTTCCCTAATAAACTCAGTATCCCACTTACCATAGTAACTCTTCCAAACCTTTTTATTTCTCCTTAAATTACCCATAGTTCATACTCTCCCACCCCCATCAGCTGAAAACTTTGGCTCGTATTTTACTGAAAAAAAAATTACCAAGAGCTCCCTGTTTGCCCCTCCTTCTCTTCATCTCATATTACTTGGATATCACCTCTCACTATCTCCTTCATCCCTTTCTATCCCAAAGAGGTAGTCTTTCCAAAGGCAAACTGCTCCACCAACATAAACAACTCCCTTTTATCCTGTCCCCTCCAGCAGATTATCCCCTTCATCTTCCTCACTTTCTTACTTATCTTTAAACTCTTTCCTATCTTTTGACTGCTTTCCTACTACCTACAAACATACCCATGCCTACACCTTTTTGGGGGGAAGGTGTGAGTTGAAATTATCTATTCAGTCATTTCATTTTGATTTTATCTATTTGTCAGTATTGTATCTATGTTTTTTTTCTGGGTTTACTTTTGATTTTATAGTTTAAAAAATTGATACTTTATTAAACCTTTTTATTTTCAATTTCATTATTTTTTTGACATGAGAACTGTTCTTTAAAAAATTTTTTTTTTGAAATAACCAATTTTCTTTTCTCCATTCCACCCTTCCATCATCACTCCTCATTGAAACAAATATTCTTAGTCAAGCAAAACAAACTTCTACACTTGGCCTTTAAATAATACATACATACATACATATGTGTATGTATGTGTGAGTGTCTGTTTCTATGCTTCAGTCTGGATTATGAATTCTTAACCTCTCTGCCAGAAAATAGGTAGCATGTTTCATCATAGATCTGGAATCATGCTTGGTCATTGTGTTGATCACTTCATTAAATCTTTTAAAGTCGTTTATTTTTACAATATTTGCAATATTACAATAAATTATTCCCCTTATTCTGTAAACTTCACTCTGCATCAGGTCATATAACTTTTCCTAGGCTTCTCTGAAACTATCCCTTTCATTTCTAATACAATAGTATTCCATTACATTCATATACTATAATTTAACTGTTAACCAATAGATAGGCTCTCCCTTAGTTTCCAGTTCTTTGCCACTACAAAAAAAAAAAAGTTGCTATAGATATTTGCTGGAGAATTCTCTCAATGGAGAGTAAAGGAATCTCTTGGGAGAGGAGTTCTGATGATTTAGCATCAAAGATAGAAGGTTAGACTGAAAGCATAAGTATTAACATGCCAAAGAGACCTCTCTAGGGAGCAACCTCATCTTCCAATGGTTCAGATTTAGTTTTTCGTAATTTTTCTGTCCTTCTTAGGGTACACCACCATTCACCAACTTTCTGCCACACCGTAGGATAGATAAATAACAACTTTCTCAAGAGAGGAAGGAATAGAAGAAAGGAGGAATCAGTCAAGGATAAAAGGAAGAGGGGTGTTCTGGGAGAATATTTTCCGTAAAGCTGGGTTTGTAATCAGAATGAGACAACATTCCCTGTTCAAGTGTGAAAGGATGTGAACAAATACTTTTTTTTACTTGTGTCCATTTAGACAAAACTACAATGATGAATAACCATTAAACAAAATGTGCAGTTGTTTTATCCAAGAACATTAAATAGTTTTTGTTGTTGTTCAGTTGTGTCAGACTTGACTCCCTGGACCATAGCATACCAATACTGTCCATGGGGTTTTCTTGGTGTTAGAAATACTTCACTCCTTTTTCCTTCTCAGGAAAATCTACTTCTTTTTCTTTTTCTTTTTTTTTTCTTTTCACAACAGCCTCTTTAATCAGTCTGGTCCTGAGATGCTTAACAGTCTATGGGCAAGAGTGTGGAAGCATGAGAACCATTTGAAATTAATGAGATACGTCTTTCTTCTCCTTCAGTGTTTTCTAATGAAGTTTTTTTAATATCCCAAACGAGCCCCAATATTGTTAGAAATACCATGAATTTTACCTGGCCATGAGTGAATTTAGAAAAAAAAAAGATTTTTGTTTCATACATTTTTTTGACGGGGTGACTTGACCTGGCACAAGCCTGGTTAAGCTAGTTACAAAAGTTCTTTTTACAATTCCTCCAGATTTGAAGTTCAAGCCCTAACCCTCCTTGGTGAGCTTTCACCAAACCTCACCCCTTGATTACATCTTCTCATTTCCACATTTCAATCTCCCCCTCCCTTCACATCCACATACACTTTATTCTTTATATTTTTGGTTTCATTTCCATTTGTCTGCATCAGATAGCATGAGAAAGGATCCCTCTCAGTTGCTGAAGAGATTTGACAAAAGCATGAGTTTGAAGATTTGAACCCAGGATATCAATGATAAAAGACTCATTATTTAATACCTAATCTGGATTTAATGGCTTTTATCCTTTTGTGATTGACACTTGGCCTGGCAGTTCTTTTGAGATACAGGAAAAAGCCATAGAACAAAGAAAGTAGTCTGCCTCTTAGATATGTTGATTTTCAAGTGGCCAAACTCTTCAGCTGCCTCTAAAAGCAGTTTTATTTCCTATAATTAGCCACCAGTATTGCTTCAAATCATATTTTCATACAATCTCTGTGGAAACAAAATTCAATCATACTTTACATTGGCAAAGATACTGGAGTGCTGTTTACTTCTCCAGTGCATTAAGGCACATAAAGGTTAAGTGACTTGCCCATTAAAATCACATAGCTAGTGAGTGTCTGAAGGCAGATTTGAACTCAGGTCTTCCTGACTCGAGGCCTAGCACTCTGTCCACAGAGCGCCAACCTGCCTCCCATTAAATAGTTATTATAACAATAGATGAGACCATAGGCTTTACCATGTCCTTGCACAGTTTGTAGCATTTTATTTTTTTCCTTCAGGAGAGACTTTCCACTATTAGGTCTCCAGATGGTTGGAGATTTGATCCATCAAGATATGATGAAATGATTGAAGTTCCTATTTTCCCCCACTTTTTCTCTATACAAACTGGTTATTTTCTTCTTTTTTCTTTTCCTTTTTTTTAAATCACTTTGGGGTACAGGCTTAATAGTAGTATCACTGGATCAAAGAACATGCAGCATTTAAGAAATTTTTGGTCATAGTTCCCAAAGATTTTACAAAATGGGCTTATTTTTTCAGCTACTCTGAGGCTGTTAAAGCTCTGGAGTTTTGGAATATTGCCTCATTGCTATATATTTTTTTCACATATTCATTGTTTCTGTGATTTGTTTCCTTACCCACTTACTTTTAAGGTTGTTAGTGAGTTTGCATTTAGGTCTATGTTTTGATTTTGTTTCTTTAGTTCATTACTATGGGGGTATAGATTCTAAAGATTATATAATTTTGGCTTAAAAACATTTATTCATATAATATATTCATTGAAGATGTAGAAGGCAATGAGGTAGAATACTGCATATATACTGTCAGACATAGTTGAACTGTTAACTGTTTCTGTTGAACTGCTTTTTTCTCATTCTTAAAGAAAACATTTTCATATCACTGAAGGGTAGTAAAGGAGTTACCTAGTTTTGACAGAAAAATAGGGAAGAGAGAAATTGGAATTGAGCTGATAGAAAAAATAAGCAATAATAGTAAGATAACATTTAAAAACAAACAAATATCCATGTTATCGTGTTGTAGGATTACATCAAGTTGAGTTCTTTTGAAAGTGATTTTTGAGCATCTATCATATGGTTGTGAATTGAGAGGAGAGTTGAATTGGATATCCAAAATCTCTTCTAGTTCTAACGTTTTTTGTAACACTTATGTTACATCTTTTCATTATGGATCAGCAATGTTTCAGTGATTAAGATAGTAAGAAAACTCTTAGTTTTTAAGTCACTTTCTTGATTTAATTAAAAGAAGGGCATAATTACTATTGCTTAAGGCCTTCTTCAGAGCATCCTTCACCTCCTTATTCCTCAAACTGTAAATCAGGGGATTTAACATGGGAATGATCACTGTATAAAAGACTGAGGCCATCTTATCTGTATCAAGGGAATGGTTTGAGCTGGGCTGTAAGTACATAAATATTAAGGTCCCATAAAAAATGGTGACAGCCACCATGTGTGAGCCACAGGTAGAAAAAGCTTTACGCCTACCTTCAGCTGACTGTATCTTTAGAATTGCAGAGATAATATACATGTAGGAGACAAAGACAATCAAAAAGGAAGAAATAAGCATAATTCCTGCACAGGCAAAAATCCACATTTGTTTGAAATGGGTGTCAGAGCAGGACAGCTTCAAGAGAGGCATGTCATCACAATAGAAATGGTTGATAATGTTAGAACCACAGTAGGAGAGGCGGAATGTGAGGATAACATGGTAGAGTGCGACCATCAAACTGTAGATATAGGGAGCAGCTACAAGCTGAATACAGATTTTAGGAGACATCAAAACCATATACAGCAAGGGGTTGCAAATTGCCACATAGCGATCATAGGCCATGGAAGCTAGCAACAAGCATTCTGCATTCATGAAGTTAATAAAACAACCTAGTTGAGTAGCACATGCATAGAAAGAGATTATGTTTTTCTCATATAAAAAGTTACCCAACATCTTTGGTGTGATTGAAGAAGAATAACAAAAATCTACAAATGCCAAATGACTTAGGAAGAAATACATTGGCGTTTTTAGTCGTGAGTCCATTCTAATGACTGTGATGAGACCCAAATTGCCTACCATTGTGAACATATAGATGGACAAGAACATTATGAAGAGGGGCATCTTCAGCTCCTGCTTATCAGTGATGCCCAAGAGGATGAACTCAGTTACCCTGGTGAAATTAATCTCAGCCATTTATTCCATCTGGGAGCCTAAATGAGAGATCAGAGAAAATAAACCAATTAGGTGCTACCCGTCTTCCTCTCCTCTAAATTGTTTTCTTCACTACCATGATCGTAACTAGCAATAATTAATAACTCACAATGTTTCATTTTGGTTTTATAGTTTACCAAATATTTACCTTAAATTAACCATGTGAGATCAGCAATGCAAGGATTACCATTCTCATTTTGTAGCTGAGAACACTGAGGGTTTTTTTTTTCCATCTATGATCACACAATTGAGTGTCTGCAAGATGTTGCTTTTCCAACCATACTGTACTACCTTACCCTCAACGTAAGAAGTATTATGCTTACCCATTACTTGGCATGGATGCTATGTTTAGCTTTTATTTTTTGCCTCTTCTTATCCAATTCAACAAGCATGCTTTAGTCATTTACCATGTGCAAAGCACTCTTCTAGATTCTAGGAATTCTCCAAAATGGAAAACTGTTCCACCCCCAGGAAGCTTATATTCTACAGAATTTGAGACAACATTCCAAAACATAATGAATTTTAATGACATAGAGAACAGTAACAAGAAAAACTTACAATGTAAGGTTGTGTTTTAGTTTATTATAATTATAATTACATTAGAATAACAGTAGAAGAGACTCTGTTGTATGCCATTCTTTGTATCCCCAGTGCTCAGCACTTTACGTAGAACATAGAAAGCTCTTGGTAAGTGCCTGTTGACTAGCTGATTTGAGTTGTAGGAATGTAAATATTCAAGAAGTTCAAGAAAAGAAGAAAACAAGCATTTATTAAGTGCCTACTACATGTCAGGCAGTATGCTAAGTGCTTTACATATATCTCATTTGATTCTGACAAGAACCTTGGGAGGTAGGTGATATTAATACCCATTTTATAGTTTAGGAAAGTGAGGCAAACGGAAGCTAAATGACTTATCCAGGTGTACATAGCTCAAAAGTGGCTTGAGGCCTTATTTGAACTCAGATATTTCAAACTCAGGCCCAGCACTCCAACCACTGCACCATCTCTTCGAGATAATAGGCTAAAGTGAGGAAGTAATATTTCCAGTTATGAGAGAAAACCTGCATGAATAGACAGAGATGAAATATGGAAAGCTTAGTTAGGGAAATAGTACATAGTCCTGTTTGACTAGAATGCAGAGTACTCGTGAGGGAGTAATATGTACTCATTTTTTTTATGTTTAAAATGTTTCAATAACTATTTCAATGTGATTGTTTCCTGAAGAGGCCTATTATTTTAGTTTATATGTTTAAAAACATTATTCTGTGTCATATTCCATTGGTTTTACACAGATTTCCATCAGGGACCATGATACAAAAAATAATAATGGTGGTAATAATGATGATAATAATAATAATAATAATAATAATAGTTAAGAATCCCTATTCTGTATGCTGGATCTGGACCTAGACTGAAGGAATTGAAATATTAAGCCGAGGCCTTTTTTATGTTAGAAGGAGAAGAGTCACTGGGATTCTTGATCAAGGAAATGACATATTCATAATTGCTTCTTTTGTGGAATACAGTTTTCCATATTTTGAATTTCGTGAAACATTTAAGATCACTCTTATCAAAAACCCAGAATCAAGAATAGGACAGAATTGTAGTAATACCAGTAATGGAAAACAAAGAAGATGGCAGTGACCATGAACAGTGAATCTAATTATAAGATAATTACATTGTAATATTTTTTCCGACTGAATTTCTAGCATTATAAGTTGTATGATTCCAGTACCTGGCATGGTGTCTGGCAGCTGCCAAGTAACCAGAACAGCAGTAATAAATATAACCTCATCTGCTTAGGGGACCATAGAGCATTTTTAATTTTACAGCTGATTTGTTCTGTCAATTCCATTGAGCCAGTATTCAGTTCATTTGTGAGTTTTGCCAAGGAGGGAAGGGTTGATTGGACATGTAGTAAATACAGCCACCAGTTGAGACAGTTTTGCCACTTTTCAAGTGATTATTTTTATGTTCTGTAAACCTAACCTAAACTACAAAATCCTATCTTAAACACAGAAAGAATATGAATACCTTGTTCTCTGTAAGGTGTTTGTGTGTGTGAATATGTGTGGGTGTGTGAGAGAGAGTGTGTGTGTGTGTGTGTGTGTGTGTGTGTGTGTATGTATGTGTGTGTAGAAGTTACCAAAGCTGACTGAGCAGGGCGATGCATCAGGATATAGTGACATGCTAGTGAAAGCAGCTCAGTCAGAAGAAAGATGAGAATAAAGTACATTTACCTTGATTTTTTTTTTCCTCAAAGATTTCATGAGTATACTACAAAACCAGTAACAATAACAGCAATGCCCAAACAAACAAAAAAAGCTACCTTCTCCTGAGTTCTGGATTCTTGTTCTTAAAGAATTAAGATAACAGCTCATGGAAGGTGAAATCTCAACCTATTCTGCATAACATCTGAGTCCTCTACAGGGGCCTTATTGGTCTTTCCCAATGCAGCCATCTCCTCTCCCAAACCCCACCCATTAGTGGTTCTCAAAATACTATACAGGGAACTCATTAAGCTGCAATGGATTGGGCGACCTCACCATCATTTGCCCTTAGTCTATATGATTGTATACTGAGTGACACAGTGAGAAAAATCAAATTGATTCCAGTTCTTAATTCTATTTTTGTGATTCCATTTGTAGCTGATGTTTAAAAATTTTTTCCCTGTATTTTGTATAACTACCTAAATCTCTTTAACTCTGATTTGAGTTCATAGTTCAGCCTTTTTCTCTGAGCTATTGTCCCATAAATCACCTTAAGTCAAAGAAATATATTATTTTTACACATCTTACTGTAAAATTAAGGGAGATGTGTTCTCATTCACAAGATCTTCAAGATGCAGGTGGGTACCAGGAATTTTGTTATTTCTGTTCCACTAGCAAGCCCTGCAGGATGTAGATAGGCTCCATAAATCAATCAGCCTTCCTTAATGACAAGGAGGGGTTGTTGCTACCCCTGCATTCCAAATTTCCAGCCAAGTATATTGTTTTCCCATCTATGATGCTCCAAGCTTTGTAACAAATCATACTGTTTTCCCCATCTTTGATGCTGCCTTCTGGCTTTTGGATGCTCATCTTTTTATCTGTAAAAATTATCTGTCTCTCCACATTCTAAGTCTTTTTGTTTGCTAGGGATCTAAAGACCCCTTTTATTGGTAATTGATAGTCTTACCAATACACTGAATGTGCTTGAATCTTTGTGCCTCAGTTTACCTTAATTTCAATCATGACAATAGAAAAAGCTTTAAGGGTGAGCTAACAGATACACAAGTAGGATGGTAATATCAATGACAATTTTTCAAAGTCTCACTTAACCTCAGAGCCCTATTGACTCATGTGCTCACCTGGTAACTGCTTGCCTATTGTCTTGAACTCAGCCTGGTGTCATTACCAGCTTCTCCACCTAGCTTTGGGGGCGGGGGCGGAGATGGAGAAGAAGAAGAGGGAAGAAAAACATTTCCCCCCTGTGATGAAATGTGTCTGTTACACTACTTTCAGGGAAATTACCCCCTTCCTCTTTTCATGATTCTTCTTTTGTCTTTTTTTCATCTAGCCTTCTCCCCATTTATAAATGTTACTCATTTTCCCCACAGAATTACTAATATGGAAATGTTTTACATAATTACACACATATAACCTATATCAGATTGCTTACCATCTCAGAGAGGGGTGGCAGGTGGAATTTGGAACCCAAAACTTAACAACAAATGTTAAAAATTGTGGGGTTTTTTACATGTAATTGGGGGGACATATTTTAGAAATAAGTAAATGTTACTCATTGTTGTCTGTAGCCATCATTTAAAAAATGTTCTTCATAAATTATCATGACAGTCCTTTCAAATTCTCAAATTTCTCCCTCCCCATTAATTTTACTGGTATTAAAGAAACTTTCTGACAAAAGGCCATTAAGGTTATGTAGGTACCAGAAGACAATGCAGTTATGTTCACTAGTTCACTGATTACTAATTGTTCATCAGCCATGTGTTAGACATGTTCTTGTTAATAAATAGCAACTGTCCAACCTATGTGGTCAAAGCTGTTTCTCTCGCCTTTGTTTAGAAACACATCCTTGAGAATTCATGTGTTACATAAAATTTCTAATTTAAATCATATTCCTAGTTATCAAACCATAGATTTAGAGCTGGAAAAGTCCCCAGAAGTTATATTGGCTAACCTTTTAATTTAACAAAGATAGAAATTTGTACCTCAGAATCATTCAAATAACAACATGACAGAGGTGGGTAAAATTCAAACTTTTATACCTTGAACACTATTCTAGTGGGCTTTCTACTGTACCATGCTACGTTTTCCAAAAGATGATAAGAAGTCATGGTCAAACAGATCTGTTTTCATAATTCTTAAATGTATCTGTCCCAAAAATCTGTTCAGCTTTTTTAGTGATTAATATGGTGTTCACCTGCCTCATTCTCATAGATTCTGACAGTGGTGTTATTAGTCATTGTTTTTACCAAATTAATAACTATTAAAATGATGCCTCTTAACTATTTAGCTGATGTAAAATATGAATCAGTTTGTTGGAGAATAAACATTCTGAAATACACTTACCTACCTAGAATGAGGAAACAGCTGTTTCCTTACAAGTTTTTGGCGCCACAGCTATGTACAAGGTTTTATTGGTGTCTGCGTCCCAAAAGGAAACTATCTTCTGTCTCTGAAGAACATGACTCACTCAGTCTTTAAGAAAGAAATTAAGTACAAACTCCCTAGGGAACCCAAAGTAGATAACTTAGAAGCTGCTTTGGGGTTTCTTCAGGACTGAAAACCTAAAGCTGTTTCTCACTGACAAGGAACATAACAAAAGGAATTCATTGAGAACAAAACTTATTGGAGAAAATAGTTTTTGTTCTTTTAAATGTATTCCATTTTTTGCTATCGCTAATAAAATAACAATCCGTAACTCAAGGTTTTGTGGGCTTGTCAGATAAATCGTACGCTTTTTCAAGGGTCATCTGAAATCCCAGTTTCCATTGTGATTGCTTTCCTGATGACTTCAGTTCATAGTGACCTCTCCCCAAAGCCATTATAAGTCTTTCTTGTACATAGAGCAATTTCAGTCAAGCAGGCGTGTGGGTATATGTTTATGCAAAAAGAGAGAGAAGGAGAGGGAAAGGGAAAAGGAGGTATGAACATTTCTATGTTTGGTTGAGTTAGGCTAGAGACAAAGGTCACAGAAAGTAAGAGAGTTCATAACTCAGAGGATAGAGGATTTGAAATGAACAAGAGTGATGGAGGAGAAGACTAGGACAAATTTTGAAAGTGTTAGGAAGGAGGGACAATTTCCTAGGTGTCCATAGATGATAACAACAAGGATCTAGACCAGATGGACTAAAATTTATTGTTGCTCGTAATTATTCTCCTCAGTTCTACTGTTGCTTTCCTGTTTCTGTTCCATGCTTCCCTTCTTTCAATTGTGTTAGTTTTTATAAACACTTCCTATTCTTTTATAATTCACTTCCCCTCCTTACCTTTCTAGTCTTTTTACACTTTACTCCATCCTGAAAACTACCTTTCATAAGTAAGAATTAATAAGAGAAGGGGTAAAAGTCAGCAAAACTAACCACTATATCAGCTGAGTCTCAAGAGTATATGCAGCAATCTAAAGGAATTTCCCACCTCTTCAAAGATGGTAAGGAGGTGATTTTGCCTTTCATAATTTCAAGCTCATTTAACGAATCATAACTTGTTCCCCACTTGTGAAGTCCTGTTCTTTGTTCTGTATTCCCCAAAACTATAAAAGAGAGTTATCATTTGGGGTCTTAGCTTTGCTGAGGAAGCTGAGATCCTATTTATTGATAAATGAGTACTTTACTAATAAACTGATCATTCTCAGAACTTTACATCTCAGTTTACCTTAATTTTAACTGTTGTATGGTAAAGATTTTCATTCACTAGCCTGATCTCTTTGAGTGGAGTAGGTTTGTTGTGAAGTACAGCACTGGATGTGAGTGTAGTGCAAAGGAGCCATTCTAATTGTTACAAGCCAGTGTTTTCCAATCAATGAGGTAATGCCAACCCTAACCCTAAGTTATATAAGTTATATATATGTACATATATATATATATATACACACATATATACTCATATATATCATATATAATAATAATTATATAATGCATATTTAAATTTTCTAATTAGTCCCAGAAGAAATGAGGTCTATGGCTGTGGATATAATCTTCCACGAATAAGCAAAATATTTAGAAAAATATTCCTAAAGACAGCTTTTTCCTAAAAAAACTTCATTGATAGTCACCAGGCTTTTCCATAAGGATAGATTATTTCATTTTAGCATTTTCACATTATTGACCATTTTGAATTTCTCACCATCATTCAAGTAGTTTCAATATGAATAGGAAATACTAATATTGAGGTTTAGGGGTGCTGAGTCCCTGAAATAGTGACATGTGGGTCCTGCCCAAATGAATTCAACCCAAACTTTCAGCCAAAAACAAGGTTTATAAGAACACTGATAGAAGGTAGGAGTGATTCTAAAAATCTAGACTCTTAAGGAGTCTGAGCGTATTCATGGAGGCAAGATGGATCTTTTGTACAGAAGACTGTGGGAACAGAGAAGTATAGATGAAATTTAGAGACTGGCAGTCTAGAATAGGGCCAGGTGCGGACAATAAAAGGGTAGTTACTTAACTGGGATGGGCCAGTTGTCTCAAGTGAATTCCAAGGACCTGAGCCAGGTAGGAAAGTCCAGGGGCCTTTCTTTTTTTGGGGTCCAGATCCCAAAGATATGGTATTTTCCTTTTGGGGATTGTGATCTCATCTCTATAATTAGGTCTTATGATCTGGTTTGAGCTAGTTCAAGTACACTCCTGGATTGAACCTATAATTAAGAAATTTTAATCTGGCAGTAATACAAAAGATGAATTCCCTTATTCTTCACAGCCAGGGAGGAAGTGTGGAAAAATGTGTTGGGAGGCTACTGCAATAGGTCTGTCAGGGTGTGCAGGTAGTTTCTACAGTCTTGGTGGCAGTGGACAATAGAAAGAGACAGGGGGGGAATAAGATCTGAAAGGTTTTGTGGAGGTGGATATTGTCTCCCTCTTCTCTATATAGCCAGTTTAATCAAGGGAGAGAGGAAAAAATGGGTTGGGAGGGGGATAAGAGGAGGGATAGGGAATAAACCCAATTTTAGAAATGTCAAATTTCTAAGAGAATGACTACAAAATGATCCCCTCTATAAGCAGTGAGTGCATTTCCATTAAAGTTGGATGTCCCATACAATATAAACCCACACCTAAGGCTTTTACACATAATGCATATTTCAATAATGTACATAATTCCTTTGTTAAGAATTTAAAGAACGAGTTGAAATTCATTTTATCTCTGTCTCTCTCTGTGTCTGTCTCTTTCTGTCTCTGTCTCTCTCTCTCAAAGAGCACAACTATGTACCCAGTAGCCGCTTAATGACATTGAATTAAAGGCTAGACTGGGATGTAACTCCAAAAACTTTCCTAAGCTTAACCTTTTCTAAACCCTCCCACACTATTTGTCATCCATTGTCTATTTGAAGACTTCCAATAAATTGGAATCCTCAACATTCTGAGGCTTCTCAATCCACTATTGGGTAGTAATAAGTATTAGGACGATTTTTCATACCTCCAACCTAAATCTTATTTGTTTGAACTTTTCACTCACTTGTAGTTTGGCCTTTTTTTGACCAATGGTTGCCATTTAGTTGTTCATGAACTCCTTAGAAGATTATAATAATTGTGCAAAGGGGTCTCTGCTTAAATAAATAAATAAACTTTAATGGCACCTTAAGCAGTAAATAATTGTCCAATTATGTTACATACATATAGATATATTTTTTCATCTCTGACAACAATCATGTACATATTTGAAGCATTGTAGGTTTATTTCTATAGCAATTTTAAATAATCATAATTATATACACAACAATTTTGATGTTTGTGCAGCAAGTACATAGAACCGATAGCTTCTAATTAAGCATAACATCATTTATTGTGGTTTCTCAGCCTGTTATCAAATTGTTTCCAAACCATCATATCATCATTCAACATTCTAGTGCAAACTGATTCCCAATGGTCAGACATATGTTCATACTCTCTTTTGCATTGTGTTTATTACACAATTCTGTTCACTCTAGCTCCTTCACGTTCCTCTGTTACATTGTGATTTGGGAATTGTATATTTTTATCTGTGTAATCGCATTACCTGTCCATTAGGAATATTGCATTCTTGGAGGACAAATGTCATACTCTATGAAAACAATGACTAGAGCATATGTACATTATAAGATATCTTCAAACCATCACAAACCATAAAAAATGTTATGTAGAAATCAACATATTGCTCCTTATTACAGTATTATGGCTGTTTTCCAGTGTAAACTTGTCTTCTACTGATTTTTGCATGAACTAGTTGGTAATACTGTCAGTCATTCAGCATACTTTCTGTGAGTGTGTAGTTAGTAAGGGTTCCATTGGTAGAAAAAAAGAAAGTAATGCGTGAAGACATTCTTTCCTTACAAAGATTAATTTATATGTAAACACTGTGAAAAAAAATTAAGTAACATATACAAATGAACTTTAAGTAACTGTATTGTTTAATACAGCACCTTTCATTAACTAGTAGAAAATTGTTGTATATCATACCTAGTTATTAATTTGTTTGGTTAGCTGACTTAAGTGTTAAAAATAAATTCTGATTTCAGCTGGAGAGCTTATAAAATATTTTTTGGGGGCGGAGCCAAGATGGCAGAGTGAAAGCAAGTACTTACCTGAGCTCTCCCGCACGTTCCTTCAGATACCTCTAAAAAATGAATCTGAACAAATATTAGAGTGGCAGAATCTACTAGGAGACAGAGTGTGGCAGATTTCCAGCCTAGGACAACCAGGAGGGTCAATGGGAAAGATCTTTTGCACCAGAGAGAAGAGCACAGAGCATGAAGGTCTGCACCTGATCAGAGCAGAGCAGGAGCAGGCCCTGGCAGAATGAATCACAGGTGGCAGTGGCAATTGTCAAACCTCTCAGTGCAGGACAGGGGTCTGTCAGAGCTGGGTGAGACAGAAGCACAGGGATTGCTGCAGCAGCAGCAGCTACTCCTGGGACTATCAGCTCATAGACTAAATGTTTGAGAGTCACCTACTTGAACTTCTGGGATCCAAGATGGCAGAGTAAATAGTAAGTGCTCTTATCTCCCCTTGTTGACCTTGAAAAACTCAGAGAATATTGCCCCAGGAAAAATCCTGGAATAGTGGAACCAGCAGAAGGGGTATAGCAATCTTTTAGCTCAAGAGGCTAGGGAGATCGACGGGAATGGTCCCTTTTGCTGTGGCTGAAGGTGACCAGGACAGGACAAGAAGCAATCAGCAAGCCCCACCTTGATATACCAGCAGGAGATCCTGAGCCCCAGGGGGATGGAGCCAGCAAACACCAACACCAGGACCCCAAGCACTCCTTTGCACAGCCAAAGAAATTGGCAGACACTAGTGCAAATGGGTGTCCACCAGTGGCTGAGCCTGCATGTGCTCTAGAGCAGCCCTAGGGGAAGAAGAGACCTCCAGTGGCCAGATCACACATCATGTCATGAGTTTCAGTGTAACCCCGGGGAAACTCAGAAAGACTTTACCTGGCCTCAGTATTGGCATATACCAGTCAGCTCTACTCAGCACCAGGTAAGCTGCAGCATTATATAGCTTCCAGCTGACAGAACCAGAGGCCACAGCATACAAAGCCAATAACCAGGACCCTAACTCCCAGCACAAGAAGTTTGAGACAGAGCCCCCTGTGCCCCAGAAGCAGAGATCCACTTTAAAAGCCAAGAAAAAGGCAATCACAATGAACAGGAAGCAAACCAGAAATGCAAAGACCATAGAATTTTACTATGGGAACAGGGAAGATCAAAATATGAATTCAGAAGAGGGCAGCATTGACCCTATACCCACATGAGTGGGTTAAACAACAAATCGTAGAAACAATGAATAACTTCATTCAAGAGAATGACAATGATGAGTCAACATACCAAAACTTATGGGATGCATAGAAAGTGGTAGTTAGAGGAAATTTTATGTCTCTGAATGCTTGCATGAATAAAATAGAGAAAGAAGAGATCAATGAATTGGATATGCAACTGAAAAAGCTAGAAAAAGAACAAATTGAAAATCCCCAATTAAATACAAAAGTAGAAATACTAAAAATCACAGGAGAGACTAATAAAATTGAAATTAAGAAAACTATTGAATTAATAAATAAAACTAAGAGCTTTTCTTATAAAAAACAATTAAATTGATAAACCTTTGGTTATTTTGATTTTTAAAAAAAAGAAAACCAAATTACCAATATCAAAAATGGAAAGGGTGAACTCACCTCCAATGAAGAGGAAATTAAAGCAATAATTAGGAATTATTTTGCCCAATTGTATGCCCACAAATTTGAAAATCTTAGGGAAATGGATTAATATTTACAAAAATATAAATTGCCCAGATTAACAGAAGAGGAAATCAAATACTTAAATAGCCCCATCTGAGAAAAAGAACTTCAACAAGCTATCAATGAACTCTCTAGGAAAAAATCTCCAGGGCCAGATGGATTTACATGTGAATTTTATAAAACATTTAAAGAATTATTAATTCGGATATGTTATAGACTATTTGGGAAAATAGATGAAAAAGGAGTCCTACCAAAGTCTTTTTTTGTGACACAAATATGGTACTAATACCCAAACCAGTTAGAGTCAAAACAGAGAAAGAAAATTATAGACCAATTTCCCTAATGAATATAGATGCAAAAATTTTAAATGAAATATTAGCAAAAAGATTACAACAAGTTATCATGAGAATAATACACTTTGATCAGGCGTGATTTATACCAAGAATGTAGAGCTAGTTCAATATTAGGAAAGTTATCAGCATAATAGATCATATCAATAACAAAACTAACAAACATATTAGATGCAGAAAAAGCTTGACAAAATACAACATCCATTCCTATTGAAAACACTAAAGAACATAGGAACAAATGGAGCCTTCCTTAAAATATGTAGCATCTACCTAAAATCATCAGCAAGCATTACATGTAATGGGGATAAGCAAGATGCATTTCCAGTAAGGTCCAGGGAGAAACAAGGATGTCTGTTGTCACCACTGTTATTCAATATGGTACTAGAAATGTTAGCTTTAGCAATAAGAGAAGAAAAAGAAATTGAATGAGTTAGGATAGGCAAAGAAGAAACTAAGTTATCACTCTTTGCAGATGATATGATGTGATATGATGATATACTTAGAAAGTCCTAGAGAATCAAGTAAAAAAAAAAACTATTTGAAATAATAAACAACATTAGCAAAGCTTCAGGATATGAAATATACCCACATAAATCATCAGCATTTCTATATATTACTAAGTCCAACAGCAAGAGTTAGAAAGAGAAAATCCATTTAAAGTTACCATAGACATTATAAAATATTTGGGAGTCTACCTGCCGAAAAAAGGAGATTGCATGAACACAATTACAAAAAAACTTGTCGTACAAATAAAGTCAAATCTAAATAATTGGAAAAACAAACATCAGCTGCTCATGGGTAGGCCACACTAATATAATAAAAAATGGCAATTCTATGTAAATTAATTTACTTATTCAGTGCCATACCAATCAAACTACCAAAAATATTTTATAGAGCTAGAAAAAATAATATCAAAACTCATCTTGCAGAACAAAAGGTCCCGGATATCAAGGGCATTAATGAAAAGAAATGCTAAGAAAGGTGGCTTAGCCATAGCAGATCTTCAATTGTATTATAAAGCAGCTATCATCAAAACCAGTTGGTACTGGCTAAGAAATATAAAGGTAAATCAGTGAAATAGTTTAGGTACACAAGACACAATAGTCAATGCTTATAGTAATCTACTATTTGATAAACCCAAGGACCCCGACTTCTGTTGTAAGAACTCACTGTTTGACAAAAACTGCCTGGAAAACTGGAAAATAGTATGGCAGAAACTGGGCATAGACCAACATCTGACACCATATACCAGAGTAAAGTCCAAATGGGTACCTGATCTAGGTATAAAGGCTGATACTATAAACAAATTAGGGGAGCAAGGAATAGTTTTTTTTTTGTCAGATTTAAGGAGAATGGAGGAATTTGACCAAATGAGATAGAAAACATTATAAAATGAAAAATAGGTAATTCTGAATACATTAAATTGAAAAGTGTTTTGCACAAACAAAGCCAATGCAGCCAAGATTAGGAGGGAAGCAGAAAAGTGGAAAAGGATTTTTACAACTACTATCTCTGATAAAGGCCTCATTTCTAAAATATAGAGAGAACTGAGTTAAATTTACAAGAATACAAGTCATTTTCCAATTGGCAAATGGTCAAAGGATATGATCAGAAAATTTTCAGAGGAAAAAATTACAGCTATCTATAGCCAATATGAAAAAATGTTCTAAATCACTATTGATTAGAGAAATGCAAATCAAAAGAACTCTGAGTTACCACATCATGCCTATCAGAGTGGCTAACATGACAATACAAGAAAATGATAAATGTTGGAAAAAATGTGGGAAAGTTGGAACACTAATTCATTGCTGGTGGAGCAGTGAGGTGATCCATCCATTCTGGAGAGCAATTTGGAATTATGCTCAAAGGGCTATAAAAAGTATGCATACCTTTTGACCCAGCAATATCTCTTCTAGTACTGTATCCCAAAGAGATCATGAAAATGGGAAAAGGACCCACATGTACAAAAATATTCATAGCAGCTCTTTTTGTGGTGGCCAAGAACTGGAACTTGAGGCCCATCTCAACTGGGGGATAGCTGAACAAGTTGTGGTCTATGAATGTAGTGAAATATTACTGTGCTATAAGAAAAGATGAGCAGGCAGACTTCAGGAAAACCTGGAAAGACTTATATGAACTGATGCTGAGTGAAGTGAGCAGAACCAAGAGAATATTGTACACAGTAACAGGCACAGTGTTTGAGGATTGATTCTGACAGATTTAAGTTTTCTCAGGAACACAAGGACCTAAAACTTTTCTAAAGGACTCATGATGGAAAATACCATCCACATCCAGAGAAAGAACTATGTAGTCAGAATGCAGAGCAAATCAGACTCTTTTCTCTTTTGTTTTGTTTTGTGTTCTTTCTCATGGTTCCTCTGATTCGTTTTAATTCTTCTATGCAACATGACTAATGTGTAAATGTGTTTAATAGGAATGTATTGTATAGACCCCATATCAAATTGCATGCCATCTTGGGGAGGGTGCAGGCAGGAAAGGGGAGAAAATTTAAAACTTATAGAAGTGAATATTGAAAACCAAAAATAAATAAATGAAATTTTTTAAAAAGTAAAAATAAAATACTTTTTACCATTTTCAACCGCATATCCTCATAAGCAACCTTTTCCACTTTATTCTTTTTTTTTTTTAAATGAAATACACAAATAAGCTCGATGAATAAAATTTTAAGCTGTTGTTTTAACAATCTGGCTAGCAGCTTC
>CM053623.1:449013561-449026296 GCA_028646595.1 Phalanger gymnotis | reverse complement strand
GCTAAGGAGACTATTTTGCTTAACAACACATATGCTCAGGTCACCAATTTGCCAATCTCCTTTCCTCAATAAGCCCCACCTTCTAGTTTACTTGTTCCTACTTCTGGTCTACCAAGTATCACCAAAGAAAGTAAATGAACAGTCATGATTTCATTATATAGTACATAACCTCATTTGCTTATTATAGACTACCCTTATTAAGGTCTTTGTTTAAAGCAAGCAGCTTTATCTTCCTATTTAAAAGAATGCTGGGATTAATATTTATATCCATTTATATGCATTCATTCATTCTCTACCTCTGAACATTTCTATAATCATTGACTATCACCTTCTTTTCTTTAATTACAGAAAAATCTTTACTTTTCTCTAATTCTAATCCTTATCACTAGGCCTGATCAAATTCTCTCCAGCCTCTTCCAGGAATCTGATAAAAATAAGTCACGTATCCTCTCTCAAGCATTTTCAAATTCTCCTTATGAACTGGAACCTTCAAAACATCAATTCTCACCAACCATGAAAACACGTCTTGCCTTGCCGTCTCTACCCTACTGAGGTACCATCTCATGCCCATTTCAGTTTTCTTTTGAGTCTAAGATGAAGTGTGACAGAAATGAATGAAAGATTACAGATGTGTTCTAAAGCTGATCTTAAGTATGGTATGGAAGTGATATTACACAAAACTTCCTTTGAAATGATATGAAAGTTAAGTAGAATAACTGCCAGCCAATTTAAAGGAACAGTGTATCCTGACAGTCATGAAAACTGATTATTAGCTCAGATATCAGAAGAAAAACACAGTATCCAGAAAGAATGAGTTAGCAGTTCTGCTATCATCCACCCTGCTCAAGTCACACCTTAAATTCTATGGTCTGTCTGTCCTGCGTATCATGCATAATTTAGGAAAGACATGGCTGGAATTTGACAAGAACCGGGTGATCCTAATGATGAGAGGAATGGAGAACATTTCATGAGGATGAGTTCAACAAAGTGGATGCTCAATCCTGCAGAGGACATGGGAGGGATATGTGGGGTTCAAGTCTCTGAAATCTGTCACATGTACAAGGGACTAGTCTGACTAGTCCAGAACAGATCTAGGAGTACAGGGTGGAAATTGCAGAGAAGTGTAATGGGGGTGGGAACTTTTACAAAAATTGGTTGTCCAAAAGTAAAGTGTGCTACCTCAGGAGTACTTGGCTTTCTCTGGAAATCTTTAAGCAGAGGCAGGGGTTATGACCCTTGTTGTCAGCTAGGTGGAACAGTGGATGGGGGATGGGTTGCAGTAGGCAAGATCTGGGTTCAAATCCCTCCTTGCATACTTATTAGCTGTGTGACCCTGGCCAAGTCATTTGATCACTCTGGGTCTTAGCTTTCTCATTCATTCTGTAACCTGAATTTCCATTTCTGTATCTAGCACCCTAGGAGTCATTTCTGGGCCACCCTGTATGGGGCTTTCAGCTTTGCAAAGTGCTTTTTAAATATGATATCTCATTCGATCTATACAACCACCTTCAGAAGAACTATCCCCATCTTACCTACCAGGAAGCTCAGGCTGAGGGACGGTAAGTGACTTGCCCTGGGCCCACGGCTAGAAAGCATCTGACGCAGAACTTGGACCGGGGCTTCCTCCAGTGCTCCATCGACTGGGTGACCCAGCCAGGCCAGAGACTCTCGTTATGACCCTGGGTCACCTTAGGCAAGTTGCCTCAGTTTCCTCATTTGTCACACGAAGGGGCTCTAGCTCTAGGATCGTGTGAAACCTAAGTCCCTTTCCCACAGACCCGGACACATAGTGGACGCTTTAAGAAATACTTGTTGGTTTCCTTCTTTTCTCCCTCTCGTCTTCCCTCTGTGCCTCAGTTGCCTCGTCTGTCTCAAGAGGAAGCTAATCTGCACGGGCCCTGAGCTTGGAGCTCCTGAGTCTTCGAGGCCCCTCCTCTGAGCCTCAACTTAGCTGAGCTGTGCACGGAAACCACCATGGGGCCAGATGGAGGCCGGAAATTCAGGGCATCCTGGAATTTCCTCCTTCCGGTCCGTCACGAAAGGTGCCCCCAGCGAGCAGAGCCTCTCAGTTCCGCCTCGGGCCCAGTGAGGAGAAAGGTTCCGGCCTGAGCCCTTCTCGGTTCTGTCTCTGCCCGAGGGGGTCAGGAACCGGGAAGATCACTCTGAAATCCGCCCCCAGCCTGTCTTCTGAAGGCCAAATCCAAATCTCCAACGACCCAATCTGATAACTGTAGTCCACTGGACTCGAGAACTCCCAGATGAGGAAACTCCCTGCACCAGGGCAGATAGGCACCCTCGCTGAGAATTATGTTCTTAGAACAGTTACTTAACCTGAGGTCTCTCGATTTGGTAGATTTAAAAATTTGGAATTTTTATTTCAATATAATTAATTCCTTTGGTGTACTACATTTTTTATTTTACCCACTTAAAAATATATTCAGGGCTGCCCAAGGTAGGGTGATGAGACAGAAGAGGTGGAGAAGCCCTGCACTAGATGGTCCCCTCAGGCCCATCATGTGCCATGGGAGAAGGTAGGGAGAGAAGAGCCAAAAGGAAGGAAGACCTAGGACTGTTGGCTCCTCTCCCCACTAGTGATTATTTCCTATTTGTTCTCGGTGTAGCTGGTTTGTAAATAATTATTCAAATGTTTTCTCTCCTAGATTGTGAGATCCTCAAGGACATTATCTGACTTTTGCCTTTCTTTGGTTCCCTAGCACTTAGCTCAGTGCCTGGAACACAAGGAACACTTAATAAATATGTATTGACTGACTGGCTCCAAAGAAGCAGGATATGACCATTTATTATGCACTTACTGTATACCAGGCACTGTGCTAAGCTTTACACATTTGATCTTTACGATAACCTTAAAGGCGCTATTATTATCCCCATTTTTCAGTTTAGGACACTGTAGTAGACAGGCTAAGTGACTTGTCCAGTATCACACAGCTATTAAGTGTATGAGGCTGGACTTGAACCTAATCTTCCTGACTTCCTGCCCAGCACTCTGTGAAATTAAGTGCACTAGGTAGCTATCACCAAGGCTAGAGAAAATGGCCCAGGACAGACCCTTGGGGGATACTGACATTTAAGATCCAGCTCAGAAGGAACAGTCAGACAGGACAAATCAGTGTCACTTAAACTTAGGGAGAAGAGAGTATCGAGGAGAGGATAATACTATCAAAGGCTGCAGAGAGCACAAGAAGGATGAAGATTGAGAAAAGTCCAGAAAATTTGTCAATGAAGAGATGAATGATAACTTTGGAGAGAGGCATTTCAGTTAAATCATTGAGTTGGAAGCCCAATGGTTGAGTGTTTAGAAGAGAATAAGTGAAAAGGACATGGAGGCACAGACCATATGTGGCTTTTTCAAGGACTTTGAGCTTGAAAGGAAGAGAAATCTAGAGTGATAGACAGATAGTTTGTTCCTATCTATTATGAGTTTTTGTTGTGGATTTGGTTTTTAAGGATGAGGGAAACATGATTGTGTCTGCAGTCATCAGGGGAACAGCTAGTAGACAATGTGATATTGAAAGTTAGTGAGAGGAAGTATGATAGATGGAGTAATCTGCTGAAAATGGCTAGATGAAATGGGATCAGAGGAACATAGAAAGGTGTTTGCCTTAGTAAGAATTGGGCATGAAAGAGCATCTCTTGATATGAATTAATAGTGAAGGATGAGATATTGGGGGAGTACATCTGAGTGATTTAGAAATGAGGAGGGGAAGTCACTCTTAACAAATAGATTAATTTTTTTTCAATGAAGTATAAGTTCTTAGATGAGAGAATGGGGAGGGGGGGAAAAAGCCATTTCAGATATTCACTTTTTCTAACACCCAGAGCAGCTCCTCAATTAACATCTAGCCTCCTTTGGATTCCCGATAGGGATTAAACTTAATTTCTTTGTGAATTCCTGTGTGAGCAATAAACTTCAGGAAGAGTTAAAGGTTACAGTCCTCTGGGACGCAGATATCAATAAAGAGCCTTGTACTCTGTTCCTTCTATTGCATTCTGGGGAGCTCTATTTGCTCACGGAGGAAGTTTAAAAAGCTCCAGAAAACTTGACAACTCAGACCAGCTGTTTAACATTTTAACAATATAATCTAGTCAATCAGGTAAGGTAATGTTATAAGTTTGTATTTCATTGGACAATTTGAACAGAAAATTCCATGCCAGTGAATTAGGGGAAAAACTAAAGTGACCATCCGTCAGTTTATTTTCAGTCAAAAATCATTTATTAAGTGGCCAGGATCCAAGTGCTGGGGATACAAAGAAAGACAAAAAATGTCATCTTTGTCAGCAGAGAGCTCACATTCTAATGGAGGAGACAATATGTAAGTAACTAGTCATGTAGAAGAGACATACAGTATAGATGTATTATTTAGATAAATATTTTTACATAATATATACGGAATAGTTGGTGATTTCCGAATCCTTGGGCAAAAGCTACGCAAAAATCTAGTTAAATATTTTTACCCTAACAGGATTACGAATTTAGAACTGGAAGGGATTTTAGAAGTCATCTGGTCCAACCTCTTCATTTTATAGAAACAGAAACTTACATCCAGAGAGGGTAAGTGATTTACCCAAAGTCATTCAGGCAATAAATTAAAGAACTGAGATTTGAACACAGGTCCTGCAATTACCAATCCAGTACTTTTCCCACTATACCAGAATGGTTTACTTGTGGCTGAGCCAGATCAACCAAAACAGCAGGCTAATGAGCAGTTTAATAACCATTGAGTTAGCAAAAAATAGGCATCTTGGCTCTTGGTAATTATAAATCGTTTTTTCTTACTATTAATTATATTCATAGGTGAGGATCTAACATTTGGAAGGATTAGAAACAAATATGTTGCTACTCTACTTAGAGTGAGCAGCTAGGTGGTGCAGGAAATAGAATGATGAGCCGGAAGTAGCAACGACTGCCATCTTCCTGAGTGTAGCCTCAGACACTTACGAGCTTTGTGACCGTGAGCAAGTCACTTAACACTGTTTGCCTCAGTTCCTCATGTGTAAAATGAGCTGGAGGAGGTAGTGGCAAACATAATAACAAGCCACAGTAACAAATATTATCATTTATAAATAAATGTCCATAACACAACTTAGTTATTAGTTGCTTAATTTGTGTTACATATTCTTGCTATGAAAAGCAATTAAGAATCTAGGAGAAGGTACAGGCAGAAAAATAGGTATCAGAGAGGTTTAGACAAATAAAGAATGGCTTATAGTGGGATCAGTGTATTAGCGGAAATTTGAATACTTGGAAGATGTGAGGATCTTTAGCCTTTGAGGACAATCACAATTGCCTTCTTGACACCTCTGTCTGAAACAGGTCATCAGACAGCATAGAAGAAGGTAATTCTTATGTTGTGAGGGATATTCAGAGGACATCTCCCATCTTTTAATGTCACAGATCCTTCCAAATATTTCTTGGTGCCACTGTGGCAGACAAAAAGATGGGAAGGCTAAGCAACTGGTCTAACTCAAAATTGTATATCTTAAGTTTTAAGATGAAGGAGAAATGATTCCCAAGAGCTGGTCCTTCCACCCCAAATCACCTTTTACATATCTTGTATACTCCTACATATAAACATATTGTCTCCCCCAACAGAGTGTAAGTTCTTTGAATATGAAACTATATTACTTGGTTTGGTTTGAGAGGGCTGTAGAACGTCATTTTCAAATGTTAAGTGGTAATAGGTGAAGTAGAAATGGAAAGTGGAGAACTTCATTCTGGATGTATAGATCTGGGGGTCATCTGCTTAGAGATGATAGTTGAACCCATGGAACTTGAGATCAGCAAGAGATAAGAGCAGCCAAAGGAGTGGTCCCAAGAGAGTGCTTTAAGGCGTACCTATATTTTGAGCTCTTAAAAAGGATGATAGTCTTGAAAAGGAAACTGAGGAATGACAAGACAGATGGCAGGGAAATCAAGAGAGAACAACACCAAGCATAGAGGGAATCCAAGGAGGAGAGAATGGTCACTTGTGTAAAAGGCTATGGATTGAGGGGAAAATGTCAAGAGATCTCTGGTAACTTTGGAGAAAACCATTTCAGTTGAGAGGACAGAATCCAGACTACAAAGAATGGAAAAGTATGTGAGAGAAGTAGAGGAAGTATATCTAAGATTCTCTGTACTCCCCACCCCCACACCCCACCTCCCACACACCATGGAGCTTGGTTGTAAAAGGGAAAGCAGATTGAAGGAATGGTTGGATTAATTAAAGATGATGATGATGATGACAATGATGATTGTGAAAGCACTAGCAGAAGGAATTCCATTTATAAGACTTTGCAACAGTCCAGGCAAGAATTAATACGTGCATGAATCAGTTTGATGGCTATGTGAGTAGAAAGAAAGGAAATCATGTGTGAGGCAGAGTTTAGATGGGATCCACAAAATGGCAGCTGATAGAACCTGGGATGTAATGGAAAGGAAACAATAAACAAATGATCTAGTGGGAATGATCAACATAATTTTATTAGTTCCATTGTTGATTTCTATTTTCATCATCATCTTTTTTTTATTATTGGCATCACTAAAATTCAACCCAAATTTTGTTTCTATGTAATAGTAATCTTAAAATAATTTATAGAAACACTGATACCAAGTGAAATTCAGGGTGATAAGCAGTATATATGCAACAAAATAAGCTTGTATTTACATGTCCAAGCAATATAGGCACAAAGAGGAGCAGGGAAGAGTGAGAAATGCAGAAAGAGAAGATAGAGACAGAGAGAGAGGAAGAGAGAGAGAGAAAGTAAATATAGTAACTACACAAAGTATCTGTCAACAAAAGCAAATATAAATTTATTATATACTGAGGGCAATGCAGCATTACATATTGGAGAAACTCTAAGACTTGTAGTCATAGCCAAGACTCTAAGCTATGTATGCTGACATTTGTTAGGTGAACAATCTTGGAAAAATCACAAACTCAGTGAGCCTTTTTACTTAAGAGTAAATTGGATATAATAATCTTTGCCTTACCTATCTCACTGCATTTTACTGAGGTAAAAACTTGATAAAATTAAAAAAAATAAAACAATGCTGTCCTCACATGAACAATTATTGGTAGCTATGATGATGGTGGCAGTGATTAAGAACATTATGCAGCAAGAAGAACCTGAAATCCAACTTCTTTTATTTCATCCCTCCTCCAGGTTCCCAGATAGAATAAATGGCTGAGATTAATTTTACCCAGGTGACTGAGTTCATTCTCTTGGGCATCACTGACAAGCAAGGGCTGAAGATACCCCTCTTCATGATGTTCTTGTCCATCTATGTGTGCACAGTGGTAGGCAATCTGGGTCTCATCATAGTCATCAGAATGGACTCACGACTAAAAACTCCTATGTATTTCTTCCTAAGTCACCTCGCTTTTGTTGATTTCTGTTATTCTTCATCCATTACTCCAAAAATGTTGGGGAATTTTTTGTATGAGAAAAATACTATTTCTTTCAATGCATGTGCTGCCCAACTAGGTTGTTTTCTTGCCTTCATGACAGCAGAATGCTTGCTGCTAGCTTCCATGGCCTATGATCGCTATGTGGCCATTTGCAACCCTTTGCTTTATATGGTTCTGATGTCTCCTAAAATCTGTATTCAGCTTGTAGCTGTACCTTACAGCTACAGCTTTCTGGTTGCATTATTCCATGTTATCCTTACATTCCGCCTCTCCTACTGTGGTTCTAACATTATCAACCATTTCTACTGTGATGACATGCCTCTCTTGAGGCTGTCTTGCTCTGACACCCACTTCAAACAAATATGGATTTTTGCATGTGCAGGGATCATGTTTATCTCTTCTCTTATGGTTGTCTTTGTTTCCTACATGTATATTATCTCTGCAATTCTAAAGATGCAATCAGCTGAAGGCAGGCACAAAGCCTTCTCTACCTGTGGCTCACATGTGGTGGCTGTCACCATTTTCTATGGGACCTTGATATTTATGTACTTACAGCCCAGCTCAAACCATTCCCTTGATACAGATAAGATGGCCTCAGTCTTTTATACAGTGATCATTCCCATGTTAAATCCCTTGATCTACAGTTTAAGAAACAAAGAAGTGAAAGATGCTTTGAAGAGGACCTTAAGCAATAGCAATCACGGCCTTATTATCATAAAATTAATAAATTGACTTAGAAAAATGTTATTTTTCTTTTTTTTTCTTTCTTTGATCATTATAACAAGATAGGAAAGTAAACCAGCTTTACTGAGAGAAAATACACAAAGAAGGGCCTTCAGAAAGGATGGACATATGGCATTCCACTGGGATTCTGGATGGAAGTAGGGGCTCTGGAAGTTTCCATGTGCTCCTTCCTGGGAAATCCAGCGGTGGAGATGTCCATAACTACAATTCTGCACCTGGCCACTGCTCTAATTTGTCTTCATGGAAGCAAGCTTGTCACCATGCTGAACCTCAAATTTGGGGTAGGAGGGAGTACAGAGGCTACAGACATGTTCCTGCTCTTGACAAAAGTCTCGGTAGAGAGTGGAATTGATAGGAGACCAAAATCATATAGATTCTTATTGGCTCTTTGTTCAAATGGATTGATTACCTATGGTTTTTAAAAGCATTTGAGCTTCCTTAGTGTTGCGATAGTCTCTCCTGATCTTGCAGGTGCTTGGAGAGACCTGACCAAGTGCTAGTTCTAGAATTTTCCTTGAGCCTTCATAAGGACCCTTTGGCAAGTCCCATCTTTTTACCAACAGATTACAAGCAGGACGCCCCTCCCCCATATTACAAGAACATCTGAGAGGAAACAGCATTGTACCTGGGTTCCAAAGCCCACCATACTCCCTTCTATGTCATTCCTCAAAGAGAGCTGAATTGTTGGTATCCTGTGACAGCATCATTCTCACTGAAAACAAACGAACAAAAAACTAGGGCTCCAGAATTGGACTGCATAAAGAGAACTCTCCTCATGACTCAGTCTATAGTTTTTGTTTGTTTGATTTCCTTATTAAAGCTCAGACTTTCTCAAGAAAGAACTGGCTATACTGAGGAAGGAAGGAGGGACAAACTGGGAGAGGGGGTTGTGAAACAGCTCCCAAGTGTCCAGTGTGGCACGTCGTCCTTCCAATTGTTTCTGAAGTCCTTGTGAAACTTCTTGACACATTCCCTTCTCCTGCGTACTTCCTTCCCCCAACCTCAAGGTTTCATGGAATTTTGACATTATTATAAAAATGACTACAGTTATTCCTTCCATGTTGTAACTTTCCCCATCATGGGGATCAGCATAAGAAATTAAATGGGAATTTTGGGGGAGTTTTGCAGAAGCTGCAGATGGCACATGAAAGCCAGCAGATGACAAAGAAAATGTTTAGAAACTCAGAAATACATAACATATATATGTATATATGAGCATATATATACATATATATATATATAATATTGTATATTTCAGCATTTCATTTTTTAATACTGCAAATGTATACATAATTTTCCTTTCTCTCATATGAAGGGAAGGGCAAAAATTTTACACAGATTTTCCAGATCACAGGGACACTGCACCCCTGACTGCCAGGATTTGGAAAGGATAACTGTACTTTTAAATGCCAGTTACAATACTAAAATCCTATATTCTTTCTTTGCATTACAGTATTGTTTTAATAGTGGCACAATCACCTTTAAAAATAATAGCTGACATTCTTAGAGCTCTTCACAATTAAAAAAAAAAAATTTCCTTCACAACAACACAGGGAAGAACAGTGCTGCCATTTTATAGGAAAGGGAAGTTGCAAAGGTTCAGTGACCAGCCTAAGGCCCCACATCTAGAAACAAGTAGAGTTGGGAATTAGAAGCTGAGCATTTGGAGCTATAGTAAACCTTAGGACATAGAGTGTTAGAGAAAGGATTTTAGAGATCATCTAATTCAAGGATGATCAACCTTGGATTCATAGTAGATTTTAGAGGATTCTTAATTTTTTAATGTATTTCAATAAAAACTGATTTTCTTTGTCAGCCTATATGTCTTATGTTAATACCTTTAAAAATATTATTCTGAGATGGGGTTCATAGGATTGAACAAACTGCCAAATGAGCCTGTGAAACAACATTAAAAAGAGTAAGAAGACCTTTTCTAATCTACCTCCCTATTTTGAAGGGGAGGAATTGAGTCTGAGGGAAGTTGTGTTTCCTCAAGATGAAACGAGTAAATATTAGGAAAACCAGAAACCTTCCCCTCTCCCTGTCACTACACCACAATGTCTTTGCTTAAATCTCTTCAGTGATATAGAGCTTGGTATATCACAAGCCATCCCATTTCCTGGTAAGAACACATTAATTACTACTTTATTACTAATTTGTGACTGTAGTATTCAAGAAATGCAAGGCCACCAAAATTTGATGAGGTCTATAGAATATTTAAGGTTTCCATCCATATCCATTGCTCTCTGTACCAATAGGTTAAATTGAAGAGGTCTAAAAGATTCCCAGGCCTAAGTCATAATCATGCTATTTCCATGAAAAACAAAGTCTTAGGAAATGGAAAAAAGGGCAGAGAGTATTCTCTTGTTTTGAGACCTACTACCTTATTTCCATATTAGCCTTGATTGACCTTTAGACCCATGGACTATGAAGTCATCTTTATAAAAACACGGTATAGGAAGAAATTGCAAGACTATCCACGAAAATATCAACCTTTTGCTTTAGAATTTCTTATGGAGTGTCAAGAACACTGTCTTTGGGGTCACATGACCTGTATTAAACTATCACCTGTGATACTGACTGTGTTTGATTTGAGTCAAGTCACTTAACACCAAGAGGCCTCAGTTTCTTCATCTATAAGAGCAGGACTTTGGACTAGATGGCTTCTGAGGCCCCCTTCAGCTCTAGATCTACAATTCTACCGTTTTTAGGTCAGTTAAAAAGTCAAAATCCATGTTTTTCTTAGAGCACATACTTGTGCTCCATGTCACTTGATCCTGTATGTTAAGGGGCAAGTCCCATTGATCTGTCTACAATGTCCTCATACTCCCAGCCCGAGAATTGTCTTTTTAATTCTCAAAACTTAGTTCCCCGTTTCCCAATTCTACCAGCACAAATCCTATTTGTTTGGATGTCAAGAAAAACAGATTGTTTTGCCCACAACAATCTTGTGAGATAGATATCAAAAAATATTATTATCCCATTTTAGAGCTGAGAAAATCAAGTCTCAAAGGAGATAAATAACTTGCTTAGTTCCACTAATAATTACTGAACCAGATCTTGAACCCAAGTCATCAGACTCCAATATCAGTTATCTTTCTGCTACACACGACTCTCTGCTCAGTAGGTCTCAGAAGGGGATCTTTTTCAACAAGTTCTCTTTCTGTTGCCTGTGTGTGAATCATTATAGTTGCTTCTTCAGAGAATTGATGTAATGTAGAAATAAAGTCCCAAAGGAATCAAGATATCTCAGACAAATGCACTCAGGTTCCCTACAGTCTCACAATCATTGGTGTTCACAATGGCTGGAACCCCTCAGGTATGTTCAGCTGTATCATTTCTTTAATGTATTCAAAGAAAAGTAGGGAGATTAGTTAGATGGGAAGAATTCTTAAACATAAAAAGATGTGACAAGAAATAATTTGTCATTGTTCTTCTGTACTATAAAGATGGAGAACTCAAAATGAAGTATTTTAGTTTGTCAGAATCCCTTTTTTATTTTGGGCATTTTTTTGTTCGTATGTTTTTTATACTAGATTATGATTTAGTGCTATAGGCAGCACATTCGCACGTTCGGAAGGTTACATACAGAGTCAGAGAGATAATAATTGCTATGTTGAGCCAAATCTATGATCTCTTTCTTACCTTAGCCCTGATCCAGTCTCTTGTTATGGGTGACCTTTCAATATAGTGGCAGGGTGTATATAAGAAGAATAAAAGAACATCTTGCATTTTTACATATTTTATAGTTTAGAAAACACTTTTCCACTCATGATCTCATTTGACTTTTACCAAGAATCCTGTGAGAGAAGCAATGTAAGCAATAGAATACAAGTTTTATAGCACTGGAAAGTGAAGTTTAGAGAGAATAAGTGACTTACTTGTTCAATGTCACAAACAGAGCAAATGGCAAAGAGACTCTGGAATGAGATCTTCTGATTTCAGTTCCAGAGATCTACAGATCACTTCTCACCTCTAACCCCTAGACCTTATATTTCCTCTTGATAATTTGCTCATATTTGTCATCCATGAATGTATGAATACTTTTAATTTAAAAACTTATACTTTTAGCCTGGACTACCATGTGCTGTAGTAGAACGGTCACTACACTTGGATTCTGAAGATCTGGTTTTGAATCTGGGATTTGTCACTTATTGCCTGAATAATCTTTTACAATTTTTCTCCATGATTCTCAGTTTCCTCACCTGAGAAATGAAGGTTTTGAACTAGATGATTTCTGAAGTCCTTCCCAGCTCTAATTCCCATTACATACCCCTTTCTCTCAGTGTCATGGACAGTTTTGAATTGTTTGGAATGGTGATTGAAATATTAAATGTGCATTATAAGATTCAAATTAATTTCTTCTTTAATGGAGGTATGAGAATTTTTTAAAAGGATTTCCATCTGGAGTAATTCCTCCTTGTACTGAAATATTAGGACAGTTCCAAGGGCAATTACCAGACCTTGTCAAGTATCCTGGACCAGGAGGCACCTTTTGGTATTCCTTTGATCACAGTCAGAGCCAAGATGATCTAGTGGACCTTTGCTCTGGTGAGTTTTGGATGTTATACTTAAACACACA
>CM053623.1:448999527-449013061 GCA_028646595.1 Phalanger gymnotis | reverse complement strand
TTTTAAGGCGCTATTTTCTTCAGTATTTTTTTGGGTCTCCTTTAAAAAGTTATTGTCTTGTTTTTCATGGTTTTTTTTTTCTTTGCATCACTCTCATTTTTCTTCTCAATTTTTCCTCTAGTTCTCTTACTTGCTCTTCCAAATCCTTTTTGAGCTTTTCCATGGCCTGAGACCAATTCATATTTTTCTTGGATACTTTTGATGTAGGCTCTTTGACTTTTTTGACTTCTTCTGGCTGTATGTTTTGGTCTTCTTTGTCACCAAAGAAAGATTCCAAAGTCTGAGTCTGAATCTGAATCTGTTTTCACTGCCTGTTTATGTTCCCAGCCAACTACGTGACCTTCGAGCTATTTTTCAGGGTATGACTGCTTGTAGAGTACAGAGTTCTTTGTCCCGAGCTTAAGGGGCCATGCTGCTGTTTTCTGTGCTACTTCTATACAGCAAACTCTGCCACACCAGTGCTCCTCCTCCCCCAAGACCTGCCAACCAGGACTGTGACCCTGATCCAAGCAAGCTCTGCACTCCTGCTTGATTCTGCCACTTAATTCCTCCCACAATGTGGGCCTGGGGCTGGAAGGAACCACAAGTGGAGCTCTGGAAGCAGCTCCAGAGCTGCACCACTTCCGCACCCCTGGGGCTAGGGCTGCCCACACACTCCTTTCACTGTAGCAATTTTTCCACTAACCTTCTCTGTTGTCTTTGGTGTTTGTGGGTTGAGAAGTCTGGTAACTGCCACAGCTCAATGATTCAGGGCCCTACCACCTGTTTAGCCCAGCTCCTGGTCAGGCTGGTCCTGGCGCAGCCCAAGCTGGGCTGTGTTCCACTCCGCTCCCAGCTCTGTGCATGATAGACCTTACCCAGCAAGCATCCAGGCTGTCCTGGGCTGGAGCCATACTTCTCTCTGCTATTTTGTGGGTTCTGCATCTCTAGAATTTGTTCAGAGCTATTTTTTTACAGGTATTTGGAGGGACCTGGGGAAGAGCTTTTGCAAGTCTCTGCTTTCCAGCTTCTGTCTTGGCTCCATTCCTTCTAAATCCTACATATACATTCTTATTAAACATATTTTCACATTAGTTATGTTGTATAGAAGAATTAGAAAGAATGGGAGGAAAAATGAGAAAGAGAACAAAACAAAACAAAAAAGAGAGCAAATAGCATGCTTTGATCTGCATTCAGACTCCATATTTCTTTCCTGGTTGTGGATGGAATTTTCCATCATGAATCTTTTGGAGTTGTTTTAGGTCCTTGCATTGCTGAGAAGAGCTATCAAAGTCAGTCATCGCACAATTTTGCTGTTACCATATACAATGTTCTCCTAGTTCTGCTCAATTCACTCAGCATTAGTTCATATAAGTCTTCCCAGGTTTTTTTGAACTCTGCCTGGTCATCATTTCTTATAATGCAATAATATTCCATTATATTCATATACTACAACTTGTTCAGCCATTCCCCAATTGATGGGCATCCCCTCAATTTCCAGTTCTTGGCCACCAAAAAAAGAAGCTGCTAAAATATTTTTGTATATGTGGATCTTTTTCCCATATTTATGATCTCTTTCAGATAAGGTCCTAGAAATGTTATTGCAGGGTCAAAGGGTATGAACATTTTTAAAACCCTTTTGGCGTATTTCCAAATTGCTCTCCAGAATGGATCATCTCACACCTCTACCAACAATGAATTAGTGTTCCAACTTTCCCACATCTTCTCCAACATTTATTATTTTCATGTTTTGTCATGTTATCCACTCTGATAGGTGTGATGGGGTACCACAGAGTTGTTTTGGTTTGCATCTTTCTGATCAATAGTGATTTAGAGCATTTTTTCATATGACCATAGATACCCTTAATTCCTTCCTTAGAAAGGAATTCATATCCTTTGATCATTTATCAATTGAGGAATGACATATTCTCATAAATTTGCCTCAGTTTTCTATATATTGTAGAAATGAAGACTTTGTCAGAGACACTGGTTATAAAAATTCTTTCCCAGTTTTCTGCTTCCCTCTTTATCTTGGTTGCACTGGCTTTGTTTATGAAAAAAAATCTTTTCAATTTAATGTAATAAAAATAATCCATTTTGCATTTCATATTGTTCTCTCTCTGTTGTTTGGTCCTAAATTCTTCCCTTCTCCATAAATCTAACAGTTAAACTATTCCTTGCTCTTCTAATTTGCTCATAGCATCAGCCTTTATATCTAAATCATGCACCCATTTGGGCTTTATTTTGGTATACAATGTAAGATGTTTGTCTATGCTCAGTTTCTGCCACACTATTTTCAAATCTTCCCAGGAATTTTTTGTCACATAATGAGTTCTTATTCCAGAAGTTGGGATCTTTGGGTTTATCAAAGAGTAGATAGCTATAGTCGTTGACTACTGTGTCTTGTGTTCCTAACGTATACCACTGATCCACCATTCTATTTCTTAGCCAGTACCAAGTAATTTTGATGATTCTACTTTATAATACAATTTAAGATCTGGTATGCCTTGGCCACCTTCCCTAGCATTTGTTTTCATTAATTCCCTTGACATTCTGGACCTTCTGTTCTTCTACATGAATTTTGTTATTATTTTTTCTAGCTCCATAAAATGATATTTGGTAGTTTGATTGGTATGGCACTGAATAAATAAATTAATTTAGGTAGAATTGTCATTTTCATTATATTAGCTCAGCCTATCCATGAGTAACTGACGTTTTTTTTTTTTTTCTGATTATTCAGATCTGGCTTTATTTGTGTGAAAAGTGCTTGGTCAATTTTTTACAAATGACAAACTGAAGTTCCAGATTAAACTGATTAGCAAGCAAATATCCCAGGGGCTAATTACAGGAATTATAACCTCATTCCGTTTCAATCACAGCTTATTAAATCCAATTCTGACTGCATTTTTGGGAACGATGAGTTCAAGCTGATCATCATAAAAATCAGTATAGTATAATATCAATTACGTTGTAAAATAAATACAGTTGAAATCAGAGGTAATATTAATTTCTGTCTTTTCATAAAATGTATATACATATATGTGTATATACGCATATGCTCATGGACTCCAAGTTAGGAAACACTTAACTAAATAGCTGATTCAAACAGTTTCTCTTTCAGTCTCTGTCACTCCGAGGAGAGGCAAAAATGGTATTAGAATTTGAGTCCCAGTGATCTTGGCTCAAATACCACAGCTGCTTTTTGCTATTGAACAAATATTAGTGTAATGTTTTAAATATCTGAACTTTCTTAATCTGTAACATGAGTTTGTGGGACTGCATGATAGCTAAAATCCTTTCCATTTCTGACATCTATTTCTCAACCATGAGAAGTTTCTTAATGGCCAGGTTGTTGTGTAGAATGGCATCAAGAGTACTTTTTTCTTATAAGATATAACTCCTCTCTCTCTCTCTCTCTCTCTCTCTCTCTCTCTCTCTCTCTCTCTCTCTTTTTCTCTCTCTCCCTCTGTCTTTTCTCTCTTTCTTCCATATATATATTCTCTCTCTTCGTATGTATGTGTGTATAAGCATACACGTATATTCCATATACATTCTATATATACATTCTCTCTCCTCTTTCTCTCTCTCCCCCTCCATCCCTCCCTCTATTTCTTTTCTTTCTTTCTATTCCTCTCTGTCTTTCTTTCTTCTTTCCTTTCTTTTCTTTCTTTCCTTCTACAGGTGACTTGAAAAGATACCCGACTGAAAGGTCTTCATGGAGTAAATTGCCTAGAGTTGAAATGCAGAAAACAGCTCTCTGTCCAGCTAAAGAGAGTTGACTAGGAGGCATATCTTGATATCCCCTGGACTCTAACAAAAACCAAGGTAACTCAGCATTCTCTTGCTCTACTGAGCCATTCTATGGCTAAAAGCAATCACTCAATGCTGACTGAGTTCATTCTTGTAGGCCTTACAGATAATATAGAGCTCCAGCCTTTCCTCTTGGGGCTCTTTCTAATGATTTATCTGATCAGTGCAATGGGAAACCTTGGCTTGATTGTTTTAATCCAGATCAGTCCTCAACTTCACACTCCTATGTACTTTTTCCTTAGTCATCTAGCTTTTGTTGACTTCTGCTACACTTCCTCTATCACCCCAAACATGCTGGTGAACTTCATGCGAAAGGTTAAACGGATATCCTTCATTGGATGTGCCACTCAGATGTGCTGTTTCGTTACATTTGTCGTTTGCGAGGTCTTCCTCCTGTCAGTCATGGCCTATGACCGCTATGTCGCCATCTGCAATCCCCTACACTATACATTAGTCATGTCTCAAAAAGCCTGTATCCCAGTGGTCACAACCACTTATACTTACGGCTTGTGTGTTGGAATCCTACAGACCATTGTTACATTCCGCTTATCCTTTTGTGCCTCTAATGTAATTCATCACTTTTATTGTGACGATATTCCTTTGGTTGCCTTGGCCTGTTCTGATACTTATATCCAAAGGCTACTGATATTTATCTTTGCTGGTGCCAACACACTGCTTTCTCTGCTAATTGTCCTAGTCTCTTACCTATTCATCCTCTTTGCCATCCTAAGGATGAATTCTGCTAAAGGGAAACAGAAAGCTTTCTCAACCTGTGCTTCTCATATGGTCTCCCTCATCATGTTTTATGGAACAGTAATCTTCACTTACCTGAAACCCAAATCAAACCATTCCTGGGCTACTGATAAGGTAGCCTCTGTATTCTACACAGTAATGATTCCTATGTTGAACCCCTTCATCTACAGTCTTAGGAACAAGGAGGTGAAAAGTGCCCTACAAAAAGTTTTGGGAAAACTGTGTTCCAAGATAAAATAGATTATACTACAATTAACAAACACATTAAATTTAGAGCTCTATAAACCAAGTCAGTCTTTTTTTTTTAATGTACTTTCTAGGGTCAAGGTACTTTGACAGATATAAGGAAGCAATGGTGATTTCTTAAAAAAAAAAAGAACTCAAGTGAATCATAATCAATATTTAATTACCTAATGAATAATTAATTAATTGATTAAGATAAGTGGAGTAGATAGTTGAATAATTTTCACTGTTCAGATCAAAGGTTCTTAATTTAGAATTAAGAGAAAAAAACTGCCATCATATTATAGCGGAGGGAAGTTCCAAAGTTTCAGTGACCAACCCAATTCCCTCTATCTAGAAACAATTAGGGGTAGGCCTTAGAAGCTAAGCTTCTGGAGCTACTATGAACCTTAAAGCATAGAATATTAGAGCCAAACAGGACCTTAGAGATCACCTAATCCCAGGATTCTTAAGGAAAGGTTCATAGGATAGATTTTAAGGGCTCCTGGCTTTTTTAAAATATATTCTGAAAAAATAGAGTTTTTGGCAATCCTATGGATTTTATTTTATGTGTTTAAAACATTATTCTAAGAAGTGGTTTAGCAGAAAAAAGATAAATTATTTCTTGTCACATCATAATTTACCTTTATTCTATTTTCCTTGATGCAACCAATCATGTTGTCCTACCCCCTTGATGCTGTCTACTCAGTAACTAATAACATCATCTTTTCCACCTACCCAACTCTGTTCTTTGTTCTGTACTTCCTTAAAAATTATAAGAAGTGTTTTCATACGCATAGCAGTGTCTTAGCTTTGCTGGGGAAACTAAATTATTGATAAATTGGAACTTTAACATTAAATTCAATGTACTAAAACATTTGTGCCCAGTTTACATTAATTACAATTGCAACATTATGCTACACAGTGATCATTCCCATGCTGAACTCTCTCATTTCTTCATCCTGAGGAACAGAGAGGCAAAAATGCCTTGCAGAAACTTTTGAGGAGAGTGAGTTCTAGCACACTGCATAGTTCATAGTGTTCTGGACTTTTAAGCAAGAGACTACAGTTTAAATCTTTCTTTAGACACAAACTCTGTGATTGTAGGCAAGACGTTTTTAACTCTCAGAATCTCATTTCCTTCATTTGTAAGTTGGAAGTTTTAATACTTGCACTACACACTTCAAAGGGCTGTTGTAAGGAAGATGCTATGTAAATGTGTCACTCAACAATCACTACGTGAATTTATTTCAGAAGAACAAATAGTTCAATTTAATAGTGCATCCTTGGATTCAATAAATATTTGTTCAATTTTGATAATGAAGGTACAGTGCTACATATTAGTGATTCAAATAAATTTTCACGTTCAATCATAAACATTAGATTAAGTTGAAAAGTTCTGACTAGAAAGTCATTTTCAAGTCAACAAGCATTTATTTAGCTCCTACTTTGTGCCATGCACTATGCTAAGGACTAGAGGTACAAAAAGGCAAAAATCCTCAAACAAAAACAATCCCTGCTCTCAAGGAGCTCACACTTTAATGGAGAATATGATATGCAGATGACTATATGCAAACAATATCTATCTCTTATCTATATGCATGTGTCTGCTTCTCTCTCTATGTCTGTATCTCTACAAAGGATAAGTTGGACATAATTATAGAAGAAAGTCACTAACATTAATCTAATCATAGAAGGTTAGATACTTATTTAGACTTGAAGGAAGGCAGGGATGCCAGGAGATGGAGATGAGGAGGGAGAAAACTTCCATCATGGGTGTACAGCCAAGGGAAATGCATAGGAGACATGGCCATACACCAGGGATCATCTGTAGATTACCAAACAGGTTGAGAAGAGATTCATTTGAGAGGATTTGAGCAAGTATCACATTTCACCACCCCTTTGAGGAATAAACATGGGACTGAGCTGAGGCAGAGAAAGGAGATATTGATGAGAACCATGACTTTATTAGAAATTAGAGCTGAAGATGAAGATTGAAATATAGGCTGGGAAAAAAGAGATTGGCTTTCTTCCCAACTTCCGCTCTTGATGCCTGTCCATGTACAGACACTATAATAGAACCTGCTATTTTATTACCCAAACGTTTCTAGTAAACCGAATTTTGCCTCAACCATAAAGAAACTGAGGGCTAACTGGAGATAGAGATAAATGAAATGTAAGGCGAAAAGCCTCTTCCTAAATGCTAGACATTTTCCTAACTGGAGGTTCAGAGGGCTTGAGTTTCAACTTTAAAAATTTCATCTACAGTAAACTCCCTAAAGTCAAAGAGGAACAAACTGTGTAGGCCTTAGGTATCATATTTCTCCCCTAAGCTTCCATGTGGTAATTATCATAACAGAATGCTACACACTGAGAGAGAGAGAGAGAGAGAGAGAGAGAGAGAGAGAGAGAGAGAGAGAGAGAGAGAATATCAAGGTGAACAGGATCAAGTAAGGCTTCTAATAGATGGTACATGAGCAGAGCCTTGAAGACAACAAGGAATTGAGAGATTTAAAGCATATGTGTGGTCTTAGGGTACCTCCTATGCAAATGTGGAAGATGGAATGACAACTTTATAAGAATAAGAGACATTCCCTAGTTGATAAAAGGTCAAAAAAGAACTGGTAACTCTCAAGAGAAGAAATCCAAGCTATCTGTTTCTCTAAGACAGTAAATAATTAGAGAAATAAAAATTAAAACAACCTTAATTTATACCTCACATTCATCAGTTTGGTAAATTGAATACTAAATGATACATTTTCAAGGTGCTATGGGAAAATGGACATGGCAATTTGCTGTTATTAGAGTAGTGGATTGATATAGATATTCTATATTCCACTAAAGTTATTGAAACCAATACTTACTATAACCTAGCAATATCCCTGATAGACATATAACATCACCTTGTCCCATGCAAAAAAAGGTCAAACAAAAATGTACAAAATATTTATTGCATCTCTTTTGTGATGGAAAAGAACTGGGAACTAATGCAGTGTCCATATAGCAACTGTTAAATAGTTGAATAAATTTGATTATATGCTTTGTTTTACTTTTAAAATCACACACACACACACACACACACACACACACACACACACACACGCTTCCCCAATTACCCATTAAAACAATTTTTAACATTTAAAAAAGTTTTAAGTTCCAAATTCTATTCTTCCTTCCTTCCCCACCCCCCGTTCCCTGAGACAGTAAGCAGTTATAAGGTACACATATGCAATCATGTAAAACATTTCAACATTAGTCATTGTTTACAAGAACACTCAAATAAGAGAAAAAAGAATGAAAGAAAGTGAAAAATAACATGCTCCAGTCTGCATTCAAACAGTATCAATTCTTTTTCTGAAGGCAGACAGTATTTTTCAGCTTTAGTTCTTTGGAATTGTCTTGGATTGTTGTACTGCTTAGAATAGCTAAGGGATTCATAGTTCTTCATGGCACAATATTGCTATTACTGTATACAACATTCCTCTAGTTCTGTTCACTTCATTTTGTATCAGTTTATATGTTTTTCCAGGTTTTTCTGAAATTGTCCTGCTTGTCATTTCTTATGGCACAATAATATTCTATCACAATCGTATACCACAGCATGTTTAACTATTCCCAAATTGTTGGACATCCGTTTGATTTCCAATTCTTAGTCATATGGCATATAATTTATTGGACTATTATTGTGTCATTAGAAATGAAAATGGAGGGGCTTTCAAAAAAACCTGGAATGAATTGTCAATATTGAAGTACAATGGTTTGTGGTTCCAGGAGAACAACTTTATAACTACTTCATTTGTTAAAAATTTATTTTTATTTATTTTGTTAAATATTTCCCACTAACATGTAAAAATATTTCATTCGTTTTTTAAAATAAATTTTGAGTTCCAAATTCTATTTCCTTCTTGACCTTCACTCCTCCTTGAGAAGGCAGGTACTTGATATAGATTATACATGTGAAGTCATGAAAATCATATTTCTGTATTAACCATATTGCAAAAGAAAATAGAAAAGCAATAAAATAAGGTAAAAATGCTTCAATCTGAATTTGGAATCCATAAGTTCTATATCTGAAGATAGATAGCATTTTCCATCATGCATCTTTTGGAATTGTTTTAGATCATTGTCTTGATCAGAGTAGCTAAGTCTTTTACAGTTGATCATCCTTACAATATTGCTATTACTATGTAGTGTTATGGTTCTGTTCACTTCACTTTATATCAATTCATATAAGTTTTCCCAGGCTTTTTGAAACCATCCTGCTCATCATTTCTTATAGCACAAGCACGTTCCATCACAGTTATATAGCACAACTTGTTTAGCCATTACCCAATTGATTGGCATCCCTTTGATTTCCAAATCTGTGCCTCCGCCAAAAGAGCTGCTATATATATTTTTGTATAAATAGGTCTCGTTCCTTTTTCTTTTATCTCTTTGAGATATAGATGTAGTAGTAGTATTGCGGGGTCACATGGTATGAACTTTTATAAGCCTCTGGGTAAAGTTCTACGTTATTCTTCAGAATGGTTGGACTAGTTAAAAAAACATCCAATGGTACATTAGTATCCTAATTTTTTTGTATCCTTTCTGACATTTGTCATTTTCCTTTTATGTAACATTAACTACTCTGATCAGTATGAAGTAGCACCTCAAGGTTGTTTGAATTTTCATTTCTTTAATCAGTAGTGATTTAGAAATTTTTTTCCTGTCATTATTGATAGCTCTCATTTCTTCTTCTGAAAACTGTTTATTCATATCTTTTGATTACTTATCAACTGGGAAATTTCTCTCTCTCTCTCTCTCTCTCTCTCTCTCTCTCTCTCTCTCTCTCTCTCTCTTTCTCTCTCTTTCTCTCTCTCCCCTTTGATTTGGCTCAATTCCCTATATACCTGAGAGATAAGGCCATTATTAGAGAAACTTTTTGAAAATTTTTTTATTTGATCAAAAACTCTTTCCTCTAATAATCTGACAGGTACATTTCCCCATGCTTCCATAATTTACATATAACACCCTTTATGTTTAATTATCTATTCATTTTGACCTTACTTTGTACATGATGTGAAATATTGGTCTAGGAATAATTTCTTCCAAACTGCTTTTTAGTTTTCTCAGAATTTTTTTTTTTGTCAAATGATGAGATCTTACCCTCAAAACTCAGATCTTTGGGTATATTTAACACTAGAATACTAGGGTAATTTATTACAGTGTATTGTATATCTAATGTAGTCCACTAGTCCAGCATTCTATTTCTCAGTCAGTACCAGATTGTTTTGAAGATTACTGATTTGTAATACAGTTTGAAATCTAATGCTTCTAGGCCACATTCTCTCATTCATTTTTTCACTGACTCCCTTCATATTGTTGACCTTTTTTCTTTCAAATGAATTTTGTTAGAATTTTTCTTAACTCTATAAAATAATTCCTTGGTACTTTGATTGGCATGGTGCTGAAAAACTAAATTATTAGAATTATTATTTTTATTATATTGGTTTAGCCTACTCATGAATGATTAGTATTTCTCTAGTTGTTTAGATCTGTCTTTATTAGCATGAAAAGTGCTTTATAATTGTCTTCATATAGTCTTTGGGTTTGTTTTGGAAGGTGGACTATCAAGCATTTTATAATGTCTGCAGTTGTTTTAAATGGTGCTCCTCTTCCTATCTCTTGTTGGGTTTTGTACGCATGTTATTAGAGTTCTCATTGGATTTTTGTCTGATTTACATATTTCTTTGAGGTTTTGCTTGAAGCTGTTTTTACTTCAGTGGCTTCTTTCTAGTTGGTGTCTTGATCTTGTCACCATATTAGATTTTTAGGGGAAGGTTCTATTTTGATGTTTGAGATTTTTATCCTATTTATTGACTTTTAACTTTATGTGAAAGTTGGGGTCTGTACCTAGTGTTCAGGGAGCACTGTCCTAAGCTTTGTAATATTCATGCTACTGTTTTCAGAGCTAGTTCTGGTCCTCTGTGAATTGTCAGTGCTTCTAATGTGGTATGATTCAAGGAGAGGGGCAGTCACTTCTCTCCTAACCTGTGCTATGGTATTTACCCAGGAAGAAACTTTGCTTTCCTAAAAATTCAAGTGCTACTGCTCCACTCCTTTCTGCCTTGGAACTGAGACCATGGCTTCTGCTCCCTTGTGAGGCACTGCAATCACTCTTTTTAGTCCTGCAATTGTGACCAGTGCCCCTGCTCCCTTGTGACCATAAGTGCTAGTATTCCTCTTCACCCTTGAACTGCCATCAATAACAGCATATAGACAATACAAGAGGATTCTGCACCCAGTGACACAAAGGGTCCTCTGTAATCCCTTTCTAACTAGTTAGCCAATCCCCTTACCATTTCTAAGCTGAGAGCCCCTGAAGTTATGGCTGCTGTTGTTGTTGTAGCTACCTTTAAGGCCTACTGCTGGTATTGCCTCATGATGCTCTGAGTCAGTCCCATATCTCAGTGTCAGAGACGTCTACTGCCAACCTCCTAAATTGTCTTGAGCTGACAAAATATTTTATCTCGACCTTTTGCTAGTTCTACCACTCTAGATTTCAATTTGAGACATTATTTTAATGTTGTTTTGAGGGGGAGTATTGTCAGAATTCAGCTAAGTTGCTAGTTATACTCCATCATCCTGTCTTGACACACTTTCAAAGTTCATCTCTATTAACATTTTCTTCACCACTTTCTTAAGTTTAGAATCAATAAAGCAATACATCAAGCTCTGATTAGTTGACTTTCCAGATCCCAGGCATAAATGCTTGCACTGAAAATTTAACAATTGGTTTTGAGGTGTGTGTTTGAGCTGGTTCTATCATTCTCTTGCTTCTAACTGATAGTCTCTAATTCTATTAACTATAGTATAATGTATAATGTGGTGGCTATAGGTTAATTTGGAGCAGTGTACTGGAGCCAGTTCTAACTTCTTATAAGAACAGATTATTACATTTTCAGTGTGAGCATTTATACTACAAAATTGGCAAGCTTGATTTATTGTTTTGTTGATTATCTAGAAATAAGAAATATTAACAATGCAGATTATACATAAAGTGTGAATATGCACCTTTTTTAGGAGAACCAGTTATTAATCATTTACCAGGACGCCGTGTATTGCTCCATCAACATTGCTTGAATTTACCACAAGTGCAATAGAAAGCTAAGGGGATGAAATCAAGCCAGAAGCCTCGAGATTGTAGACTATGAGTAATAAATGATATTTGTATAGCATTTTAGGGCTTACAAGGTGCTTTAAATCCATTATCTCATTTGAGCATCCCAAATGCTCTTAGTCCCAGATGTTTAGCACTGAATGCTTCTTAATCACAGAGCGCTGAGTTTCAAATGGGAAAAAAATAAAGCCGATTAGCCCCCCAAAATAATAGAGAATATTCAAAAAAAGTTAAATTGGAGTCACAGAAGTAATTTATTCCCTGTAATTGAAATTGCATAGAAATATTTAGGAAGAATAAGCATTTTAGAAGATTCCCTTATTCAATATTCAGAGTGTTTCAAAAGTCAATGCCATTTTAGGCTAAATTTTAAGCCTACAAGGAAAAGTACTAGAAGATTAGAAAAGCCACTTGGAAAATTGTATATGCTTGATTGTCCTGAAGCCCAACTGAACTACAGGAAAATTCTAGGTTTTACATTCATACATACGTACACACATACATATATAATACATATACATACACATAAGTGCACAGACATAATTCATATGTTGCATATGTGTATACACACCTAGATATGCATACATACACAGATATATACATACACATACGTGTATAGATACATAAACATAGACATACATTTGTGTATATATACATCCACATACAGATATATTCAAAAGATATTCTTCACTTACACCTGGAAGGGGGAGATAAGGATAGATTAAGTGGGAATAATATTTAAGGAAAATGAAAGAAATTATTGCACTTTGTTATTTGTAGTTCTTGAAAGTTTTATATAATTTCCCTAATTTTAACAGAAATGTATCATTAATAATTCAAATTACTTATGTGCATTTGCTTTAAAAATTGGAAGAGTCTGATGCAATATAAAGCTTACCAAGAGATTTCTTAAGAAATCTTGGTCCTTCTTGAAATTTTACTACTAACTATAGATTTGGTCAAAAATCTTAACCTCTAGTCCTTGTTTTCCTCATCTGTAAAAGGATAATGTTAGATTGGATGAACTTGAAGGACCTTTACAGATCTAAAATTTTATGATCTGATCTGTATACATCATTAAAATAATTGCATGCAAAAATGTGCTAGTCCATCTTTCCAGTAACTATACCAGCTATTCAGAAGACCAGCTATTCAGACCAGCTATACCATAACCAAGCACCATTATTGTTTCCACAATCTGGCTAGCAGCTTCTGTGGGGGTACAAGATCCACCCACAGCCAGCACCCAGAAAGCTGCTGGACAGCACAGGTTCTTTTGATCTGCCTTAATAAGGAGAGCAAGGTGAAGAGATTGGCAAGCTTACTTTAATTCAGCACACAAATATCATCCACTTAGTTCAGGGGAAAAAGCCAGCACCCTGAACTTCAGAGCAAAATACAAGCAAATTGCAAACATCAACAGACACACCTTGTCTGATTCAAATCCCAACACATAGTTACCAGAGTTCAACAAAGTCTCAGCATCCGGGTTTACAAGCCGGAGGGCTCCTTAGCTACAGCTGCCCAGAGTCTCGTCATCAACACCATCTCGAGAGCCCTTAAACAAATTACGAACAGACAGACCCAATACGATTCATAGTTACCAACATC
>CM053623.1:448988359-448999427 GCA_028646595.1 Phalanger gymnotis | reverse complement strand
ATAGCTGAATCACTCATAGCAAACAAAAGCCAAACTCCTCAAGGGCACCTGTTGAACTAAGTGCTAAGGAACCCATTTTGCTTACCAACACAATTATTCACCTGTTATTAGCACAGCCTCATTATCAGTGAAGTTTATAGGTGGTAATTGAAGCTATCATTGGAATCCCATCTATAAAAAATTATGGCATACCCAGAATTGGAGATTCACCTAATTTAAGAGTTGAAATTGAATACATATGCCACTCAGTCTAACCCATATTTGAAAGGTAATCCTCACAAAGCATATTCACAATATATTTTATATTTTGTCACATTTAACTCCCTTTGAAGACCTCCGATGCAGGGAAACTCTCTACTTACTGAGGTAGCTTATTTCAATTTTGAACATTTTCTCATTGTTAAGAAATTGTTGTTACCCTGATTTCAAGCTTAAATTTGCTTCCTCATTAATTCTACCCATTGCTACTGGTTCTCTCTGATTTTTCTCTTTCCCTGCCAAGTATTCCCAATTTCTTTACTTGCTTCATAAATGGTATGGATTCAAGGACGTTCACTGTTGTACATTTTGGTGATTCTTTTCTGGATGCTCTGTAGCTTACTGATGACCTTAAACTATGGCATCTGAAACTAAACACACACACACACACACACACACACGTATACACCTTCTAGGTAGAGACATATATATGTATATGTACATATATATATGTATGTGTAAATGCATATCTATTGTTTTATCTGTATATTTATATCTGTATCTACCTAAATTATGTGTGCATTTGTGTGAATATGTACACAATTTATCACTGAAAGGTAACTTCAGAAAGAAGGAATCGACAACGGGATTAGAAAAATGTCATTTCACAATGAAAGTATTCCCATTAATCTTTTTCCCAGCTATCTTGCCAAAAATACACCTCTTGATGGAATTAAAGCTGATACAATATATAGGTGGCTCATTTAAAACCCAAAACAATTACAAAAAACAATGTAGACACAAAAGGAACCTCAAAGCTCATACATGATTGATGATCCATAGGTTTCCAAATCATCCTGTGACTGAAAAGATTAACATGGACAGCAAACTTCATAAAAATTTCTTCTAGGACAGAGGGAGTTTGACCTTTTGTAATCTTATCCATAAATAATAAATATCCATATAATATGTGATATCTTGTCTATTGTATGGAGTTAATAATGGTTTTATTTTTTATTAGTTGCATGTGACGTAGTTCAAAAGCATTTTCACATTTTTATTCATTGCATGGAATTAATGATGATTTCATTTTTTGTCACATGTGACATACTTTAAAAGCATTTAAACATCCATTGTTTCATTTTTGCTTCATGAGAAAATTATGGGGTTGGTAGAGCACTTGTCTTTTTTCTCCTCTATTCACAGACAGCTAAGAATTACTTTTTGATAAAGTGTGATCTAATTATGGCCAAGGATATCAGCCTTTTTATAGTAGACTCTTGCCCAGTGAAAAGCAACCATTCTTTGATGGAAGAATTCTAAGGAGTATCAAGTGTTCTTCCATTGCTGTCTTATCAGGGAGCAGAAGCAACTCGGGTTCTTTAAAGGTCCAGTAGTGGTGAGATAAAATCTTTCGGTTTCTTCAATGCTAGAATGGCATCAGTAATTGATTGTATGACTATAGTTGGCATTTTCTGAACCTGAAATTCAGCCTAGATAAGTTCAATTAGGCGTATGGGGAACATAGGGGAACATGGATCTACTGCACAGCCTGAAGCATCTCCAGGGGCCAATTGTTTTAACCTCCGTATTACAGATAAGGAAACAGAGGTCCAGGAAAGTTAAAGAACTTGTCCAAGTCAGGCAAACTTGACTCATCAGCATAGGACTGCTGCTTGGTTTTCTGATTCTAGAGTCTGTTCATTTGACACTACCACCAGGTGACTTACAGAGTGATGAGTCTCCTTATGTAAAAGAAACTCTCCAAGACTATCTACTAAGTTGTAAAGGAGGGAATATTCATATAAACATCATGGCTTGTAATATTGAAATGGCAAGTAGTAAAGGTAACATTTTGAGGTCAAGAGTGTCCAGACTGGCACCTTGGAAATCTGGCAACCTTTTGCAAAGTCCAGGCTTACCTTTTGTCAAGACAAAGTCTTGATGTGATGAAGATTTAATGAATGAATGACAGATTAATGTTACTAATAACAATGGAAGTGAAAGGAAATGTCCTCTCAACTGCTTTTCAAACTGCCTCTTCACTTTCTAGACTGAAGCATCTTTAATGTTTCATGTCCTCTAGCTTGAGTCTTCTTCAGGGCCTCTTTCACCTCTTTGTTCCTTAAACTGTAGATTAGAGGGTTCAACATGGGGATCACCACTGTGTAGAAGACTGATGCCATTTTGTCTGTGTCCAGAGAGTGGCTTGACTTTGGTTGTAGGTACATAAAGATCAATGTGCCATAGAAAATGGTGACAGCCACCATATGGGAGCCACAGGTGGAGAAAGCTTTTAGTCTGCCCTCTGTGGAACGGATACGCAAGATGGCAGCGATTATGAAAATATAGGAGATGAGGACAATTGACGAAGAACAAATCATGTCAAACCCAGCAAAGGCAAAAATCAACATCTCTTTTGTATGGGTGCTTGAGCAGGCCAGGGCCAAGAGAGGAAGATCATCACAATAAAAATGATTGATGACATTGGGGCCGCAATAAGATAGTTGGAATGTAACAATGGTATGGAACAACGCAACCAAAAAACTGTATATATAGGGAACAGCAACTAACTGAATGCAGACTTTCTGAGACATAATGACTGAGTAAAGTAATGGATTACAAATAGCTACGTAACGATCATAGGCCATGGATGCTAAAAGGAAACATTCAGTGATCATAAATGTCAGAAAACATCCTAGTTGAGTTGCACAAGCATTAAATGAAATGGTATTTTTCTCCACTACAAAATTTACCACCATTTTGGGTGTGATGGCTGAGGAATAGCAGAAGTCAACAAAAGCTAAATGACTAAGGAAAAAATACATAGGTGTATGAAGTCGAGAGTCAATCCTGATTAATATAATTAGTCCAAGGTTCCCTACCACTGTGACTATGTAGATGGCTGAGAAAACCATAAAGAGTGGTGCCTGGAGCTCAGGGCGATCTGTGATCCCTTTGAGAACAAATTCAGTCACTTGTGTGAAGTTGAATTTTGCCATTTATTCCATGGGTTTAATCTGTGGGGAAAAAGAATGTAAATGCTACATAAATGATGGGAGTAACTCTGGAGATGGATAAGTTCTATCCCCTGGCCATTCAACATTTACTGGATGAGAGGCATAATAGTGGTTTGGTGGAAAGAGTTCTGGACTTAGAGTCAGAACGGGTTTGCCTTCTGCCTCTACTGTTCACTAACTGTGCAACTTTGAGTATATTTCCTGACTTCTCTAGGATTAAAATGAGGTGGTTGAGTCAGATGTTCTCAACAATATCTTCTGGCTTTTATGTTCTCTAATTCTGTGACTTAGACTTTGGTTAGAATCCTTTAAGTACTTCTGAAGGCATCTTTAACTGAAACCCAACCTTAACTCGTGCCTACCTGAGAAGAGAAGTAGGCATGGCATGATCCATAGAGAATCGCTTTTGAAGTCTGGAAGATCTGAGTTCAAATCCTGAATTTGATACATGCTGCCTGCTTGACCCTGAGCAAATAACTTAAACTCTGTGTTCATCCTGTCCAAGATGCGAGTTATGGAGAAGATGCCAACCTGCTTTAGGAGAGGCAGTTCCCTCAGCTATGGAGTTCTTAAAGCAATGAAAGCACAGGTTCAGTCTCTTGGCTGTGAAAGTACTAATGTATCTGAGCTGTTTTTGAAAAATAGATGTTAGATTTGTGATGCATTTTCCCCATTCATTCAGCCATTTAAGCATCATAAATCACTCACTGTGTACTAAGCACTGGAAGGAATATGTTGGGACCTTAAAGAGATCATAATTTTGCTTGAATAAGTGAGGTACTTAAAGCACTTTGTAAACCTTAAAGGGCTACAAAAAGGATTCTTCTTCTTCTTCTTCTTCTTGTTTATCACCACCACCACCTCCACCACCTTCACCACCACCACCACCACCACCACCACCACCACCACCACCACCACCACCACCACCATCATCATCATCATCATTGACAACCTAATTACAACTTGGAGGGGATGGAGAGGATATTTATTAAGCACCTTCTATATGCTAGCTAGACACTATACTAAGTGCTTTACAAGTATTACCTCATGATCTTCACAACAAATTTGTGAAGTAGGTACTGTTATTATCACTATATTATCCCTGAGTTGAGGCAGATAGAGGTCATTTGTCCAGGGTCACGCAGTTACTAAAAAGCCTGAGACTGGATTTGAACTCAGGTGTTCCTGACTTAAGGCCAAGTGCTCTGTCCACTGTATGACTTAGCTGTCTGTCAGGAAGGATGTGTAATAAACAAAAGCAACCAGTAAGACAACAAACATTTATTTAGTATCTACTACATGTCATCCATACCTACATATTATGTTTGGGGTGCAAAGAAAAATAAAAAGAAACAGCCCCTACTTCAAGTTTCTTATGTTCTCTTATGAAAAACAACAGGAACACATAAAAATAAATATGAAATACAAGCAAACACAATTTCAGGAGACCAACAGTGGGGGAAATCAGGAAAAACCTCCTGTAAGAAATGGCAATAGAATTGAATCTGAAGGACTATGATAATTCTAAGAGGTGACAGTGGGGAGATCCACTGACCTGGGAGTCGGGAGTTTTGATTGTGGCTCTGCCCCTGGCGTTTATCCTTGTAACCTTGAGCAAAGTACTTAACTTCTATCTTCCACATAAAAATTTGGGATTACTAGACAGAGGAATTAGTAGAAAGACTTCCTTAGAATTCCCTCTACTTAATTCTCTAAGAGTGTAGTTGCCAAGATACCAATGTTCACAGAAACATTGCAATCAAAACAACACATTAATAAGTATAAGTATAAGCAATGTGTGTATGCACATATGCAGGTTTGTATGTATGTATGTATACATACATACATATCTGCAGATAGACAGATAGATAGGTAGGTAGATAGACAGAGAGACAGATAGATAGACAGATAGATAGATAGATAGATAGATAGATAGATAGATAGATAGATAGATAGATAGATAGAATTTGAGGAGAGAGTGTGTACTAAGAACTAGAGGGATCAGGGAAAACTTCACATAGGAGGAAGCACCTGAGTTGGCCCTTTAAGGAAGCTAAGGATAAAAATAGGAAGGGGTGAAGAGAGACAGTATTCCCATCATATAGGACAGGTTGTGCAAAGACACAGCTTGTGTGAGAAAGAGATGGAATGCCAAAGTCAGAGAATAGACTCTGCCAATTATCTAGGAAGTAGACTGTATGAACCAGGATAATATTCATTAACTCTGGATAAATTACTAATGACATAAGAATTGTGAAATCTAATCATCTTTTTTTCTCAATTCTCATCCTTTTTGACCTTTCTGCCATACCTGATCTCATTTGTAGTGAGGAAGTTCACTGGAAAGCAGAAAAAAAACCTGTAGAAATGTATAGTTAATATTATCAAATCTATCACTGTTGACTATTCTCTCCCCTTGGATACTCTATCCTATCTTATTTTTCATGACATTTGTCTCTCTTCATTCTCCTTTTAACTTTCTGAATACCAATTCTTACGCTCTTTTGTTTCTGAGTTTTCGTTGATATCAAGTCAAAAGTTGACTGTGGATATACCACAAGGTTCTGTCCAAGGTCCTTTTTTACTTTTTGTTTTCTCTATGTACTCTAACTTGGTGATTTCATCAAATACCATAATGTATAAGTGAAGTCTCTATAAAGATTTGCCTACTAGAACTATATATTGAGCGTGAGTTGCTATACTGAGTCCTAGTTTCATATCACAACTTCATATTAAACATTTCAAACAAGATGTCCTAGAAACATAATTTCAAACTCATATGAAAAACAGACCTCAATGACTTTTCCCCTAATATCACACCTCTTTCATATGTCACTATGATAAGAAAAGCACCATCCTCTCCAGTCACCCAAGCTCATAACCTCATTGCCATCCTTGAATTCTCAATTCCATTCATCCCATATATCTAATATGTTGCTAAATATTGACATTTATTTCTCCTTAACATCTCTTGGATATGTTCCCTTTTCTCTATTGACAAGCTACCACTTTAATTCATTTCCTTATGACTGCTCTGTTCTTAGGGCATTCATATTCAGAAACCCTGAGAACATTTTTTTCCTAGAGTCATTTCATCTTGCCCAGATTAAACATCCATTCTATTACCATACACTCTAAGTGTGCTAAGAGAATAATTTAAAGGAGAGGATATAGATGCTAGACTCACCCAGTCTGTCTAACCTACTTGCTAGAAGTCAGATGATTCTGACTCTGCATAAAATTATTCAAAAAAGTCTAACTTATTTATTGCTTTTCATATCCCTTTGGGCCCAAACGTGAAACCCCATGTAGGTTAAAAAATAGTGATAGTTCTCAAGGGAAGACAAAACACATCTTCTTTTAATTGCACCTGTATACTTTAAATCACTAAGGAACAGAAGCCTCCAACCCCTTCTCAATGGCATCTAATTCTATTTGTGCCCAAATTAATCAGTCTTAGAAGTGGTGTTGTGGATAGAGGTCAAGAGGCCTGGGTCATACTTCCCCCTGTGACTTTAAGAATGTGTGTGGCTTTAGGCAGGCTTCCATCTCTTTGGGCTTCATTCTTTAAATGATGAAAATTCCTCTTGCTTATCTAGTTTACAAAACCATTTTGAAGATTAAATGAGAGCACTACTCAAAGTGTAATGATTAATGTATCTGTCATTGACATTCACTTATTTGTGTGTTTTAATTAATGAATTAGAAGACATGATCAAACAACCAGCTCATATTAAGGGTTTGTTTATGCTCCTGTCTCTTGGTTGGAACCTTAGAATGCAAAGACAAAGTTTAAAAAGGGATTACATTGTATAGTGAAATTAATATTATATAAGGAAAACCTCATATACTAGTATTCAAAATATATACAAAGTAAACACAAGGACATTTCTGCGAAGAGGCCCTTGTAGCTAAAGGGGAGGTGGCATGTGAGAGGTGGTATTTAATTAAGATTTCATTTCAAAATCAAGAGGGAGCATGGTCCAAGCAAACATGGTAGACACCTTATGCAGTGGTATGGGGAAAAATGAAATATTTTCCCTGAGAAAGAGCAAGAAAGCCAATTTTACTGGACCACACAATGCATTAAAGAGAGAAGTCTCAAGAATCAGGAATTTGACCATGTAGTTTTTAGAATATTTTAGTTCAGCTAGGTGCCATCCTGGATGAAGTAGGGCACTTGAAGTCACCAAGACCAGACTTAAATCCTTCCTCAGGAAGTTATAGAGCAGCAAAGAACCCTGAGGGAGAGACAAGAAGCAGCTTGTGCCAGGTGAGTCAGAACATCAGCAGTACCTCCATTATCACCTCTCCTGGGAACTAAATGATGACTGCCAAATAACCTGACCTGTCATTTAGCCAGGAAACTACATTTGCAGAGGCATCATTACAGCAGTTGAAGACCCAGTAAACATAGGGGCTTTTTTGCCACCAAAGACCTTGGCACTGTCAAATGGTTTATTAGGGCACATCATATTAATGATTTATCACTATCAGCTTTGCCATTGGATGCTAAAGACTATAGGACCAAAACAACCTGGTGACTTTTTGTACTGATTGGTGGATTTCCTAAAGATCTTCCATTTTGAGAAAGTATACAGTTACTTAGGATCACATACCTGTCATCCTTGACTCCTCACTCTAAGTCTTCCCACATAGCCAATCTATGGTCAAGTCATCCTGGAAGATCCCTTCACTGTTATGACTCCTTCCTTGGATTGGTGATTTCCCCCATTTTGAGGAAGCACCTTTGCCAGCCATGCACACTTTTTCACTCTTTTCATACCCTTACTCATGCCTTCTTGGTCTTTTGCAACATTCCCATACAACTGATCTCTTCCCTTTCCTTCTACCCCCTTTTCAGCTGCCATTTAACATATTGTCTTTGACCAACAGAATGTAAGTCCTTTGAGGGTAGGGACAGTCTTCCTTTTTGCTTTTATAAGTACTTCCACCACTTGGCATAATGCCTGACACATTATAAGCATATATGCTTGTTGAAACAAAAAAAAGGAACGGACAATATGAGGAAGTGGTATATTTCTCAGAGCGTGTAGTGTTCAAACAGTTTGGGTTGGTTATGTTCTCGTAGAAGACATTCCTCACATAGTAGTACGTCAGCAGTACCTCCATTTGTACCTAAGTTTGACTAGCTGGCCTCTCACCTTCCAACTTAGAGATTCAGAAATTATGGAAGGGAAAGAGTTCTGGAAAAAATATCAAGCCCTATATACAGGAAAGGAAGGAAAGAGAACAAGCATAAGTTCTTCTGTGTGCCCAGCACTGACATAAATGATTTGCAAACAGTCTCATTTGTTCCTCACAAGCATCCTACAAGGTAGATGGTATTCTAATCCTCATTTTAATACTTGAGGAAACTGAGGCAAGCATAAGTTAAATAGTTTGCCCAGGGTTACACCACTAATAAGTGTCTGCAGATGGGTTTGAACTCAGGTCATTCCTACTCCAAACCCAGTACTGTCCATCCTTCCTCCTGGAGCGATCCACCGAAGTCTTGTCATCATGACTGAACAGATGTCCCTTCAGGGTACCCTTAACGGCCACAATGGCCGGGGGACCCAGATTGCTGCAACTCCCTAGTTCCCTGAAATGATCCTGTCAGCCTCCCAAGATAAGACCATTATCATGTGGAAGCTTACCAGAGATGAGACAAACTATCAGATGCCCCAGCATGCCCTCAGGGGTCACTCCCATTTATTAATGATGTAGTCATTTCCTCTGATGGCCAGTCTGCACTCTCAGGCTCCTTGGGATGGCACACTAAGGCTGTGGGATCTCACAAGTGGTCCTACCACCAGGAGCTTTGTTGGTCACACCTAGGATGTGCTGAGTGTTGCCTTCTCTTCAGACAACTGCCAGATTGTCTCTGGTTCCCAGAATAAGACTATCAAGCTATAGAGCTCCCTGGGTACCCTGGACAGGGTGAGAGCCGCTCAGAGTGAGTGTCCTGCATCCATTTTTCACCCAAGAGCAACAACCCCATCATTATCTCCTGTGGCTGGGACAAGCTGGTCAAGTTCTTGAACTTGACCAAATGCAAACTGAGGACAATCCAGATTGGCCACACAGGCTGCCTAAACAGAGTGACAGTTTCTCCTGATGGCTCTCTCTGTGCCTCTAGAGGTAAGGATCATTGTGGAGGAGCTTAAGTAAGAAGTCATCAGCACCAGCTGCAAGGCTGAGCCTCCCCAGTGCCCTTCCTTAGCCTGGTCTGCTGATGACCACACCCTCTTTGCTGGATACACAAAAACTGGGTACGAATGTGGCAAGTAATTATTGGCACTTGGTAAAGGGGTCAACCAGATTCTGAAATAAAGACCTTAATTTCTGCCTTTTGAAAAAAAGGAAGCAAGGCTTCTTCCACTGTATACAGTTTTTTAAATGATGGATCAGTATAGATTAATATAATGTCTACTGCACCTGTCTAAATGATTGACACAGGCTTAAATTATAATAGTATCTAGCATTTGTATGGCACTCTTAGGTTTGAAAAGATATTTACTCATTTTCTCTCATTTGATTTCTTCAAACACTCTGTGAGGTACGTGCTATTTTATAGGTGAAAAAACCGAGTCTAGGAAAAGTCAAATAACTTTCAAGGGGTTGTAAAAATAGGAAGAGATAGGGGCAGAATTTGAAAACAGCTCTTCCTTATTTGGAGTGCATTACTTTACCAATGAATTGGTAAACTTACCAATTTACTAATGACCTGTTGTTGTTTCATCACTTTCCATTCATTTTCAAATCTTCTTGACTTTATTCAGCATTTTCTTGGTAGAGATAATGGAATGGTTTGCCATTTCCTTCTCTAGCTCATTTACAGAGGAAGAAACTAAGGAAATCAGGCTTAAGTGACTGGCCCGAGGTGACACAGTGAGTGTCTCAGGCCAGATTTCAACTCAGGAAGATGAGTCTTCCTGACTCCAGGCATGGCACACTATTCACTGTGCTGCCTTATTCCCTCTGAAATACATTCATTTCACAGAGATCTTAAGATTTGGACACAGGAAAACAGCAGAACTGAGAATTAAGGATGGAGGTTACCATTTTGCTGAGGAATTAAGATACTGATTATTTCAAGGACACAAAAAATGGGATACTATTTTTGTGTGTGCAGAAATTAATGTAATATTATCTTGCTTACAGCAGGTGATCAATAAATATTGTCTTACCGATAACAAAATATCTTCCAAATCCAGCTATTAATGATATTTGGGCTGCTGTCTGAGTGGATTCACTTGCCTAACTGTCTTAAATGAACAACTACACAGCTGTTTTCTAGACTTTTTCCTGAGAGCCTCTTTCACATCCTTGTTCCTCAAGCTATAAATGAGGGGGTTCAACATGGGGATCAATATTGTATAAAACACCGATGTCATTTTATCTGTTTCCAGTGAATGGTTAGACCGTGGCTGTAAATACATAAATATCAGTGTGCCATAGAAAATGGTGACAGCTACCATGTGAGAACCACAGGTAGAAAAGGCCTTGAGTCTGCCCTCTGTTGAGCGGATCCTCAAGATGGCGGCAATGATGAAGACATAGGAGATGATGACAATCAACAAGGAAGAAATCATGTCAAATCCAGCAAAGGCAAATATCAAGATTTCTTTGACATGAGTGTCTGAGCAGGAGAGAGCTAGAAGAGGAATGTCATCACAGTAGAAGTGATTAATGACATTAGAGGCACAATAAGAAAACTGGAATGTGATGATGGTGTTGAAGAGTGCCGCAGTGAAGCAGTATAAGTAAGGAATAGCTACCAGCTGCACACAGAGCCTGCGAGACATTAGAACAGTGTAGAGCAGAGGGTTGCCTATGGCTACATA
>CM053623.1:448975583-448987859 GCA_028646595.1 Phalanger gymnotis | reverse complement strand
TGATTTAGCACATCTGAAAGACACCATCAATTTTCAGAAAAAAAAACAAAAACAAAGAGAAGCTTGAAACTAGGAGCATTTTCTTAAGACTTCAGATATGATTGTGGTTGGGAGGATATTACACAACACTGCCTCGGTCTCTTCTCTCTTATTCTGAAAAACAAAAACAAGATCCCTTTGAATTAACTTTAAATAAAGAAATATAATAATTGGAAATAACAAATCATAACTAAACTGTAAACTTTGTTTTTGGAACAAACCTCTGGTTTTATTGGTATAAGAAAATCTCCGATAATAAGTGATTTTAAGAACGTACTATATGTTAGGCAATGTGGTAAGCCCTGGTAATTCTGTTCTCAATGAGCTCACATTCTAAATTGAGCAACAACGTGAAAACATATGTACAAAGAAAATATATAAAGTGTAAATGGGTTGTAATTCCAGAGTGTAGATATTGACAATGTGTGTGTGTATGTGTGTGTGTGTGTGTGTCTGTCTGTCTGTCTTCTTGTCTGCCCAGGGGTCTTTTATTTACCAACAAAGATTGACACCTGATGTACACCTTATATTCTTAGAGAATTGCCAGTGCACTGAGATGTCAAGTGACTTGTCCAGGGTCACAAAACCAGTATGTTTCAGTGACAGTTCAGCTCTCTAATTACTAAACCACCATGTTATTAATATTGTTATGGATTTTTACGTTATTGATAACATTTTTTTAGCTTGACCTTGTTGTCTTTTATATATCATTGGTCTGTCCTGACATGTTTTAATTGTTCTGTAAAACTATTATTGTTTTGCCAATTATTGCTCTACTACAAATGGCATGCCTTTTGTGTTTTCAATATGGCAAGCTTGAATAGAAATATATAACTTGAATAGAAATAGATTTGGATCTAATAAGGACACAAATATAATATAAAAATGGCTAAGGATGAATACATAGAAGTATGGAAAGACGTACATCAACAGATGCAACGTGAAGTGAGCACAGCCAAGAAAATGACATAACACATAACTACAGCAATGTAAATGGAATGCTCAACTACCATGGAAACCATCTAAAAAGAATGTTGCAAAATTGCAAAGAATATGAAAATGAACAAACATGAAACATCCCTCCCCAATGCTTTTTGGAGGTGTGAGGTCAATGGATGTGGAACATGTTATAAATTTTCAGACATTTTTGAATGAATTGATTGGTTTTTGGTGATTTCGTTTTCTTTTTTTTTTTCTTAAAAAATCTTTTATTTGGAAGAGCTCTTTGGAAGGGGGAGTAACAGCAAGAAGTACAGCAAGGATTCCAATCCTGATCCTTTCCTCCAAAACTAGGGTGCTCTCTGTTCCACTTCACTGTAGAGAATAAAAAATATTATTCCCAGTCTATATTTGAATTGCACCCTCATTGCCAAGGCAGGTCATAGCAAAGAACACAGCACAGTATCACTCAAAGCTTCAACCAAAGCTGTATTCATTTCTGCTTCTAAATTGTGAGTCTATGATTGCCCTGATGTCAGCAACCCTGGGTTCCAACATAGGATGAGGAGAATAGCATTGTAGTGCAGAAAGCAGAGCTTCAAAACTCTGCTACCTATAATGTGAACTTAACTCTCTTTCTTCATTTGTAAATGGAAGGGAGTAGACAAGTTTATTTCTCAGGTCCATTTTACTCCTAATTTTCAGCATCATTAATCCTCGGATTCTGTGTATCTCTAAGTCATTACTACAGTGAAACTTTCTGCAGGCCAGGAGGGGGGAGCCTGCATTCTTAAGGCCACATATGGTCTTCTAGGTCCTTAAGTATGGCTTTTTAGACTGTATTCAAATTTTGCAGAACAAATATTTTTATTTTATTAATATATTTTGTTCATATTTTATATGTTTATTTTATCTGATTACAGCTTAACATCAATATGGCCTTCCAACATGAAAACATTCCCAACCCCTGCCCTAGGCCAGTAAAGGAGGTATTGATATAATAAAGACCATTAATGCCATGCATAGGTCAGTAAATCAAGTACTGCCTTGGCTTTGGACTGTTTGAGAAAGGGATCCCTTCAGTGAAGTCTAGAGACCACTTAACTGGGGAATTAAAAGAAAAATAAGCTTTAAGTCCCATGTTTTGCATCCAGAACTTCTGCTTGTGGTCTTGGAATTTAAAATCATAGCACTTAGGAATAGGGAGTGTGTCATTATGGTTAGTGAGCCAGTCTCAAAGTCAGGAAGACTGGGGTTAAAATTTTGCTTCTGAAATATACTGCTCGTATGATCCTCCTGAAAGAGCATAACATTTCAGTGGTCTAGGCAAATCTCTATAGGTATAACTTGCAGAGATGGCATAGATTTTCTTTAATAGAAGGAGTTTCCTTACCTAGGAAATCTGAACAACAATATAGTCACAGATCCTATCTATGTCCCTATCTATCTTCTTGTACCTACCCATTTTCCTGTCTCAGTTCTTTTCCTCCATATGCATCCTTGTCCCCATCCCTGTGCCCAGCTCTGTCACCATCCTCATCCCTATCTTTATCCCTGAGTATAGGGATTGCCAACTACTCATTGAAGGATGATTGACTTAAAGTTAGAAAGATTATTTTAACCCCCTTTAAGTTAGAGATGATGATCATTGGGGGTTGGGAAGGTGAAGTACCTTGTCCAAATTTACACAAGGAGTAAGTGCGAGAATATGGATTCAAATGTAGTGGCCTTCCCGTAATTTTGGAAGCTGACACTCAAACATTAAGTAATTTTCTTTATAATGAAATTCCAAAAAAAAACCCTCTGTTACAACATTCATTAACACTTCCTTTTTGATATGAAATACTGTATGACATAATTGTTATCTGTTCCTTTTCAAAAACAAAAGAAAAAACACGAGCAGAAGGAAAAAGTATATTTGTCAAGAATATATTAGAAATTTATAAAAACCGTTGCCAAATCTATAAGTATACAAGTCATTCCCCTATTGATCAATAGTCAAAATATATGAATAGGGAATTTTCCAGCAAAAAATTCAAAACTATTATCATATGAAAAAAAATTCTTTAAATCCTTATTTGTTAGAGAAATGCAAATTAGGAAAACTGTGACATTTTATTTTATACCTACTAGGTTGGGTATAATGAAGGAGAAGAGGAAAGGAAAAATCTTGTAGAGAATGTGGAAAAATTGGTCCACTAATTCACTGTTGATGAAATTGTGAATAGATCTAAGCCCTTTGGAGTGTAATCTGGAATTAAACCCAAAGGATTATTTAACTGCTTCTACCCTTTGACTCAGCAATACCATTCTTAGGTCGATTTCCAAAGATGATTAGGAAAAATGTTTATAGCAGCCCTGTTTGTGGTGGCAAAGAACTGGAAGCTGCAGGGTTGCCTCTTCATTGGGGAATGGCTGAACAACTTATGTTATGTGATTGTGATGGAATGTTACTGTGCTATTAGAAATGATGAGCTCGATGAGCTTAGAAAAATATGTGAAGACTTGCATGAAATAATGAAATGAGCACAGCTAAGAGAACATCGTATACATTTACAGAAATATTGTTTTAATCTGAATCTAGAGAAAGAATTGATAAATAGAAGTATATAGAAAATAATTTTATAGATATCTACATATCTCTATATATCTTTCTTTTTCTATCTGTATCTATCTATCTCTCCATATACCTATATGTGTCTAATGGCAGTCATATCTAGGGTGGTGGGGGAGGAGGGAAGAAAAAAGGGGAAAAATAAATTTACATGATACTTTTGTTTTATATACAAAAGGAATAGCAAGGTGCATGTTAGACTTGCAGTTTCATATACAATCATCTCTTTTTATTGCACTATGTTATGGAAGTACTTGTTTTATTCTAATATATATATATATATATATATATATATATATATATATAACAAAGTAAGAAAAAAACAGTAAAAATCTAGTAGCATCTGCTATACCGGTGGTTAGAACAATGCCTGCTCCTGAGTATTCTCTTTGGTTCTTCAGGCCTAATAGCTACTATAAGAAAATATGTAACTGATTCTTGGTCTCATTGGTGTCTATTTCCTGGTAATACTCCTCTTGCTTTTCAGATCATCTCTTGAAAAGTGTTGGTGTTTTCTTGATATAGATTCAGGTGGTTTCTCAATCTTTAATTAAGAACATTAGGAGAAGTTGGAGAATTCCAATTAAATTTGGAGAATTCCAATTAAATTTATAATATAATCACTCAAATCAATGACACGATTACATGAATACTTGTTTATAAACAGCATATGTTTCAAGGCATCTTGAGACATCCACACAGAGGGCCTCCTGCTAAGTAAAATTCAACATTTTCAAAGGTGAACTCATAGTTTTCCATGTGAAAATTTGTCCTGACCCCAACCTCTTTATTTCTGTTGGATAGCACCAATTCTTCTTAAAGTTTAGAATCTTGGTGTTATTTTGGATTTTTCCTTTTCCTTTGTGATATAGTGCCTTTGAGACTCTGAAACTCTTTTATGATTAATTTCTCCAATCATAAAATGTTGGACTGGGTAACCTTGAAGGTCCTCCCTTCTTGAACTATATCTATGATATTATATTCTAGAATACTCGTAAAAGAATAACAAGGCAGAGGTGATCACAATCAAGTTACGTGAATTGTAATATTGAAGAAGAAAGGGGGAAAATAAAAAAGAGAAGGAAAAAATAAGCCAACAGAATGAGGAAAACACAGTTAGCAACCATAACTCTGAGTGTGAATGAGATGAACTCACTCATAATTTGGAATATGATAGCAGAATTGATTAGAAACGATAAAGCAACAAAATATTATTTATGAGAAGCACACTCAAAACAGAAATAATGCACAGAGTTAAAATTTAGGTCTGGAGTAGACTCTGTTATGCTTCAGCAGAAATAAAAAGACAGGGATAGCAATAATAGTTTCAGACAAACCAAGAAAATATAATTAAAAGATATAAACGAGGAAGCCATATTTTGCTAAAAAATAAAAAAAGGACCACAATTAATTAATTACCAAGCATCTATTCACTAAATTGCATGACATCTGAATTATTAAAGGAAAAATTAAATGAATTACAGGAAAAATAGATAATAAATCTATGATAGTGGAGGATTTGTAATTATTCCTCCCCATGATCTTGATAAATCTAACCAACCAATAGCCAAGAAAGATGTTAAGCATCTAGACAAAATTTTAGAAAAGTCAAATAGATACACGTGTGGAGAATATTGAATTGAAATAGAAGGTAGTATGACTATTTCTCAGCTGTGGCTGGCACATTTAAAAACTGAACATGTATTAAATCACTAAAAACTTTACAAACAAAAGTATAAAAGCAAAAATAATAATTTTTTTGCTGACTATAATACATTAAATACTTTGAACAGTAGACCTTTGAAGACTATGTTAAGAATCAATAAGAAATTAAATAATTTAATTCTAAAAAAACGGATGAATTGAAGAACAAATTATAGAAAGAATTGATAGTTTCATTAAATGATAACAAAAATAAGACAACATATTCTAAAGCAATACTTAGGGAAAATTTTTTATATCTTTAAATGTTTTCATAATTTAAAGAAAGAGCAGAACAAGGTGAGCATGCAACTAAAAAAACGTAGAAAATCACAAATTAAACACCCTTAAGTAAGCACCAAAATAGAAATCTCAATAATCTTCCAGTATTCCAATATTTTCACTTTTTTCCTATATTCAGCTTATTTATACAGAGTTGCTGGCATGTCGTCTACCCATGAGACTGTGGGATCCTTGAAGGCACAGGAATTGTCTTTGACTTTCTTTGTAGAAGCATACCTTGGACACATTGCAGATCTTTTCCAGACGAGTATAATAAAGTGAGTATCACAATAAAGCAAATCACAAGACATTCTTAAACTCCAAGTGCATATATGCATTATCTTTACACTATACTGCAGACTAATAAACATGCAATAGTCTTATTTCTAATCTTGGCTATATTTGTTTTATTTATACAAAAACTTTTTAAATTAGCATAATCAAAATTACCCATTTTACATTGAACTTTGCTCTCTAACTCTTGTTTATATATAGATAATGTATCTATTTTTAACTTATCTTAGTAAATGATGTAAGATATTGGTCTATGCCCAGTTTCTGCTTTAATCCTTTCAAATTTTCCCTACAATTTTTACTAAATGATGATTTCTTACCCCCAAATCTTAAGTCTTTACAAGATCACAAGGAGAACAGAAAATTGGGCTTACCCCTCGTCAAGACAAAGTCTTGGTATTATAAAGATTTAATGAAAGAATCACAGAAGGCAACTTGCTAAAGGCAAAGTAAGTAAAAGGAAATTTCATCTTCTCAACTGCTTTGGACTGAAGCATTTCTAATGTTTCATGTCTTCTAGCTTGAGCCTTCCTCATGGCCTCTTTTATCTTTTTGATACTTAAACTGTAGATTAGAGGGTTCAACATGGGGATCATCTTTGTGTTGCAGACTGATGCCATTTTATCTTTTTTTTCCAGGGAGTGCCTGGACTTCGGCTGTAGGTACATAAGGATCAATGTACCTTAGCTGTCTATCACTTCTTATGCTCTTTTGTTGAGTTTTCATTGATATTAGCCCAAAGATTGACTGTGGCTATAGCACAAGGTTCTGTCAACAGTGATACTGTCACTTGTTTTTCTCTATGTACTCTTACTTAGCGACTCCATCAAATACCATAAGGTGTAAGTAAAATCTCTATAAAGATTTGCCTCCCAAATTAGAACACTAATGCATTGTGGGTGGAGATGTGAACTGATCCAACCATTCTGGAGAGCAACTTGGAGCTAGGCCCACAGAGCTATAAAACTGTGCATACCCTTTGATACTGCAATATCACTTCCAGGTTTGTATTCCAAAGAGATGATAAAAAATGGGAAAGGGGCCCATGTACAAAAATATTTATAGCAGCTTTTTTGTGGTGGCAAAGAATTGGAAATTGAGGGGATGCCCATCAATTGGGGAATAGCTGAACAAATTGTGGTATATGAATGTAATGGAATACTATTGTACTATAAGAAATGAAAAACCTGGAAAGCCTTTTATATGAACTGATGCTGAGTGAAATGAACCAAAGCAGGAGAACATCGTGAACAGTAACAGCCACATTATTCAATGAATGGCTTTGATAGATGTAGCTCTTGTCAGCAATGAAAGGATGTAAGACAACTCCAAAAGATTCATGATGGAAAATGCTATCCATATCCAGAGAAGAACTTTAGAGTCTGCATGAAGATGGAATCCTACTTTTGCTCTCCTTTTCTTTTGTTGTTTTGGTTTGTTTCTTCTTTCTCATGGTTCCTATCATTACTTCTAATTTTTTTACATCATGAATAATGTGAGAATATGTTTAATATAAATGTAAGAAAAAAACTACACTTGTTTACAAAAAAGATTTGCCTCCCAGATCTATATATTGAGCCTCAGTCACTATATTGAGTTCTAGTCTCATATCACAACTGCATATTCAATATTTCACCCTAGATGCCCCAGAAACATAATATCAAATTCATATGAGAAACAGACATCAGTATCTTTTTTCCTAATGTCACACCTCTTTCATATGTCACTATCGCAGAAAAAGTAGCATCCTCCCCAGTTGCCCAAGCTCATAACTTTAATGCCGTCCTTACCTCCTCAATGTCATTCACCCCACATATCTAATATGTTGCTAAATCTTGGCATTTATTTCTCCTCAACATCTCTTGGATATGTCTCCTTATCTCTACTGACACTGCTACCACTTTAATTCATTTAATTATGACTGCTCTGCGGTCATGACATTCTTGTTCCAAGACCCTGAAGAACTCCTGTTTTTTTTTCCTTTTTTCCTAGAGTCATTCCATCTTGCCCAAATTAAATATTCATTCTACTCACATGCCATCCAAGTGTGATGAAAGAATAATTTATAGGGGCAGGGATATGTAAGCTGGACTCACCCAGCCCATCTGACCTAACTGTTAGAAGTCAGATCATTCTGGCTCTGCAAAGGATTATTCAGAAGAGTCTGACTTATTTATGGCTTTTCATATCCATTTGAGATCAAACATAAACCCCATGTAGGTTAAAAAATAATGATAGTACTCAAGGGAAGAAACAACATATCTTCTTTTAATTGCATTTGCAAACTTTAAACTACTAAGGAAGAGAAGCCTCCAGCACCTTCTCAATGGTATCCAATTCCATTTATCCACAAAATAATGAGTATCTTTAAAGTGGTGTTGTGGAAAGAGTACTGAGTAAGAATTCAAGAGGCCTGGGTTGTGCTTTCCTTTTGTGCCTCTAATAATGTGTGTGGCTTTAGACAGGCTTACATTTCTTTGTGCTTCTTCCATCAAATGATGGCAATTCCTCTTGTTTGTCTAATTCACAGAACCATTTTGAGGATTAAATGAGATCATTACCCAAAGTGTAATGATTAATGTATCTGTCATTGACTCTCACTTTTCTGCGTGTTTTAATTAGTGAATTAGAGGTGATGTCAAGCAACAAGCTCATATTAAGGGTTCATTTATGCCAGTCACTTATCTAGAACCTCAGGATACAGAGGCAAACTTAAAAAGGGATTACAATCTATAAGGGAATTTACATTCTGTAGGGGAACCAGCACATACTGATATTTAAAATATATGCTAAGTAAATACAAGGCAATTTGTGGGAAGAGGCCCTTGTAACTAAAGGGTAATTGTGGGAGAGGTGAGTGCTTAGAATAAGTCTCATGCGAGAGATGGGGCTTAAGTAAGATTTGAGTTCAAAATAAAGAGGGAGCATGGTCCAAGAAAGCATGGTACATATCTCATAGAACAGTATGGAGAAAAAGAATGAAATATTTTCCATGACAAATAGAAAGAAAACCTATTTGATTGGACCACACAATTTATTAAAGACAGAAATCTCAAGAACCAGGAATCTGACCATGTAGATTTTTATAATATTTAAGTGCAAAGAGGTGGCCTTGTATTTGGAGTAGGGCACTAGAAGTCACCAAGACCAGGACTCAAATCCTTCCTTAGAAAGTTATACTGCATCAGAGAACACTGAGCGAGAGATAAGAAGCAGCTCGTGCCAGTGAGTCAGACCATCAGTGCTGCTTCCATTATCTCCTCCCCTGGAAGCTGGATTATGACTGTCAAATAGCTGACTCCATAGTACAGCCAGAAAACTATATTTGCAGTGGCTTCATTACAGATGCTGAGGAACCAGAAAATATACTTTCTCTTTCCACCAAAGTCCTTGGCACTATCAAATGGTTAAACACCAGAAAATGATATAATTTTATTAGGGCAAAAGATACTAAATATGTTGCATCAACCTCTGCTTTGCTGCTGGAGGCTGAAGACTATACTATGACAGCTACTCAGTTACCTTTTCTTCTGATTGGTGAATTTCCTAAGGATCTTCCATTTGAGGAAGTGTACGCAGGCTCATAGGCTTCTGATCCTTGATCCCTTAGTAATCTAAATCATTCCACATAGCCAGTCTATGGTCAAGATATCCTGGAAAATCCCTTCACCTTTATGACTCCCTCCTCAGATTGGTGATTTCCCCCATTTTGAGGAAGCACCTTTGCCAGCCATGCTCACTTCTTCATTCATCTCATACCTCTACTCATGACTTTTTGGCCTTCTGCACCATTCCTTCTTTTTCCTTTTACACCCCTTTCAGCTCCAATTTAATGTCCTGTCTTTCACCAATAAAATGGAAGCTCTTTGAGGGTATGGACTATATTTTTGCTTTTGTAAGTATTTCGGACACTTAGCACAGTGCCTGATAAATGCTAAGCACTCAATGCTTGCTCAATGAAAACCAAAACAAAACAAAACAAAATAAGATAAAAAAGTAGTGAACTATGTCAGGAAGTAGTGGATTTACCAGAATATGGAGTCTTCAATCACTTTGGGTTGGTTATGGTATCATAGAAGGCATTCCTCATATAATATAAACTTGTCTAGCTGGCCCTTGTCCTTCCAACTTAGAGATTCTGTGAGATAATGGAAAGAGTTTTAGAAACATATCAAGCCCTATATATAGGAAAGGAAGGGAAAGGTCTATGTGCCCAGCACCAGCTTAAGTGATTTTGCAAATATCTCATTTTTTCCTCACAACAGCCCTACAAGGTAGACTCTATTTTGATGCCCATTTTATAATTCAGGAAATCGAGACAAACAGAGGTTAAATAATTAGAGGTCACAAAGCTAATAAGTGCCTGAGGCCAAATTTGAACTTGGGTCGTTCTGACTCCCAACCCTGTGATCTTTCCACTGTGCCACTATCTGTTTCATATGTGCCAATAAAAATGTCTTTATAAATGACTTCACCGTTTTGATGTGTGAACGCCCTCGCCTCCTGTTTCAGTGCTACACTGGAACCTGGAAGTGATCTTGTAATCTTGGTTGCTACAACAGCGCTGCATACAGTCTGGGAACTTCTGCCCAGATGGAAAACGTTTACGTATAGGCCTGATGAAAGACGATTATGTCACTTTGAATTAGCCAAGCTAGGTTTGGAGAGGCTCGCTCCTAGCTTGGCCTCATTTCATGGTAATAACGTTTTTCACCCACCCTAATTCTTAAAAAATGAGACGCACAGTAAGTAGCTCACTGGTCTTGGAGTCAGAAAGACTTGAGTTCAAATCTAGCCTTAGATACTCCCTAGTTATATGATCCTGGGTGATGCATTTAATCTCTATTGCCTACATTCCTTTGACTGTAAAAAATGGAGACTGTTTCGAAAACCAAATAAGATAATATTTGTGAAGAGTTTGGCATTGTCTCTGGAACATAGTTTTGCTTAATAAATGTTTATTTACCCTCTTCCTTAAGCCTCTTTTTCTTCTACTCTTCTTTCCTTCTCTCCTTTTCTTCCTTTCTTCCTTCCCCACTTTTTCCTTTCTTCTTTCCATCTCTCATTCCCTTCTTTCTTTCTCTTTCTTAAATTTCTTTTTCTCTTTCTTTCCTTCTATCCTTCTGTCTGTCTTTCTTTTTCTTTATCTATTTCCTTACTTATTCGTATCTTGCCTCCTCTGTAAGCTCAGTATCCACACTCAAGCCTGATCTCATGGCTAATCAGCAAGAAACTTTTGACCTTCTCTTTTTCTTTCCTGAAAAACTGTCCCCTTCCCGAAGCCTTTGGATTAGATTGCCTCTTCCAGGTCTAGAGCTCTGATTTTATGGGCCAAGACCAATATATATTCTAGGATTCCCATAAGATAAGTTCACATAAATCGGTGCTGGCAGAGTCAAATCATTTAGGAAGACTATCAGTCGAGGGTTATTTTTATTGTACTCCACTTCTTCCACAGGAAGAGAGCCTTTCCAACTTGCCCAATAATTTGGACAAGATGAAATGACTCTAGGAATGCCATCCATTTTTTTATGATGGACCAGTGCATATTAATATAATGTCAAATGCACCTATCTAATTGATTGATTTAAGTTTAAATAATAATAGAATATAGCATATATAGAGCACTTCTAAGTCTGACATGTAGTTTCCTTGTTCTCTGTCTATATATTTGATTTTTTTCAAAAAGCCTGTGAGATAGGTACAATTTTATAGCTGAGGAAACTGAATGTGAGAGAAGTCAAACAACTTTCTAAGGGTTGCGAAAAATAGGAAGAGCTATAGGCAAAATTTGTAATCAAGTCTTCTTGCCTTGGAGTGCATTACTTTACTCACAGTATTACCTCTTGTTGTTCCATCATTTTCCAGTCATTTTTTGAATTTTCATGACCTAACTTGGTGTTTTCTTGGCAGAGGTAGGAGTTTTTGCTGTTTCCTATTCTAGCTTGGTCTTTTTTTAATTAGATTTTTTTTATATTTAGTTTACAACATTTATTTTTACATGTTCTTGATTTTCAAATTTTCTTCCCTTCCCTCCCCTTCCCCCTACCCCCCAAGACAGCATGCAGTCTGGTATAGATTCTACATGGACCTTCACATTAAACCTATTTACACAATAGTCAAGTTGCAGATAAGAATTATGACCAATGGAATGAATCATGAGAGAAAAGAAATAAAACAAAAAAAAGAGGGAAAAAAGAGAGTGAATAGTTTGCCTCAATCTGCATTCAGACTCCACAGACTTTTCTCTGGGTGTAGCTCATTTTTTCCATCATGAGTCCTTTCGAACTGTCTTTGAGCCTTGTACTACTGAGGAGAGCCAAGTCTAACAAAGTTAGTCATCACAGAATCAATATGTCTGTGGTTGCATATAATGTTCTCCTGGTCCTGCTCCTCTCACTCAGCAT
>CM053623.1:448951833-448962223 GCA_028646595.1 Phalanger gymnotis | reverse complement strand
AGGGAGAAGGGGGCAGGTGAGGGGGGATGAGTGGATCTTGTTCTCATTGGATTTGACCTGAGGAGGGAATAACATGACATTCAATTGGAGATCTTACCCCACAGGAAAGGAGGAAGGAGATTAAAAAAGGGGGGGATGATAGAAAGGAGGGCAGATAGGGGGAGGAGGTAATCAAAAATAAGCACTTTCAAAAACACACAGGTCAAGGGAGAAAATTGAATAAAGGGGGATAGGACAGGAAGGAGCAAAGTATAGTTAGTCTTTCACAACATGAGTATTGTGGAAGGGTTTTACATAATGATATGCATGTCGCCTGTGTTGAATTGCTTGTCTTCTTAGGGAGGGTGGATGGGGAGGGAAGAGGGGAGACAATTTGGAACTCAACATTTTAAAAACAGATGTTCAAAAAAAAGTTTTTGCATGCAATTAGGAAATAAGACATACAGGAAATGGGGCATAGAAATTTGTCTTGCCCTACAAGAAAGTAAGGGAAAAGGGGATGGGGGCAGAGTGGGGTGATAGAAGGAATGGCTGACTGGGGAATGGGGCAACCAGATTATATGCCATCTTGGATTGAGAGGGAGGGTAGAAATGGGGAGAAAATTTGTAATTCAAACTCTTGTGAAAATCAATGCTGAAAACTAAAAATATTAAGTAAATTAAATAAATAAATTTTAAAAAGGAAAGTGGACTAACAAATAATTGTCCAATAGTCCATACCAAAAAGATAGGGAAACAAATAAACTCATGTCTTCAGATTGTAATGAAGGTAAAAGGCGGGTGGCTGGCAAGACAGGCCACTGCAAAGGAGCCACAAGGGGCAGAAAAAAGTGGGAGGAATGACCCTAAGAGGCACAAGGGATGCTGGACAAGAGCTAGTTTTGTGGTAAACAGTTGTTGACATTCTGTCAAGCTCTTTCAAACCAGATTTGATAGTAATGAGAAAAACAGTATGTCTACTTTGAACTTCATGGCAAAAAATGTCTTCTCTGAACCTCACAAAAAATACCAGTAACTATTCATAGAATATGATATGGTAGAAAATATACTAGATTAAACACCAGGAACCCTGGGTTTTAAAGTTTCCAATTGGAATGTCTAGTTGTAAAGATCTTTAAAGATTTTATCATTTTGCAGATACAGACACTAAGAATCAGAGCAATGAAACGGCATACTGCCTCCCCAGACCTTGGCTTCTAAAGAAGTCTGGCTTCCATAATAACTAAGGCTTTAAATTGTCATCATTGTTGTTTGTCGTTGTTATTGTTTAGTTTCAACAGCTTCTAAGAGTCGTCATAGTAAAAGCTAATATTTACATAGTACTATTAAATTTACAGTGCCATGTCCTTTCCGTGTAACATTTGAACATAGCAACCTTGAGAATTAGCTGAGTAGCTTAAAGACCATCTGATCTAAACCCTTTATTTTTCAGCCTAGAGAATTTGCCAAGAGCGGCTGCATGATTTGCCAGCCTCACATAAGTTTGTTGTTGCTGTTCAGTCACTTTTGAGTCATGTCCAACTCTGTGACCTCTTTTGTGGTTTTCTTGGCAAAGATACTGCAGTGGTTTGCATTTCCTCCTCTAGCTCATTTTACAGATGAGGAAACTGAGGTTAACTGGTTTAAGTGACTTGGTAGGAGCCCACAGTTAGTAAGCATCTGAGACCAGATTTAAACTCAGGATGAGTCTTCCTGATTCCAGGCCATGGCACTCTATCCACTGTGCTACCTGGCTGCCATCACACTCACTGCTCACAGAGGTAGCAAGTGACTGAGCTGAGATTTGAAACTGAGTCATAGAGTCACAAGACAGTAGATGTGCAGCTGCAAGGGATCAAAGTTCATCTAATCCAACTTCCTCTTTTTAAAATGAGGAAATTGAGACCTAGAGTGCTTGGATCTTTCCCCAAAGCATGTAGCTAGTAAAATGGCCTAGCCTGGGTGTGAAGTCAAGCTCTTTTGCTCCATTCCCAGTGTGCTTTTCACTGTACTATAGAGGGCCAAGACAAATACTTGGGTCCTATAATTCAAATCCAGGTTTCTTTCTCCTGCCCCTCACTATTATTCTCTATCTTCACTTTTTCACCTGCACAATGAAAGGTAGAACTAAGCGATCTCTAAGATTCCTTCCAGGATAAGCATCTTAAATCGATGAAGGCGACAAAGCACTAAATAAATCATTTTTGAATGAATCAATTTCAATGTAGAGAAAGAAAGAAGGAGATAGGAGTCTGATATTGATTTCTAAGCAAGATCTTTCAAACCTACCTATGGGTGAAGACTGATATTTTCAATAGCTTCATAGGAATAGTGTATATGTGATAAAAAGATGATTTGGAAATATTTATAAATGAGGAATGGGGGCGGGCTGCTTAAGACTTCTCCCTGAAGCATTTCTCTAGGACATCTAGGAAATGCAATTAAGCTATCTCTTCTAGAGTATTCCTAGGGGAAATAATTATCACTCCAGGTATAGTTTTTTGATTTTTCTAAATGAGATATTTAAAGGATTTTAGGTTTCCACCTCCACCTTGTTCAAATAGTTATTACTATATGTGTGCCTTGGGAGTGTACAGTAGGTATTATTTTATTTAAGGAAAAATGCCTTTGGTTTACCTTAGAGAATTGTAAAAGAGAGAAAGGAAGAACTGGGTAAGCCCAGAATGTAACAGAAAAAAAATATTGTAGATGGGAAGGTGTAAGGGCAAGCAAAGTGGGACTTTTAGCTGTTTTTTTTCTTCTTTTGGAGTGCTTCTCAGCACTCAGGAAATCAAGTGCCTTTGATTGAATCTTGCCTTTGTTTCAGTCAAGAGTCTTTGATTGAATTTAGTGTCTTCGATGACTTGCTTAAGTTACAAGAAATCCTAATACACATGAGTTTGAGTCACATGATTGTGATGCCCTCTGTGGGCTGACTCTGAAGAATTTGTACATATACTCTAAGGTTAGAATTTTGCTTTGGGGATTCACTCACTAGAAGAGTGATTTGGCCAGAGAAGGCTCTGGCGAGCCATTAAGGAGCCACCTAGCTTTGAAAACCCAGATGTTGGTTCTTCTCTCTGGTAAGCATGTATGTGTTGCTATGGATAGACAATTAGAAGCCCTGTCTGTGGATTTGTGTTATTTGCTCTGTTTATATAATTTCTGCTTGTAATTTCTGTTTGTGTTTTCTGTGAAGTTCATGGTGCTGACGTTTTCCCTCTGAACTAAGTGAATGATGTATGTATATTTAATTAAAGTGAGATTTTAAATCCTTTAACCTTGCTTTCCTTAGAAAAGTGGATCAAAGAACCTATGCTAGCAGCGCCCCCTGTCTGCCGCTGTTATTGGTCTTACTCCTCCACAGCAGCTGCAAGAAGCATTGTTGTTACAGAGGGACCCTAGGCAGTTGTGATATAGTGGGAAAAAAAAGATAATTGACTGGAGCTGCCTAAAATTTGTTTGAAGTTAGACTCTGACTCTCACTAATGAGTAACATTGTTCAGGTTAATGTACTTCCCTACCCTCAATTTCCCCATCTGTAAAATGAACAGGTTTTCTAAAGTGTCTTCAAATTCTAAAACCATGAGCATATGAATCTATAAAATATGAATTTTGACAAAGTGAGATGTTTCCCAGTCGTTTTGACCTTGAGTCAATGTTTCTTAAAATCCCATCTTCTGCTTTTAACAGTAAATATAATTACTTCTCACCTCCATCCCATAACTGAATAAGCCCATTTATCCACCTGGCTGCTTCCCAGTACCACAAAAGTCTGACCTGTACCCCTCACTGACTGTCCAAAAACATGACTACTTTGGCTCAAGATAGAGAGCCATAGCCCAAACTGCCAGCTTCTTGGGCACATGGAGGAAGTGTATTGGATAAAAGGGAAAAATTCACTGGAATTGATATCTCTCTGGTGACTCCAACAAAATACATGGGGAGATGAAGGAAAACTGAATTTAGATGAATCCTTATAATCAGCTACCTGAGTTACGGAGGAGAATAGTTGGGAAAGGTCTGGGTGGGGAATGTTGAAATAACGCTATCATGTCCATTGTTCAAAACAAAAATCATTTCCTGTTCACAGTATATGAACCTTAAAGAAATACAACAAAGATAATAAACAGCAGAGATGAGGAGAATGTTCATGTCAAGGACGAGAAAAAGCATGGTCTGTTGGACCATGGAGATGCTTGCTTAGATGTAGAGATCCAGTTTTTAAAAAAGTACCTTGTACAGGGTGTTCCTAAAATCTGGGCACATAGGCAAAAATACTTATTTTCAAGAAATGAAATGATTGAAATTTTCAACAATATTTTATTTAATTGTAATATTAACAAATAACATCTTCAACTTCAAATAGCATTTTATGATTTCATATTCATTTTCCAAGAGTGAATATGCTAAAAATTGATGGCAATGTGGTGTTATTGAGTTACTGCATCGATTTCAAAGTGCATCAAACTTAGTGTCACAAATAATAGAAATCATCGTTTATTATTTCTACAACCTAATTGTTATCTCATTACTATGTTTCTATCTGTTCAAGTATTGATTCTATTAACCCCTGAATTTCAGGGTCCTATGATCAAGCTCTCATTGCTTCACCCTTGTTGTCATCCTATGGATTGCAGTGGGATTGAGTGATTGAGAGGAGTCCAGGAAAATGTCAGATCTTTTTCACAGGTTGGTTTTGCAGAAATGTATTATTCACCCTCTTTTTTGTTCTTTTTATAGTGGATGGCTCTATGATAGAGAGTAGAAAGAGAATATAGTGGTGAATGTGAATGCTATTAAAATTATTTTTTAATATAAAATATTGCATTCTTTCTGTCAAAAATTTCAGATGAAGACTTATGATAGTAATGTAAATGAAGATATTTCCCATCCATTAATAAGTCACATGCTTGTCACATGGAAGCCTAAGTCACTTGAAGCCTGTCGTGGGAGGAGCTTGCTGAAGGGATAGAGCAGGAAGGGTGAAGCAGAAATGAGAAGAAGTGAGGTCAGAGGAGTTAAAGCAGAGGGAGAGAGAGGATACAAGCAAACAGACAGCTAGGAAAAGCCCCAGTGGGAGGTGGGGGTGGGGAGGCTTGGGAATGGTGGTGTCTCCGGCATTTTATTGTATATAGATTTCTCTGTTGCTATGATGAATTGGACTTTCTGGTGTTGGGATTTGGTTTTCTCCTCTCTGAATATTTGTTTTAGTTAGGTCTTCTGTATGGAGAATGTGTAATACTTTGTGTTTCAGAACTATGCTGGCATATTGAGAGATGCCTTCAGTGCTGTCAACATTGTGTTGGTGATACAAGTCTTCATGTAGGAAAGTAGAAAACCTAGTCAACATCAGTTCCTCTTTAAGAATTCTAGTTCATTAATATATTAATCTAGTGAGAATTAATAAAATTCCTTGGGACTTCAATGGTTATGCAAATAATTTTATGGTAATTTTTGAGGATGATGTAACAATACAGAAAACCTAATTTTAAAATAACAGTAATGATCACATTGAATTGCTTTTAAAATAATTTCTAAAGGGTTATTCCTGATGTATTTGTTTGCCATGGCTCAACACATATTTCTTTTGGAATTTATACAAAGATCAATTTCATCTGCCTCAAAAGCAACAGCAATAATAACTATCAAGAAAAAAGTGATAAGTAAGTACGGTATAGAACCTCTTAAAAGGTGCCTAATTATAAAAAGTTAGATACTTAACATACCAGAGTTCAATCGATAAAACATAGCCTATTTTCATATACCCAGACCAGAATTATTAATGTTATGGACTGGACCTATGACTTCACTGGCATTGGGAACTTGCAAGACAACATCATTTCTTTCTCCTTCTCCACAATATCTTCAAAAATTGCCTGCAGCATGAAGTTATGTGACTTGACCAATGTCATAGAGCCACTACCTGTTGGAGGTGAGACTTGAGCATATTTCTTCCTAAATAGTTCTCTATGCACTACTCCATGTTGCATCATACATATTATAAAAAGGTACAATTTTACCCAATTCTGGTTTATAATGCATAGGTATGTCCTAGTTCTATTCTTCCATATCATCACTTTTTAAATTTTTTTAAGTTTAAATTTATTTATTTTCAGTTTTCAACATTCACTTCCACAAGATTCAGAATTCCAAATTTTCTCTCCATCTCTCCCCTCCCTCCACCCTGGGACTGTGTGCATTTTGATTTTCCCTTTCCCCAATCGGCCCTCCCTTCTATTACCCCCACCCCCCTTCTCTTATCTCCTTCCCTTCTATTTTTCTGTAGGACAAGATAGATTTCTATACCCCATTGCCTGCATATCTTATTTCCCAGTTGCATGTAAAAACAATTTTGAACAGTCATTTTTAAGGCCTTGAGTTCCACATTCTCTCTCTTCCTCCCTTCCCACCCACTCTCACTGAGAAAGCCAGCAATGTGATATACGTTGATATAGTCATGCAAAACACTTCCATAACAGACATGTTGTGGAAGACTAACTAAGTTACCTTCTATCCTGTCTTATCCTCCATTTATTCTATTCTCTCCTTTGACCTGTCCCTCCACAAAAGTGTTTACTTCTGATTGCCCCTTCCCCCAATCTGCCATTCCTTCTATTATCTCCCCTCTCTTATCCCTTTCCCCCTTGCTTTCCTGTAGGGTAAGATAGATTTCCATACCCAATTGAGTGTGTATTTTATTGCCTCCTTAAGTCAAATCTGACAAGAGTAAGGCAAACTTATTCCCTCTCACCTCCCCCATCTTCCTCTCCATTGTAAAAGCTCTCTCTTGCCTCTTTTATGTGAGATGATTTACTATATTCTACCTCTCCCTTTGTCTTTCTCCCAGGACTCTCAACACTTATTTTTATTTTTTAGGTGTCATCTGTTCATATTCATCTCACCCTGTGTCCTCTGTCTACACACACACAGACACACACACATATGTATATATGTATATAATATGTACACATACATATACATACACACATACACATATACACATGTATATATACACATTCATACATGCACATACACATACACACACACATACAAGCACACACACATATATATGCCTTCTTACTACCCTAATACTGAGAAAGGTCTCTTGAGTTACAAATACCATCTTTCCATGTAAGAATGTAAAGAGGTCAACTTTAATAAGTCCCTTATGGCTTCTGTAGAGGTAATCACTGCATGGGAAGATCTTCCTCGACCATTTGAGTGGGCTTTGGGGGTGGGGCTCTGTGCCAGTAAGGCAAAATGGGCCTAGTTTAACGGGTGCCCTTGAGGAGTTTGGCTTTTGTTTATTTTGTTTACTTTGAGTGAAAGGCACTTCAGGAGCTTTGGCTTTTGTTTACCTTGAAAGTACTTTCAGCTGTTAAGTGCTAAGCCCCAAGCCCAAAGGCCTATCAGGTGTGAAACCTGTGGTAGATTAATGACTTAAGAGGGGACAACTCGGGAACCAATATTCTCAGGTCTCTGGTCATTGAGGCGGGGCTTGAGAACGCCAGAAGCTTGGCTGCGAGGAGAGGCGAGAAACTACAGCTAAAAAAAGCCGAAGCTGAGCCGACCTGTGTGTGGACCCAGGAGTTCGAGCAAGGACTTGAAGCCAGTGAATATGATTTATGCCATCTTGTTTTCCTGTGGCCTCCTGGCTACTCTTGTGAGGCGGGCTTATTGGGCCTGGAGGCTTCTGATCACAATATTGGAATGGGGAGGTTGGTTCTCTAATTTGTGGCTGTGGGCCCTGAATAAATTTTTTGATGCCTTCTGCTTAGATAATTCTATATACCTTGCGATTTCGAACCATTCAAACATATACATGATCCTTTTTGAGATCATAAATTCAGCCTTCCTACTACAGGCTCTCAGCGTCCTGGGGGGCGTGGCTAGGACTGGAGCCAATGGAAGCTTTTGGTGGGAAGAGCTTGCTGAATGGTTGGAGCAGAGCTAAGAGGCAGTTGGTGAGAGCAGTTAAGAGCTGAAGGAGAGAGGAAGAGCAGTCAACTAGCTGCAACAAACCTTGGAGATTGTGGCAGAAGCAGCAGAAGCAGCGGCGATGGCGGCAGGCGCTACAAAAAGCAAGACTGACCCTTGTGGAGACCAGAGAGTGCTGAGCAGGGGCTTGAGGCCAGTAGGTGGTCTTCTTGCTGGAGGGCCCTGGCACTGGGGGGAGAAACACCAGTATGGCTTGGTTTGCTGTCATAATGTTTTTCTGTGGCCTCCTGATCACTGTTGTGAGATGGGCATACTGGTCTTGGAAGATTCTTGCCAGGATGTCGAACTGGGGACGCTGGTCCGTGGGATCTGCTACTTTTAAGCTTCAATAAATGCTTTAACTCCTCTGCTTTCTACTTAGAGAATTCCTTATATCCTGCAATTCGGGACCATTCAGGCATGTTCATGGTTATCTTTGAAGTCATGAATTCTGCCTTACTGATATAGCTTCTCTTTCCTGTTTACCTTTTCATGTTTCTCTTGATTCTTGTATGTGAAAGTCAAATTTTCTATTCAGCTCTGGTATTTTTAACAAAAATGACTGGAAGTCCTCTATTTCAGAGAAATTTCATTTTTCCCCTGAAATATTATTCTTAGTTTTGCTGGGTAGGTGATTCTTGGTTTTAATCATATCTCCTTTGACCTCTGCAATATCATATTCCAAGCCCACAGATCCCTTAGTATAGAAGCTGCAAAATCTTATGTTTTTCTTATTGTGTTTCCACAAGACTTGAATTGTTTCTTTCTGGTTGCTTGTCGTATTTTCTCCTTGACCTGGGAACTCTGGAATTTGGCTGCAATATTCCCAGGAGTTTTCCTTTTGGGATCTCTTTCAATGGAAAAATATGTAATCATTCCTGTAGGTCACATCTTGACTTAGAAAATGATTCATTAACATTATCGATGTTCTATTTTATTCAATTTATTTTGTGAATTTATTTCTTAATAGGGATGCAGGTTGATACGTGTGATTTACACAATGATTACAACAAATGAGAAAAAGAAAGCAACAAAATTAGTGTATGTGCTCTATTATTATAATGCTTAAGTTTGGACATGGAAAAGAGTTGAGGGGGAAAAAGATTTCTCCTCTTAATTGCAAAGGAAGTGAACCATAGGTATGAAAGGATGTATATGCCCTCAGATGTGGTAAATGTATTGGCTGGTTTTACTGACATTTTTAGTGTCCTTTTAAGGGAATTTATGTAAGAGAAGGAGGAGAAGGGATATATCTAGAAATGAATGTGATATAACAACATAATAATTTTTTTTCAAGAAATGAAAAAAAAAACTTTTTTGAACTCCCAGAGCTTCCCATTACTTTCAGGATCAAATCTAAAATTCTTTGGCTTTAAAAACCTTGCATTGCCTGGCCTGTTCCTACCTTTCCAGTCTCCTCAAACCTTTTCCCTATTCACATACACTGTGATACACGTACACTTGTGTCTTAGCTGTTGACCACATGAGCAACTCAATCTCCCTCCCCTAGAGATTATCACTAGCCATTCTCTGTCTTTGAAATGCTCTCCCTCTGCATCTCCAACTGTTGGCTTTCCCCAAGTATCAGTCAAAATCCTACACCATATAGAAAGTCTTTTTCTGATTCCTTTTAATGTGAATGGTTTTCCTCCATGATTATCTCCAATTTGTCATATACATGTACACACATATAGTATGTACATATTTGTTTACATATTATATTCCCATTATTATCTCAGTCCCATTATACTGAGAGATCCTTAAGGGTGGGGACTTTTTTTTTTCTCCTTTTTCGTCTTTCTATGTACCCTGCAATGTTTAATACAGTGACATGGCAAATGCTTGATAAATGTTTCTTAAATGAACTTGAAGAGGTCACTGCCTTCTCAATTGATACAACTATATAGGATTGTTCACATCAAAGCCTTAATGAGCTTCAATTGTTAACATTCATAGAAGATGTTATTGGTGGCTATTATAGATGCTTTCTATGGAAATTAACTGGTTGAACTCTCCACTATTTCTTCTCCATTGCCAAAAAACATAGTACAAAAATCCAGTGAATCATGTTGATTCATTTCCACACTTACATATCACCCCATACAAGCTCAAATGTTCATAGAACTTAGGAGAACAGAGACTATTTTTATTTAGATAAACATGTTCTGCTTATCACTTTAGTCATGGCCTCTTTCACATCTTTGTTTCTCAGGCTATAAATCATGGGATTCAGCATGGGGATTACTGTGGTATAAAACACAGCCACCATTTTCCCCTGTTCCACTGACTCCTCAGTGGGGCGCCTGAGATACATGAAGATGAGAGTCCCATAAAATATAACAACAGCTGTCAAGTGGGATCCACAAGTGGAGAATGCTTTCCTCCTTCCTTCTGCAGAACGCATTCGGAGAATAGCGATGAGAATAAACAG
>CM053623.1:448938199-448951333 GCA_028646595.1 Phalanger gymnotis | reverse complement strand
ATATATATATATGTGTATGCATATATATGTGTGTGTGTCTATGTATGTATATATGTAGGTGTGTAGATAGATAGATAGATAGATAGATAGATAGATAGATAGATAGATAGATAGATAGATGATAGATAGAGGGCACAGGGTGAGTTGAATATGAAGGGATGATATCTACAAAAATAAAATCAAATTAAGGGATAAGAGAGGAATATATTGTGAGAGAGAGAAAGGGAGAGATAGAATGGGGTAAATTATCTCGCATAAACGTGGCAAGAAAAAGTGGTTCTCTAGGAAGGGAAGAGGGGGCAGGTGAGGAGGAATGAGTAAATCTTGCTGTCATCAGATTTGACCTGAGGAGGGAATACCATACACACTCAATTGGGTATCTTACCCCACAGGAAAGGAGTAGGAAGAAGATGAAAAAGGGGGGATGATTGAAGGGAGGGCAGACGGGAAGGAGGTAATAAAAAACAAACACTTTAGAAAAGGGACAGGGTCAAGGGAGAAAATTCAGGAAAGGGGGATAGATTAGGAAGGAGCAAAACATAGTTAGTCTTTCACAACATGAGTATTGTGGAAGGGTTATACATAATGATATGCATGTGGCCTATGTTGAATTGCTTGCCTTCTTAGGGAGGGTGGATGTGAAGGGAAGAGGGGAGAGAATTTGGAACTCAAAGTTTTAAAAACAGACATTCAAAAACAACAAAAATAAGTTTTTGCATGCAACTAGGAAATAAGATACACAGGCAATGGGGCGTAAAAATTTATCTTGCCCTACAAGAAAAGAAGGGAAAGGAGGATGGGAAGGGCATGGGGTGACAGATGGGAGGGCTGACTGGGGAACTGGGCAACCAGAATACACGCCACCTTGGAGTGGGTGGGAAGGTAGCAATGGGGAGAAAATTTGTAATTCAAATTTGTGAAAATCAGTGCTGAAAACTAAATATATTAAATAAATTAAATAAAAAAAAATTAAAAAAATTTAAGAAATATCCAACAATGCTCATCACCATCAGCGCTCACTCATAATCACTTTCTACTGATGGGCAGGTAAGCCCAAGCACCGTATGAGGATTAGTAATCTCAGAAAAGTAGGCATATTTCTCACATAGAACTTAGAGCCACCATTCTAAGAAGTTATCCATGTAGAAGTGTAGCCTGGTCAATTCTTCCTTTCTATAAAGTGCATGTTCATTAGCTATTCTTTTTCACTTATCATTCAAATTGACTTCTGAGCCTCAATATCCATTTGTGTAACTATTTTTTTTTCCCATTTGGCAGAACACGTTTATCTAGTAATTCTGAAACAATTCTCTGTCTTATTGCAGTCTTCCAAATGCATGAAAACCTGGTTTCAATTTGCCTTTCTTGGTTTCTATTTGCCAACTTTCCGACAAGATACTTGCCGCTCATGCATTTTTTTGGGACTACCGTAATACCTTAAATATGGTAATGCTCTTAGGCTGACATTTCTTTTCCCTATCACAGTGCCAAATTCATTAATGATATGCAGCATTAGTCATTAAATAAATGAGAATTTAATGATGATGATGGCAAAAATTATACTGAGTGTTATGATGACCCTAGGTTGAGAGGTAGCTTAGGGTAAGGTATAAAGCATAGAATGTTGGACTAATAATAAGACAGACCTGATTCAGATGTTGGCTCCAACACTTATTGCCAAAATGGACTCAGTAACTTACTTAATCTTTTAACTTATCGGTAATGAGATATTTCTATCTATCTATCTATCTATCTATCTATCTATCTATCTATCTATCTATCTATCTGTCTGTCTGTCTGTCTGTCTGTCTGTCTGTCTGTCTGTCTGTCTGTCTGTCTGTCTATCTATCTATCTATCTATCTATCTATCTATCTATCTATCTATCTAATCTATCTGTTACCTATCTCCCAGGGATTTTGTAAAACTTAAATGAGGCAATGTTTATAAACTCAATATATTCATGTCAGTTATGATTCACATTTTTCCCCTTGAATTCCATAGACCTTGTCTTAAAATGTGTATCATGAAAATACTCTGACATCATTTTTATAACTTCAAAACAGTGTAAAGAGGAAACATTTAAAAATTCTAGCAAAACAAAACCAAATCTTGCCCAAGGACCACTTAACCATAGTAAGGATACCTTTAGAGGAGAATAGCTTCTGGAACTATTTTTATTCATAGGCACAAAGAACAGATGGGAATTAATGACTATTGAGGGTGAGAGTCATCAGCTACTTTTTTTCACTGAAAATAAAATTATGTCTGGGGAATCATCTTAATAATTATTAAAAGTCTACACTCTCAAATATTATACTGCTAAATAATTATTAATTAAATGATTCAATTTTCTAATCAAGAAAAAGGAACTCATTTGTTATAAGCTATGAGCACAGCATTTCTCTTGGGAAAAAAAGATAATTTTCAGCACTTTGTTTTTAAATACATTTCATACACAATCACGATATTCCTTTCACAGTATTGATTTGACAGTACCTTTCCTTCTCAAGTATCATGACTTCATGGACTGTTATTAATGCCAAAATATGTAGGTACTTCTTAAAAGGACTTGATCACAATACTTCTCCCAGCCCTTTCTCATTGAAGAAAATATTAGGAGAGGCAGTGATACTCGCTGATGCAGAATTACAGTCTTTAAATACAGTCTTTAGACTAACATAGAGCATTCCACCTTCCCATAATGGAGATTGAAAGAAGATGGAAGAGAAATTTCTAAACCTTGAGGTCTATCTAACAGGCACTTTCTACCTAATCAGCCAATGAAACATAAAGGAAAGTGATAAGTCTAGGCACAGTTCCCCATTATGCACTAACAAGTTTCTCCTTACATTTCCTAAACACAGAATGCAGTAAGATGAGATAAACAACATGAAGAAATTCAATAAAGACAAATAATTGAAAGTCTTATATTTGATTTGGGGAGGGAGCCTTACAAGTGAAAAATAGGGCAGAAATGACTGCTTACAGATTCATCAGAAGACTTTGGAACTTTAGTCCACACCAACTTTAATGTGTCTACAAAAATATTAGAATCTAAAGAAGTTACAGTAATCTCCATTAAGAAAGGCATTGTGTCTAGGAATAGGTCATGCTAGTCTAGTTGCAATCTCTCTTGGCCAGAACACTTAGGGACGATTGTGTTCAATTTTTGATTACACATTTCAAGATTGATACTGTTAAGTTCCAGAAAGAACAGAAGAAGGCAGCTAGAATGTGGATGAGGAATAGGAGAGTGAAATATGGGCAATAGTTGAAGAACTTTTGATGTTTGTGCAACAAAAGAGGTCTTGACATCATGGATTATGAAGTGGAACAGATCTTAGACATTATATTGTAAAATTCATATATTTTAGAAATCAATGAAGGCCAGAGAAGTTAAACATTGCTCAGAATGCCACAGGTCGCAAGTAGAACATATGCCAATTGGACACAGATCCTCTAACTACACATGGTTCCCAAATGTCTTACCTAAGCTTAAAACCTTGCACAAGTCAGTGTTCTTTCCATTCCAAAACAAGGATGCAATATTTGGGGCTAAAGAAAGTACGTGCGTGTGTGTGTGTGTGTGTGTGTGTGTGTGTGTGTGTGTGCGTGTGCGTGTGTGGCAGGGGGGATTGAAGCTTCCTTTAAATATTTGAATGGTTGCCATTAAGAACAGGAAATAGACATTTTTGCTTCACCACAGAGAAGATCAAGAGTAATAGATAGAAGTTGTACAGAAGAAACTGAGGTTATGATAAGGAAATTTTTCTAAAGCCAGAGGTATTCAAAATTGGAATGGTTAATGTAGTGTGTATTGTCATCTTCATGTGCATATATTTTCCCTCAATAAGATATTAATTATTTGATGACAAGAAATTTTTTATCTTTCTATACTCAGTGCCTCTCGCAGTACCTTATAACAGCATTTTTAAGTGATTGTTAATCTACTGCTTCTCCTACACAGGAAAACTTCAACCAAAGGTAGGATGCTCACTTTGGGATACATAAGAGAGGAGACTTTTTGTAGAGATAATTTGGACTAAATGCCCTTCTACATCCCTTCAGTCACAAAGATTCTCTAAAATAAGATTTATTGAAAATTGATGATTTAACAAACAAAACTAATTCTATGAATGTATATTAGGAGAGATGTTTTATTTTTTCTGCAAGAAAAGAAAAGAATTAGAGGAAAGTAGAATAAGAAATCTAACAGAAGTTTGCTTGTTTCTAACAATGAAACAAAATTATGCAGTACATCTGACCTTAAAAAGAATGCTTATACCAATTTCTTAAAGACTCTTTTCAAGGCACTCTTTACCTCTTTGTTCCTCAAGCTATAGATCAAAGGATTGAGCATTGGGATGACCAGGGTATGAAACAAAACATTTTCCTGCTTACTCTCCTCCACGAAATGACAAATGAACTTATGTCTAAATAACTTTCCTATTTGGGGGTCTTTTCTTGCAAATAATAAGGCATAGTTTTGCAAAGACCCAGAGTTTTTAGTAGATTCCAAATTCAAATGAAGGCCATGAAATCAAAGGACTCCTAAGGTCATCTAAACTAAGTCAGCAGTAGTTAGAGTGCCAGATCTGGAGTCAGGTAGACTAATATTTGTGAATTCAAATCTGGTCACAGATACTTAAGAGTTATGTGAGCTTGGGCAAGTCACTTAACATTGCTTGCCTCAGTTTTCTTCTCTGCAGAATAAGATGAAGAAGGAAATGGCAAATAGTATCTTTTCCAAGAAGAGCCCAAATGGGGTTACAGAGAGTTGGACAGAGAGGAAAAAAAGCACAGAACAACAATAATCTCAATAGGAGTCTAGTGTATTCTATATCAACTAAGAAAGCTATTGTGAACTTCATTAAGAAAGTCATGACAACCAGACAGCCTGGGTGTAATTTGCCCTGTCCAGGCACCAATGGACAATTGTGTTCAATTTTCAGTGACAGAATTCAGGATGGACATTAATAAGGTACAGAGTAACCAGCAGGAGGTAGACTTAATATTGAAGAAACAGAACCACATGACTTGTGAGGGATGGTTTAAGACATTATAATGCTAACACAAGGAATGGGCACATGGCATCATAGATTTTGAAAAGAAATGGACCTTAAAAATTATCTCATAAAATCTGAACATTTTATAGATGAGCAAGAGCAAATAGTATAACCATATTGCTCAGAATATCACAGGACACAGGTATTTAAAGACAGTTATTCTCACAGTAGAGAGGGTCCTGAATGTTTGAGTTATTTAAATCTTTAGAGGGTTAAAACTGCACTAAAACTTTTGAGACACTTTATAAGAAATTGTTCTTTCCATTCTAGCACAAGAATGTAAGAGTTGGTTCTGATGGTAGCAAAGGGGATGGAAGCTTTCTTCATGTAATGGAATGATTGCTACAAAAAAAGAGTGAATAGAGTTGTTCTTCTTCATTACCAAAGAGACCAGCAGAATGGATGGAAGTTAGGGAGGGCAAACTGAAGTTGTGGTAAGGATGAACTTAACAATTAGAGATATTTGAAAGAAGAATGGCAATCACCGTGGGTAATGAGACTTTGTGGACATGTTGTTTCCCTTACTATACTGTAATTACCTTGATGGCAAGAAATATTTTTTTAAATCCATCTATGTCTGCCCAATGCTTAGCATGGCTCCAGAACTTTCTAAAATTTAATAAATGGATTGACTCTTCCACAAGAGAAGAAAACTTCAGCTAATGGTGGGAGGCTCATTTGGGGGTAAATAAATTTTGAATTTTATAGATATTGTATTTACAAAGCCCTCTCTTAGGGGGCGGAGCCAAGATGGCAGCTGGAAAGCAGGGACTAGCATGAGTTCCCTGCCAAGTCCTTCCAAAAACCTATAAAAATGGCTCTGAACCAATTATAGAACTGCAGAACCCACAAATAGCGGAGGGAAGCAGGGCTCTACCCAAGACAGCCGAGATAGTCTCTGGGTAAGGTCTATCTGGCCTGGAGCTGGGAGCAGAGGGGAATGGAGCTGAGCAGAACAGAGCCCAGCGTGGGTGGCGGGGATCAACCAGACCAGGAGCCAGATAGAGCATGCCCTAGATCCCTGAATCAGTGAGCTGCAGCAGTTACCAGACTTCTCAACCCACAAACACCAAAGAAAACAGAGTAGGTTAGTGGGAAAAGCTGCTGGATATGCGATAGAGTTTGTGGTTCAGCCACCACCCTAGGGGCAGCTACAGAACTACAGCTGCAGTTGCTTCTGGCCCCAGGCCTACCTGGTGGGAGAAATTAAGTGGGAGATCAGAGCAGGAGTGCAGAGCCTGCTGAAGATCTAAGTCCAGTTCAGGTTGGGGGTTCTTGGGGAAGGAGGAGTGCTGGTGTGGCAGAGCTGGCACATCCGTCCAAGCTTGGAACATAGAATGCTTTAGTCTACAAGCAGTCATACCCTGCTGAAAAAACTCAAGGGTCAAGTAAGTTGGCTGGGAACATGGCCAGGCAGTGAAAACGTGCCCAGATTCAGTCTCAGACTTTGCAATCCTTCTTTGGTGACAAAGAAGACCAAAACATACAGCCGGAAGAAATCAACAAAGTCAAAGAGCCTACAAAGTCCTCTCTTAGCTCACTTCAATCCACAAATGCACAAAACTGTGATTCATGAGAGTTTGACAACAAAAAAAGAACAAATAAATAATAATTGTTCTCTGATTGCATATTGGAAGACATGCTTTTATACGAAAAGAGAGAATTGGGAAAACTTTGACTAAGATATCAAGCAAATCCAAGATAGCATTTGATTCCACTATCTAATAATATACTGGAATCAAACTCTGTCTTGGATTTTAAAGAGAATGCTAACACCATTTTTGAAAGATTCTTTTCAATGCACCTTTCACCTCTTTGTTCTTCAAACTGTAGATCAATGGGTTGAGCATGGGGATGACCTGGGTATAAAACACAGAGGACATTTTGTCTGTCTCAAAGGAGTGACTCGAATAGGGTTGCAGGTACATGAAAAGAAGTGTTCAATAGAACATAACCACCCTTGTTAAATGAGAGCCACAGGTGGAGAAGGCTTTGTTTCTGCACTCTGAAGAGCTCATCCTGAGAATGGACAAAAGAATAAGCATATAGGAGATAAGGATGATCAGGAGGGAAGAAACCAAATTCAATGCAGAAAGGGTCATGATGATTAATTCAATCTCACTGGTGTCTGAACATATAATGGACAATAAGGGGAGAGTGTCACAGTAGAAATGTGTTATTATGTTTGATTTACAGAAAGACAAATTGAAAATCTTAATTGTGACTAGAAGGCACATGATGATGCTATAAAAGTATGAGATAGTGACCAAGATCCAATATACCATGTCTGACATTATGACCACATAGAGAAGGGGCTTACAGATAGCCACATAGTGGTCATAGGCCATGGCTGAGAGGATAAAAAATTCACTGTTGATAAATATCCCAAAGAAACCCAGCTGCGCTGCACATCCATGGAAGGAAATGGTATTTTCCTCAGCAATGAAACTGACCAGCAGTTTTGGACCAATGTCTGTGGAATAACCAAGGTCTACAAATGCCAGATGCCTGAGAAAGAAATACATGGGTGTTTGGAGGTGGGAATCAACACTGGTTAGGATGATCAGGCCCAGATTCCCCAAAACTGTGGACAGGTAGTTGAGGAAAAACACAACAAAGAGTGGAATCTGCAGCTCAGGATGGTCTCAGGATGCCCATGAGAACAAATTCGGTCACCTGGCTCCCTGTGGTTTCATTCAATCTGATAATTTCTTCCATCTAAAGAATATAATCTGAGAATAAAAGGAAGAGGCACCTTAACCACTTAGGCAGTTGGTAGCCAGAAATGTCTTGGATAAGATGAGTAAGAACTTTCCTACTGAATAAAATCCATTTATATCATTTTATTATATTATATCTTAGCAATATTCTGGCCCCAATGGAAAGTGATTGTGATTTTATTACACAAAATCAGGAGTTATTTGTAAAGTTATATAAAGTCAATATATGAGACAATAAAATATTAATAAAAATTTTAAATTATTTTAATTAATCAGCATGTAGAATAAATGGGATATTGCAGGAGAGTAGCATATATAAGAATCCTTAATGAAAGCACCATGGTGTAATAAGCATTGAGTTGTCCTTGAAGCCAAGAAGACCATGGTTTAAGAATCATATCTAGCACTTTTATGCGTGACCCTATGCTAATCTTGTAACATTGTGGTAGACAAGCTACTCTCTACAATTATATGTTTCTGAAAAAAAAAACAGTCCTTCAGAAGTGTGATCTAAACCACTGAGGTTAAAGTTTAGCATATCTTCCTTTATCCATCTCTTCTAGTCATTATGAGTAAGATCTCTAGGAAGACAATATAGATAAATAAACTATATAGCATCATCTCTATGTCACCTTACTTAAGATAGAATATTTGGCTTCCAAAATTATGAAGATGATCTAGGTCTGGAATTCTGATATCTTAATGCCTTCCTTCTGAGAATTCAGATGCCTGATTGTTTTCCAAAAAAAAAAAATTCTTAATGAAGTTGTTCTTCACATGATGTACAGTTGTACAACACAGTTCTCGAGGGCAATTGGGCTTTCACATATTATTAGTGATTAATGTTCTTTGACAAAAGTGATTTGATTTCTCTGGTTGTAGAAAACCAGTTGAGTCATTGTTCAGAACTATGCCTTCTCATCTGGTGGCTTTCTCAGCATCGTTTCATGGAGTTTTAATTTTAATGAATTTACCACACAGTCCCTAAATTTCCCCAATCACTCACACATCCATACTGATAGAATTTTGGAAATGAACTGTTTTAACCCCATCAAAATGTTTGATACTTGCTGTACTTCAATAACAAACCATGGAAAATGCTACCGCTCACCTTGAAGTTAGAATGTTCTGTGTGTTGGTCATGTTTTCACTATTGCCAGGTACTTGAGGGAGAATTTACGTGTTTCTCATTTCCCACTGAGACCATATCCCTGAAGTACTGGAAAACTTTAATGAATTTCCCAATTGTCATCTCAAAGAAGTTGGTGAGATCTTGGGTTTCAGATGTGTAACAATATGTAATATTTTACCCAATTCCATGAAATATTTATTACATACAAACCATTGTTAGGATCCTGGTTATGGTTGATATTGTTTGAGTTGGATCAAGTTTAAGGACATTTCAAAGCCTTCTGGGAGAGGACTGTAGACAATCTGAACAATTTATTTAATCCAGTCACACATCAAAAGCTTAGAAAATGAAGAAATCTATTACCTATAAGATAACATTAAGTTGAATGCACAAGAAGAAGATCCTGCCTTTCTGGAAGTCTATTTAGTTAAAATGGTACATTAGGTTAGTTTTTTCCCAGAAATAATCAGGAGTATGTGAGCAGAGTAGATTACCTTTAGAATATTTTGTTCAGGGGGTTCTGTCACAATCTACTATTTATGACCCCATTTGGGGTTTTCTTGGCAGAAAAACAGGAACGCTTTGCCATTTACTTTTCTGGCTCATTTTATATATGAGAAACAGAGGGAAACAGGGTTAAGTGACTTGCCCAGGATCACACAGGTAATAAGAGTCTGAGGCCAGATTTGCTCTCAGGAAGATGGATCTTCCTAATTTCAAGTCTAACACTTAATCTACTGAGCCAACTAGCTGTTTTAAGAATATCAGAGATGGAGCCCAGGACAGGAGTCTGTCAGAGGGTGGAGCCTGTGGCAGCTGGAGCAAGTAGCCTGGAGGCTTCCCACCGCAGGCAAACATGAGGGCACCAGACCAAACCAGCCATGAACAGCAAAGAGATGCAGCCAGCACTCCAGTCTGGGATGTCGAAGGCTGAGAGAAACGCCGGAGCAGAAAGAAGCCCAGGGCAGAAGTACTGGCTATGGCCGTGATCAAGCCCCAGGCTTCTCAGCCTAAGATGGGATTCTTTCTGAGCACAGAGCCTTTTATGAGCGGCACAAAAGCATATTGCAGTAGAGGGAAAGAAGGGAGGAAGAAGAGCAGTATTTGAGCTTTACTCTCATTGGATTTGGTTCAAGAAGGGAATACCATACCCTGATAAGTATAGAAATTTAACTTGTCCTATAGGCAGTAGGAGGGGAAAGGGAAAAAAAAAAGGAGGGAGGTAGTCAGAAGAGAGGGAAGAAGTAGCAAGTGGAAAATGGTAAAGTAAAGGAGGGCAATCAAGAGGAAGGGCAAACTAAGGAATGTGGTGGTCAAAAGCAAAACTTTGCTGAGGAGTGGAAGGGGAAAGAGAGATAAAAGCATACACAGAGGGGAAATAGGATGGAGAAAAAGACACAGTTAGTAATCATAACTGTGAATGTGAATGGGGTGAACTCTCCCATAAAACGAAAGCAGAGAGCAGAATGGATTAAAAACCATAATCCTACAATATGCTGTTTACAAGAAACACTTTTAAAATAGGGGGATACACACAGGGTAAAGGTAAAAAGATGGAGTAAAATATATTGTGCTTCAGCTAAAGTAAAAAAAGAAAAAGCAGGGGTAGTAATCCTAATCTCAGACTAAGTAAAAGCAAAGACTGATCGAATTAAAAGAGATAAGGAAGGACAGGACATGCTGTTAAAGGTATCATGAAGAGTGAAGAAATCTCTTTGTTTAACATATATGCACCAATTGATATGGCATGCAAATTCTTAGCAGAGAGGTTAAAGGAGTTACAGGAAGAAATAGACAGCAAAACTATAATAATGAGAGACCTCAACCTCCCCCTCTCTGAACTTGATAAATATAATCTCAAAATAAACAAGAAAGAAATTTAGGAGGTGAATAGAATTTTAGAAAAGGCAGATATAATAGACCTCTGGAGAAACCTGAATGGGGATAAAAAGGAATATACTTTTTTCTCAGCGGCACATGGCACATACTCAAAAACTGACTGTGTACAGGGCATGAAAATCTCACAATCCAGTGCAGAAAGGCAGAAGTAGTCAAAGCATCCTTTTCAGATCACGATGCAATAAAAATTATTTGTAATAAAAAACCATGGACAAATAAGCTAAAAATCAATTGGAAACTAAATAATCTAATTCTAAAGAATGAGTAGGCCAAAGAACAAATCAGAGAAACAATTAAAAACTTCATTCAAGAGAATGACAATAATGAGACAACATACCAAAATTTATGGGATGCAGCAAAAGCAGTTCTTAGGGGAAGTTTTATATCTCTAAATGCTTACATAAATAAAATAGAGAAAAAGGAGATCAATGAATTGGGCACGCAACTGAAAAAGTTAGAAAAAGAACACATTGAAAATCCCCAATTATATACCAAATTAGAAATACTGAAAATCAAAGGAGAGATTAATAAAATTTAAATCAAGAAAACTATTGAATTAATAAACAAAACCAAGAGCCGGTTTTATGAAAACCAATAAAATTGATAAACTTTTGGTCAATTTGATTAAAAAAGAAGAAAGAAGAAAGTCAAATTACCAGTATCAAAAATGAAAAGGGGTAATTCATCTCCAACAAAAAGGAAATTTAAACAATAATTAGGAATTATTTTGTCCAATTGTATGCCCATAAATTTGACAACCTTAGGGATATGGATGAATATCTACAAAACATAAATTGCCCAGTTTAACAGAAGAGGAAGTAAAATTCCTAAATGACCCCATCTCAGAAAAAAGAAATTAAGCAACCCATCAATGAACCCCCTAGTTAAAAATCTCTAGGGCCAGATGGTTTTGCATGTGAATTTTATCAAGCATTTAAAGAACAATTAATTCCTATACTTTATAGACTATTTGGGAAAATAGGTGAAGAAGGAGTACTACCAAATTCTTTTTATGACACAAATATGGTACTAATACCCAAACCAGCAACTTATCACAAGAGTAACACACTATAACCAGGGAGGATTTATTCCAGCAATGCAAGGCTGGTTCAATATTAGGAAAATTATTAGCATAATTGAACATAGCAACAACAAAACTAGCAGAAACCATATTATCATCTCAATAGATGTGGAAAAATCTTTTGACAAAGTACAACACCCATTCCTATTAAACACACTAGAAAGCATAAGAATAAATGGAGCATTCCTTAAATTTATAAATAGTATGTACCTAAAACTATCGACAAGCATTATTTGTGATGGGGATAAGCTAGATGCATTCCCAATAAGATCAGGGGTGAAACAAGGATGTCCATTATCACCCCTACTACTCAATTTGGTACTAGAAACATTAGCTGTACCAATAAGAGAAGAAAAAGAAATTGAAGGAATTAGAATAGGCAAAGAAGAAACTAAATTATCACCTTCTACACATGGTATGATGATTTACTTAGAGAATCAAGTAAAAATCTACTTGAAATAAACAACTTTAGCAAAGTTGCAGGATATAAAATAAACCCACATAAATCCTCAGCATTCCTATACATTACTAACAAAGCCCAACTGCAAGAGATAGAAAGACAAAATCCATTCAGAGTTATTGTAGACACTACAAAATATTTGGAAGTCTATCTGTCAAGACAAACACAGGACCTATATGATCATAAGTATGAAACACTTTTTACACAAATAAAGTCAGATTTTAATAAATGGAAAAATATTGGTTGCTCGTGGTTAGGCCAAGCTAATATAATAAAAATGACAACTTTGCCTCAATTAATTTATTTATTCACTGCCATGCAAAATGAACCATGAAAAAAATTATTTTACAGAGCTGGATAAAAGAATAACAAAATTCATCTGGAAGAACAAGAGGTCTAGAATATCTAGTGAATTAATGAAAAGAAATGCTAGGGAAGGTGGCCTAGCCACGACAGACATTAGTCCATACTATAAAGCAGCAGTCATCAAAATTACCTGTTACTGGCTAAGAAACAGAGTTGTGGATCAGTGGAATAGGATAGGTACACAAGATGCAGTAGTCAATGACTACAGCAATCTACTCTTTGATAAACCCAAAGAATCCAGCTTCTGGGCTAAGAAGTCACTATTTCACAAAAACTGCTGGAAAAAATGGAAAATGGTAGGGCAGAAACTGGACATAGACCAATATCTTACACCATATACTAAAATAAAGTCAAAATGGGTTCATGATTTAGGAATAAAGACTGATACTATAAGCAATTTGGGAAAGCA
>CM053623.1:448914697-448938099 GCA_028646595.1 Phalanger gymnotis | reverse complement strand
AATGTTTTTGTACAAAAAAAGCCAATGCAACAAAGATTAGGTGGGAAGCAGAAAATTGGAAGAAAATCTTTACAACTAGTGTCTCTGATAAAGGCCTCATCTCTAAAATATACAGGGAACTGAGCCAAATTTACAGGAATAAAAGCCATTCCCCAATTGAGAAACGGTCAAAGGATATGAACAGGCAGTTTTCAGAGGAAGAAATTAAAGATATCTATAGGCATATGAAAAAATGCTCTAAATCAGTACTGATTAGAGAAATGAAAATCAAAACATGTCTTAGGTACCACATCTCTTCTATCAGATTGGCTAAAATGACAAAACAGGAAAATGATAAATGTTGGAGAGGATGTGGGAAAATTGGAACACTGTTACATTGCTCATGGAGTTGTTAACTGATCCAGGTCTTCTAGAGAGCAATTTGGAACTATGCTCAAAGGGCTATAAAAATATTCATAGCCTTTGATCCAGCAATACCACTTGCAGTGTTGTATCCCAAAGAGATCGCACAAGTGGAAAAAGGACCCATATGTACAAAAATATTTATAGAAGCCCCTTTAGTAGTAGCAAGGAATTGGAAATGAAGGGGATGCCCATCAACTGGGGAATGGCTGAGGAAGTCGTGGTATATGAAGGTATTGGAAGATACAGACTTCATAATAACCTGGAAACATCTACACGATATAATGCTGAGTGAGTGGAGCAGAACCAGGAGAATATCATACACAACCACAGATATATGGATTCTGTGATGACTAGATGAGTACCCTGATAGACTTCACTCTTCTCAGCAATACAAGGTTCAAAGACAACTCCAAAGGACTCATGATGGAGTAAGCTATCTACATCCAGAGAAAGAACTATGGAGTCTGAAAGCAGATTGAGGCACACCGTATGCTCTTCATTTTTTTCCTTTGTTTTTTTTTCTCTTTTCCTTTTTTTTTGTTTTGTTTTGTTTTGTTTCTTCTTTCTCATGACTCATTCCATCAGTCATACTTCTTCTTTACAACTTGACTATTGTGTAAATAAGTTCAATGTGAACTTATACGTAAAAGATATGTCAGATTCTATGCTGTCTTGGGGAGGGAGGAGGGAGGGGGGAAGAAAATCTGAAACTCAGAATTATGTGGAACTGAGTGTTGTAAACTAAAAATACAATATCTTAATTATAAAAAAATACGGTGAAAAAATTTAAAAAAGAATATCAGAGATCTTTTGAAAGAGCTAAGTGTGGTAGTAGAAAGAGCATTAAAAATGCAGTCAGGACAAACTGTTTACAAATCTACTCACATAGAGTAGCTGTCTGACCCATTGCAAGAAATAACCTCTTTCTACCTCTTTTTTTAAAATGGGACTAATTACCTATCTGCCAAGATTTTTGTGAGAATCAAATGGAATTTTTATCAGGCAGCCAACTGGTAGAATGAATCTGTTCCTGAGTTTGGAATTAAGAAACTTGTGTTCAAATGCAGCCTCAGAGTCTTCCAATCAGTGTAACCATGGACAAGTGTTTCAACAATCTGGCTAGCAGCTGTTGTGGGGGTATAAGACCAACACAACCCCAACAACAAGCATGCCGCAAAAGCACAGGTTCTTTTGATCTGCTTAACTAAGGAAAGCTAAGTGAAGGGGTTGACCACCTTACTTGAATTCAGCATATAAATATCATTCTCTTAGTTTAGGGAAAGAGACTAGCACACTGAACTTCAGAGCAAATTACAAATTACAAACATCAACAGACAGACCAAATACAGATTCGTAGTTACCAACATCTAGGTTCAGCCCGGGAGCTCAGAACAAGGGCTGGCCCAGAGTCATGCGTGGCACCACTGCTGTGGGTTAATGCTCCAAAGAAGAGAAAGCCAACCCCTGGTTTTATATCTTTTTCAGTGTCAGGGGTGAGTCACACATGCAACTCACCCACGTGACCTAAAATCATCACAAAGAGGTGACTTAAACACAAGTGGTCTAAGAGCCTCTGATGTCCCAAACCTATCACTCAAACTCATTTGTAAACGAGGCCCTCCCCTGAGTTAGCCCCACCTTGGGCCCCATCTTAGTTACCAATCCACACCCACATAGGTTTTATACTTAATAGGGGTTTGGGCCTGGGGCTTAGCACCTAGTAAGGCTTAATGAAATACACTGAATTACTCAAAGGGAACAAAAGCCAAACTCTTTTAGGGCACTTGGTAAACTAAGTGTTAAGAGCCCATTTTGCTTACCAACACAACACGTTGCTCAATCTCTATCTGCCTCAAGTTCTTTGATTTTAAAATAGAGATCATAATACTACTTTCTGGTAGGATTATTGTGAAGACCAAAGAGATATTACATGTAATGTTGTTACAACACAGATTGGCATATAGTAGGTATATAACGAACATTTTCCCCTTCTGAATGACTCCAAGCTTTTTCCAAAAAGGCCATTTAAAAAAAATTACCCTTCTACAAGTCTTTTAGTACAGTTCTAAAACCTAGAATACAATAGTGTCAAAAGAACTGAATTCATAATTCAAGAGATAGTCTACTCCATCTGGGTTGTTCCATTTTTTTTTCACCCAGTCAGCAAAGTATTTGCATTTTATACATGAAAGAGATGTATTGAGGGGTGGAGCCAAGATAACAGAGTGAGAGCAGGTACATACCCAAGGTTTCTCACAAATTCTTTCAACTGTCTCTTGAAAAGTGAATCTTTACAGATTAGAGAGAGGTAGAATCCACTAGGAGGCCAAGAGTGTGACAGATTTTTAAGCCAGGAGAGTCCAGAAAGTCGAGAAGAGGGTTCAGCTGGGCCGGGACAGCTCTGATCACTCAAAACTACCCCAGACCACACCAGAACACCATAGCCAAATGGGAGCAGGCCCAGCCTGCTGGCTGTGGTGGCAATCCCAGGCCTCTCAGCACAGGAGAGTCTGTTGGACCTAGGTGAAACAGAAGAGTAGAGACTGTGGCAGCAGCAGCAACTACTCGTGGGGATATCAGCTAAGGTTTGAAACTCACCTTCTTGAACTTCCAGGAGCCATAATGACTGAGTAAATTCTAAGAGCTCTCATCCCTCCCTTGAATAATCCATCAAATACTACCCTATGATAAAACCTAGAATAAAGAAGCCAGAAATGAGAGTTCAGCAGTCTTTTAGCTCAGGAAGCTAGGGAGTCCCTTTTTGTGGTGACAAAAGGAGACCTACATGAAGGGAGGTATTTCAGCCAGCCCCACCTTAGCAGACCAGTGGGAATTCCTGAGCCCCAAGGGGGTGGAGCCAGTAAGCACCAACACCAGGATCACAGGAAGCCTTTACACAGCCAGAGGAATTGGCAGACATCAGCACAGACTGATCACTAAGGTCACCGGTGCTATGTAGTGCAGCCTTAGGGGAAGAGTAAACTTCCAGCAGCCAGACCACCCCTTCTCCACACTTCACTCTCCGATCTTCAGTGTAACCCCAGGGAAACTCAGAAAGACTTCACTGGGACTCAACCCTTGGTACACACCAGCTAGCTCCAGCTCAGCACCAGGTGAGCTATAGCAATATATAGCTTCTAGATGACAAAACCAGAGGTCACAGCACACAAAGTTGATAACCAGGTCCCTAGATCCCAATACAAGAAGCTTGGAATAGAGCTGCCTAGGCCCCAGAAACAGAGATCCATTTTAAAATCCAGGAAAAAGGCAACTGCCATAAAGAAACAAACTAGAAAAATAAAAAAAAACCCCATTGAATCATATTATGAGGACAGAGAAGATAAAATACGAATTCAGAAGAGGATAGCATTGGCACTATAGCTATATCTGAAACCTCAAAAAGGAATATGGTCTGGTGTCAAGCCCAAAATCATTTCTGGAGGAGCTCAAGGAGGATTTTAAAAGCCAAATTAGAGAGGTAAAAGAAAAATTACACAATCTAACAGGAGAAAAGAAATCTTTGAAAAGTAAAATTGGCCAAATGGAAAGAGATATAGAAGCTATCTGAATGAAGTATTTTTTTTTAAATTGGATTGGGTAAGTAGAAGCTAATGACTCTAAGAGGCATCAATAATCCATCAAAGAAACTCTAAAGAACAAAAAAAGAGAAGAAAACATAAAATAACTTATTGGTAGAAATGTATTAATATCATCATCATCATCATCATCTTCCACAAAAATTTACTGGGTATGTCCATTTTATCCCTTCTTGTTGAATACTTATCTAAGGACTTTGCAGTATCCTTAAAAGTGTGCTCTTTCTATGCCTGTTATTTGTCACCTATGTGTGGGAATAAAAAAAAATATGCATTGAGCCCTGTACCATGGCTTCTAAGGCTGGCCGTAGAATCATGAAAATCTACACTCAATTCCTGGCTCAGGCACAGATGAACTTCATTCATTAATTTGTTCCTTTTTGTCTTTTCATGCCTAGTGCCCATCACAGTGTTAATCACAAGGTCCTTGCTTCACAAATTCTTATTGATTGCTTTCTTGGCCACCATATCTGTGATTGAAAAAAAAACTCTCCTTGATATATTCTTTCTTTTGTTTCTTGGTGTTACCTTTTATATTTATGTCATCAATTCATTTTGTAATTATTATAGAATATGGCACCATCCTCTTCATCATCATCATCATCATGACTAACATATAATAGAACTCGCTATGTGCCTGGCAGTCTTCTAAGTGGTCTGCAATATAATCTGTATTAATCCTCACAACATGCTGGGAGGTAAGAGCTATAATTATTCCTGTTTTTTCATATAAAGAAACTGAGGTATCGCAGAGGTTAAATGACTGGCCTAGGGTTGCAGAGTTGGTATCTAAGGCTTTATTTGAACTCAGATCTCTCTGATTCTGGGGCTGGTGCTCTCCATCCAGTGTCACCTAGCTGCCCCAGTATGATGTATTAGTTTACCACTAATTTCTGCCAAATAACTTTGCAGTGCTCCTAGGAGCTTTTGTCAAAAAGTGTTCTTCACCATTTTTTCTTTAGTTTTCTTGAAACTGGAATTATGAAACTCAATTATTTGCAATTCTTTCTCATTTCAAATTTTCTGGTGATCTACTTTTGTGTTCTTTAATAAATAGCATGATGCTTTTGACTCTCTGGAAGAATTAGGAACCAATCATATGACACTTTCTCTTCCTTTCCCATTGCACTCTTGCCTATATTTCACTTCCATATTTAGCCCCGTATAGACAGTCATTGGAGGACTTAATCCATTTAAGCAAGAGAGTCCTAGATTGTAACTGTAGTAATCTACTAAGCTTAGTTCCTCAAATATCCCATGCTCCCCTAAAACGAACTTGACCTCGAGACCCAACTGATGTCCATGTTGACAAATAAAGAGTACCCTAGTTTAAAAATCATTTTTTTGCTGCATAAACCTCTAATAAGCTTTATATTTTGTTAAGATTCAATTAATTGTTTTGTCTAAGCAGATATTTTCTTATTTCACAGATATTTTGAGTGTTAATTTTTCAAGTATGCGTTTCTCATTGAAATTTAGCTTTAGATTGTAAATTCTTCTCTTCAAATACAAAAGTATAATTCTATCCTTCCTTTCCTTGTATATAACATTTTGTTTTGTTACAGGCCTGTGTGTGAGTTATGCATATGATGCCATGCTGGTATAGGTGGGCTTGGGGCAGAGATAACCATAACCATTTCCATGATGTACCTCATCTCATGCCAGATATTGACCTCTTAGGATTTGAATTAAATTTTCTATATCTCTAGCCTCCTTTCAGATAATGCTTGTGCCCAGGATCTCAGGAGAATCTAAGATTTCATTACTGCATCATTCATATTTTTCCAGTTCTATCACTGTGACATATCATCATAATAACCTTGAGCAAACTCTCTTAAAGAAAAGCATGCTGCACAATATCCTGGCTGTTGCATTATCTACAGCCAAGATAATTGATCCTATCCTACTTCAGTTCCAATATTTTCAATAATAACTTCAGCCCCTTATCAACATAGATCATGTCTTCTTATATGAACAATGATTTTCAAACTCTCATTTGTTCATGTATTGTCTTCCTGTTTTTACTCCTTGTGCAAAAGCTCCAAGAGTCAGTGGCTATCTATGAGACTTTGAAAAGATGCAGTATCCTCTATGAGAGCCTAGGTAGTCTCCAGAAAAAAGACCACTGCCAGAGAATCAATGAGATCCTAGGTATGATTTTTATTCATAGAATACCAATCAGGTTTGAAGATTCTTTTGTCTTTATTCAGTCATTGTATAAACAATCAAGTCAGAATACTATCCTCAGTCCATATGAACATCACATTCCCCTTGTCTTGATGTGAAGGATTCTTTTTAATGTGTAATGAAAATATCTTAGTCCTTGACAATAACTACTACTCTTAGATAGCTACAAAAAATATATGATTCATGTGTGTATGTGTGTGTGTGTATGCAGACACATTACATATACACACACACACAGGCATACATACTACGTGCGTATATACAAATGAGAATAAAATTTTCTCCTTAAATATGTGTAATTATACATATATATGTGTGTGTATATATATGTACATATACATATATATATATATATATATATATAATCATATTTTCTGATCTTGTACTCAGACAACCAGTTCTGTCTACTTTAAGCCTGATTCCTGAAGCCATCATTTGGGGGATTAATCACTGTCAAGAATGTGCCAAAACTTCTCATCATTATGAGCTCCCATAAGTAAGTACTTTCCCACAATTTGTTATTAAACAGAAGAATCCTGGGAGTGCTGGTAAACCCTAAGCCCCAGTCATGGTTTTAGATTACTCTTTGATACAATCATCCCAAGAAGCAATCCCCATTGAAATGTAAAAACAAACAAAAACATTCTTTTACAGAATTAGAAAAAAATAAAAAAATCATTTTAAAAAAAAGTCAAGAATATCAAAAGAAATGATGAAAAAAAGTATAAAGGAAAGAGATCAAAATCAGATCTTAAACAGGATTATGAGTCCAGATTTATCAAAACTGTCTGGTACTAGCTAAGAAATAGAATGGTAGATCAATGGAAGAGAGTAGACACAGAATTTATAGCATCAAACAAACATAATAAACTTGTATTTGACAAGTATAAAGACTTAAAATTGTGAGATAAAAATTCATTATTTGGTAAAAAAATTAAGTTGGGAAAACTGGAAAGCAGTATTTAGGAACTGGGCATAGACCATTATCTCACACCATTTACCAAGATAAGGTCAACATGAACACATGACTTAGATATAAGAAGAGATTTTACGGAAATAAATTAGAATATGGAACATACTTATCCAATTTATGAATAAACAAGAGGTAAACAGCAAAGTTAGGTGTAAAATGTATAATTTCAATTATATTAAATTTAAAAAATGTTTTTGTACAAATAAAACAAATATAGCCAAGATTAGAAGGAAAGCAGAAAATTGGAAAATTTTTAGTTTCTCAGATAAAGGTTTCATATTTAAAATATATTTTAAATTGTCAAATATATAAGAATATGAGCCATTCTTTAATTTGTAAATGGTCAAAGGATATGAACAGGCAGATTTCCAAAGAAGAAATCAGAACTCTTTATAGTTGTATAAAAATGTTCTAAATCATTACTGACTAGAGAAATGGAGATTAAAATAGCCTTGAAATATCATTTAACAACTGCTAAATTAGCTAAAAACTATAGGAGAGAGTGACAAATGTTGGAGAGGATGTGAAAAGATTGGGATACTAATTCATTGTTGATAGAATTGTAAAATGATGCAACAATTTTGAAGAGAAATCTGGAATTATGCCCAAAGAGTTAGTAAACTACCAATACCCTTTGACCCAGCAATACCACCATTTGGTCCATTTCCAAAGATAATAAGGAGAAAATGTAAAGAACCTGTATATCCTAAAAAAGTCTATAGCAGATCTCTTTGTAGTGACAAAGAACTGGAAATTGTAGGTATGCCCATCAATTGAGGAATGGCTAAAATTTGTGGTATATGATTGTGAGCTCAATGATTTTAGAAAATCTTACATGAAATAAAGATGACTGAAATGAGCTGAACCAAGAAAATATTGTTCACACTAACAGAATATTGTTTTAAGAACAACTTTGAGGAAATTAGTCTTTTTGTGCATTCTAAACACCCAAATTAACTGTAAATTAACTATAACATATTAAAAAAGATATTATGTGTATCCAGGGAAAGGACTCATAAATAGAAATATGTATAGGTTAATTTTACACACACACACACACACACAGATACATACATATATTTGTGTCTAATGGTAAGCATCTCTAGGGCGGGGTGAAGGGAAGAAAATAATGAAAAAAGTTACATAATTTTGTTGTATATTTGAAAGGGATAGCAAGTTGTGAGGACTAGATTTGCAGATCCATGTGTATTCATCTTGTTTTATTATATTATGTCACAAAGTGCTTGTTTTATTATATAAATTAAAAATAAAATAAACAAAGTATAACCTGGATCTTCCTTATTCTTTTAGTCACAACTATTGAATCAGAAATAAAATTTATCTGCTATCTACTTCCTTGAAATTATGGTTCAACATAAGAAGGAGAAATGAAAAGAACATCCAAGATGGTTTAACATATGCTGCTGTCCCTCGAGGAGCACAAACTCTTTCTCTTTGACTTAGAGGTGAAATATTCTTTATGTATTTTTCCACCTGTTTAAGATGGAGTACTATTGTGCTAGAGGAAATGAGGAGCAGATGGACTTCATTATAACCTGGAAGGACTTATACTAACTGATACTGAGTGAAAGGAGTAGAACTAAGATATTGTTATATACGATTACAGTCCTACTGGATAATCCACAAAAAAAGACATTCCATCTCTCAGTTTTATGCATCTCTCTCACTATTCCTCTATATCTGGATAACTCTTGCTCTAAGGCTTTGCCTAGTAATCTCCCTGGCTTTCTTTAAGTCCCAATTGAATTCCTACCTTCCACAAGAAGCCTTCCTAAACACCTGAATTCCAGAGTTTCCCTATAAAAATAATTTCCTATTTATTCTGTATATAACTTGCTTTGAATTTGCTTAAATTTTGCCTCCATCAGCAGATATATATCCTTTAGAGAACATATTCTCCCTTGCCTTTTTTTGCATTTCCACCATTTAGCAGAGTGTCTGGCACGTAGTAGGTACTTAATCAGTGTTTATTCATCTTTTGTTCTCTTAATGTAGACTTCGAAATCAATGGACACCTTTGGTTCTCTTTGTCCGATTCTAGATTCCAACACTGCCCAGCAGCAGCATGTGTATTTCCTGTACATATTCACTATGATTTTAACAAATATTTAAATGTGGCATGGCACTGAGTCTGATATTTCTATACATGTACCACAATGTTCTTTCCAATGGGTGAGCATAGGAGTAATTGTTAGGTAAATGTTTATTTGAGGATGTGAGGATAAGAATAAAGATAATGTGGATATTATTGATGTTGATACATAAGAATGATGATGGTGATAATATTAAGTAACTGGATTTTACTGAGTTGAGAAGAAGTCTAGTGCAGGGGATAAAACACAGAGTGTTGGACTTGTAATCAGGACGACTTGCTTCCAGTTTTGTATCTAACATTTATGAGCTAGATAATCTCAGAAAATTACTTAAACTCTGAGATCAATTTCCTCATCTGTAAAATAAGATTTTACACACACACACACACACACACACACACACACACACACTCTACTTATCTAAGAGGATTACTGTGAAGCTTCAATGAGATATGGTTTATGAACTCTATCTGAATATCAGCAATTATCCACACATCTTTTTTTTCTTATTGAAATTCTTACAAAAATCTTAAAATGCGTTAAATGAAAGCAAATCTTTTTTTTGCATTTCACTGAAATACTCCATTTAAGAGGAAACATTAGAGAATTAAGACAAAGGAAAACAAAACAGAATTTCCCCTTGGACCATTTTACTACTCCAAGGATTCCATTGGGAGAGGGTATTCTCTGCAGCTGTTTTTAATCATAGGGCCTGAGGACAACTGAGATGGGTTACTAGTGAGGAACAAGCTTGTCAGCTAATTTTTTAAATGGACATGAAAATGAAGTTGGAAAATCATTGTTTTTTTATAGAAAGTCCATATTTTTAAATATTGTAGTAATGAAACCCTTATTAATGATGCAAATCTATTTTCATTCAGACCAAGGGAAATCGTGTGTTGCAAGGTTTGGGTGTAGCACTCATCCTGAAAAAAGCATATAGTTTAGAAAAAGACAATTGTCAGTAATCTATTTTTTTAAACACAGTTCACACCAAATCACCAAATTACATAGTGACTTTATACCACATGACTTCATATACTCCCATTTAGGACAGTATATAGAGCTCCTTCCCCAATGAACCTCATTAAAATTGTTCCTCAAGTCCTTTCTCATTGAGGACAACTGCAGGGGAGGGTGTGATGAAAACTAAAAAGGAACAACGTGTCTTCTCACTTGGGTGGAGTTTGGAAGAAGGTAGAGAAAACTCCAGAAGAAGCTATAAACCAGGTACTTTCTTCCCTAAGACCTTTAAAAGGCCAAGGTCTCCCACTGCATCAAGAGCAATCTCCAGTTGTCCTGATCTATATATTGCCACCAGACCCAGATGACTCCAGAGGAGCAAGTGAGGCTGGCGACTTTACATAACTTGCTCTCACTTAAATCCAATTCATCTGCATGTCATGGCATACCTCCCTGGTACCATAGTTCTCTTTAAGAAAGAAGGAGAAACAACAATAAAACAACAACTTTATCACCCAATTAAGCAGTAAAATTTCCAGAGACTTCCTGCCTCTAGGCCTCTTTCCCTACACAAGCCAAGAACTTTCTCCTAGCAGTTATTAAGCCTGTGATGCATTAAAATGAGATTAATAATATAATGGAATTCAATTGGGAGCAGTGTAAAAACTTCTATTTGAATCGGTTTAAAAAAAGAAGCTTAAATCAACACTAGGAAAAATGTGCACTTTCAATTTGTGGGAAAAATCATTTATTACATTGTTCAGGAAAAATAAATATCGTAGTGTTTTAACTTAACCTTACGTGATTCAACGTAGTTCATACCAAGAATGGTAACAGTGGTGGGTATTGAGAGTCTTGTGAACGTATTGTTTCTCTTAGTATAACGTAACTACCTTGATGACAAGAAATATTTTTTTGTTCATCTGTGTCTGCCCAACGCCCAGCACAAGTCATGGCTCCAGAAGTTTCTAAATGCTTGTAAATAAATTGATTCTTCCACAAAAGAAAACTTCAAACAATGGTGTGATGTTCATTTGGAAATAAATAAAGAATTTCATAGATGTTTATTTACTAAGTCCTTTCTTAGTTCCCTCCCTTCAACTCATAGTTTCACAAAACTATGACTCACTGGAGGTTGCAATTAAACTCAACAAAAATCATTCCCTGATTGCATATTGGGAGAGATGTTCTTATACAAAAAGAGAGGGGAATTGAGAAGAAGTTCGCTAAGAAATAAAGAAGAAATTTGCTTGCTTCTAATAACATAGCAGAATCAAACACTAGCTTGGACATTAAGGAGAATGCTTACATCATTTTTGAAAGACTCTTTTCAGTGCAGCTTTCACCTCTTTATTCCTCAAACTGTAGATCAATGGGTTGAGCATGGGGATGACCAGGGTATAAAACACAGAGGCCATCTTGTCTGCATCAAAGGAGTGACTAGAATGGGGCTGTACGTACATGAAGAGAAGTGTGCCATAGAAGACAATCACCCCTGTGAGGTGAGAGCCACAGGTGGAGAAGGCTTTGTGCCTGCCCTCTGAAGAATTCAACCTGAGAATGGCCACAAGAATGAACACGTAAGAGATAATGATAATAAAAAGGGAAGAAATCAAACTAAATGCAGCAAAGGTCATAATGATTAATTCTATTTCACTTGTGTCTGAACATATAATGGATAATAGAGGGAGACTATCACAGTAGAAATGTCTTAATATATTTGATTTACAGAAAGATGATTTTAAGACTTTTAATGTGACTAATAGGGATACTATTGTGCTGGAGAAGTATGGAATAGCCACCAAGATCCAACATACTGTGTCTGACATGATGACCATGTAGAGGAGGGGCTTACAGATAGCCACATAGCGGTCATAGGCCATGGCTGACAGGATAAAAAGTTCACTGGCAATGAATATCCCAAAGAAAAACAGCTGTGTTAGACATCCATTGAAGGAAATAGTATTTTTTTCAACAATAAAACTGATTAGCATTTTTGGACTAACAGCTGTGGAATAACCTAGATCAACAAATGCTAGATGCCTGAGGAAAAAATACATGGGGGTTTGGAGGTGGGAATCAACACTGGTAAGGATGATCAGACCTAGATTCCCCAGAGCGGTGGCTGTGTAGTTGAGGAAAAACACAATAAAGAGGGGGCCCTGCAGCTCAGAGCGGCTTGTGAGGCCCATGAGAATGAATTCAGTCACCTGGCTCCCTGTGGTTTCATTCAACTCGATCATTTTTTCCATCCAAGGAAGATAATCTGAGAAGAAAGGTAAGAAACTTTCTTTCAGCACTACTTGCATAGTCCACTAGGAACTTAGTGAGTAGAAAGATCTTAGATAAGATGAATAAGAACTTTGCCAACACATTGCAATGCATTTATATTATCATATCACGTAACATCTTAACAACATCCTGTCATCAAGAAAAACAAAGTGACTGCTATATTTTAATGCAAAATTAGGAACTAATTTAGAAGTTCTTTAACAATGAGATATTTGACAGGACAATATTATCAATCACTTTTAAATTATTTTAATTAGTCAGCATATAGAAAGAACATAATGGGATATTATAGGAGGGTAGAATATGTTTAAGAATACCTAATGGAGGCACTGTTGTGTAACAGGGAATGAATTGGCCTTGAAGAACATGGTTTAAGAACCATTTCCCAGAGAGTTATGTGTGACCCTGTGCTAGGCTTGTAACATCAGAGTATGCTAGGCATTAGACCCTACATGAGTTCATGATCCACAGTTTAAGAAACACTGCAGAGGTCATGAATGGTGAAAGTTTAAGTAGCTTTGGTCTAGGCTACTTTCTGCAGTTCCATGTTGCCAAAAACTGATGTCCAGGGTTCAGAATTAGAATTTCCTTCATGACAGTTGTCCAACCCATTGAGGTTAAATGTCCAATATCTCTTTATTTCTTCATCATCTGCAAACATTTAAGAGTATGACCTCTAGGAAGACAACATGGATAACCAAACTCTCCATATACCATCACCTCTATGTCACCTTACTTAAGATTAGATATTTTGCTTCCTGGATTATGAAGGTGATCTAGGATTGGAAATTTGATGTTTTAATGGCTGCCTTCTGAGAATTCAGACACTTGAAGTTTTTTCAAAAAATATAGATTACAGCTGTTTTTCAGATGATGTCCAATTGCACAGTATGCTTCTTAAGGACAATTGGGCTCACATATTATTACTGATTAATGTTCTCTGAAAAGTTGTTTGATTTCTGTGGTTTCACAAGACCAATTGTGCCATTGTTGAGGAGCATGCTTTATGATCTGGTGCCTTTCCTAGCATCATTTCATAGAGTTTAAACCTAGCGAATTTACAACATGGTCCCTGAATTTCTCCATTCATCCTCACATTAGGCCTACTGATTGAATTTTGGAACTGAACTGCTTGGACCCCATCACATTTTTGGGTATTTGCTCTATTTATATCACAAAGCAATAAAGATGTTACCTGTTCACCTGGAAGTTAGAATCTTCTCTGGTTTGCTCATATCTTCAGTATTGCTAACTGCTGAAGGGGCAATTTATGTGTTTCTCAGTCCCAATGAGACCATGTCCCTAAAGTACTGGAGAACTTTAATGAATTTCATAATTATCTCAAAGACATTGCTGAGATGTGGTGCTTCTGATGTGTAAAAGTAAGTATGATTTTATCTAATTCCATGAAATATTTACTAAATACCAACTATTCCTGATTGCAGTACATATTGCTGCTTGTGTCAAGCTTAAGGACATTGCAGAGATTTGTGGGAGAGGTCTTTTTATGAGAACATGTATTTTATCCATTTGCTTGTCAAAGGCCTGAACAATGAGGAAATTCTATTGCCTCTAAGATAACATAAATCTAAATGAGCAAGATGAAGAGTGTATTTGTGCAAGTATATCTAAGGAAAGATGGTACATTAGCTCTAGTGTTAGATCCAGACATAAGCACAAATTTGTGAACAGCCTAGATTGCCTTTGGAATAATTTGTTGGATAGTTTCTGTCATATTATTCTCTTTGTAACCACATTTAGCGTTTGTTTTACAAAGAAACTGGAGTGGCTTGCCTTTTCCTTTTCCAACTAATTTTACAGATGAGAAACTGGAGGCAAACAGGCTGAAGTGACTTACCAGGTTCACATAGCTAATGAGTATCTGCGACCACCTTTGCACTAAAGTAGATGAGTCTTCCTGATTCCAGGCCTGGCATTCTATCCATTGCACCATTTCACTGCTCTTGGAATATTACAGAAGTCTTCTAGAAGGAGTTAAAGAGTAGCTTGGGTAGTACACTAAGCATGCTAGTCAGAAAGGCCTTTTTTCAAATCTATCTTCATAGAGTAGCTTTGTGACCCATTTAAGTAACAACCTCCTTCTGCCTCTTTTTTTCTTTCTTTTAAACTAGGACTAATAATAGGACCTCCGCCAGGATTTTTGTGAGGATCAAAGGAAATTTCATCAGCCATTTAAGTGGAAGAGTAAATCCCTCACTGGGTTTGGAGATTTAACTTGTATACAAATGTGACTTCAGAAATATTTCAATGTTATCCTAGGAAAGTCATTTAATCTCTACCTCAACTTCTTGAACTTTAAAATGGAGATCATAATAAAACCTCCTATTAAGATTATTGCAAAGCTCAAATAACATAATGTGGTTAGAGCAGAGAGTGTCATATGCTAGGCATTTAATGAATACTTGTTTCTTTACCTTCTTAATACCTGTAAAGTTTTTTCAAAAAAGACACTTTTACAAAATACCATCATTCCAGAAGTCCTATTGAATGGTTTTGAAACATGAAATACAATAGTTTCAAAAACTGAACCCACAATTCTAACGGAAGCTCACTCCATTTTGGGATGCTGAATTTTTTGTTTTTTTGGTGAGTCAGCAAAGTATTTTCATTGTTGCACATGAGATTTATTAATGCCTAATGTAAACTTTTGAATTCATAGATAATGTCTAATAGTTTCACCATCATGCACACATATTTACTGAACAAGTCCAGAGAATCATTTATTGTTGGATCTCTATCCAAGGACCTTGCAGTATCCTTGGGAAAAAAAAAAACCAAAAGAATTCTCTATAACTTTATTTGGCACCTATCAGTGGTAATGAAAGACAAAACCCAATGATTGCTGCATCACAGATAGAAGGTTGCCCTTAAAATTATGAATATCTAAACTCGAGTACTAGCTGAGATAGATATGAGTTTGATTTATTCATTTGTTCATTGTTGTTTTTATATGCCAAATGTCTATCACAGTATAGAGCACAGAGTCTTTCCTTTTTAAATACCTATTAATTGCTTTGTTGTCAAATATTCTTATGGTAAAACCTTGATCTCTTCTGTTCTTCCTCATGATATTCATTTTAATATTTACATCATTAATTTATTTTTAAATTATTATGGAATGCCATAACATAAATGTAATAATAATTACACATAACATTTGAATACAGTTCACTGTGTGCCTGGACCTCTCCTAAGTGGTCTACTAGATTACCTCTTTTGATCCTCAGAACAATGTGAGGAGGTATAAGTTATGATTAGTCCCTTTGTATATATAAGAAAACTGAAGCAAAAGTTAAATGACTTTCCCACAGTAATGTAGTATCTGAGGCTTGATTTAAACTCAGATCTCCCTGATTCTATGGTTTGTGCTCTATTTACTGCATCATCTAGCAGCCCCTATATGGTATATGCTCACAAGATTTTTGTCAAAAAATATTCTTCAACAAATAATTTATATTATTAGCTTTATTGAACACTGAACTATCAAACTCAGTTCTTCATAATTCTTTCCTTTGCCAAATTTTCGAGAGATTTGTTTTTCTTATCTTCAGTAAGAATTATGATGCTTTTCGCTCTAGAATATTTAGGGATCAGATTGCTACTTTCTCTTCTTACTTGCCCTATTGCCTATATTCCACTTCTTCCACTAATCTCATATATAGATACAATCAGTGGAGGAGTTAATGTATTTAAACAATGGAGTGAGTCCTATATTTTAATCATGGCTGATCCTAGAAGCCTTATTTCCTAAAGTATGCGATTATATTCTAAACAAACTTGATCTTAGGTTAGGATACCACCCATGTCAGCCCCAGCAAATAAAGTGTATTCATCTCTAAAAATCTTCTTTGCTACCTAAACCTGTACTGGGTTTATAATTGATTAAAATTTGATTACTTGCCACATATAAAACTTGATGCATTTTACTATTTCAAAAGTATTGTGTAGGTATTAATTTTCAAATATGCATTTCCCATTGAATTTTGATTTTTGATACCTAGGGGCTCAATGACTCCCTAGATGTATAATAATGTTGGGTCCTTTTTGTAGAGAATATGCAAACTCTTCACAGCGGAAACAGCATGTCATCAAAATCCCAAAGATAACCAATGGCTTCGGGAGCTCTAGAGTACAGAGTGAAAACAGGAAGAAAATATATGAACAAAAGAGAGTTTGAAAATTGTAGTTCATATGAGGACATGTTCTAGGTTGGTGAGGGACTCAAGATATTATTTAAAATTTTGGAACTAAATCATAGCAAAAGAGCAATTATCCTGGTTGTAAGAGATTCAATAGACAAGATAAACATGCCCTTCTTTCGTGAGTTTGCTCAAGATCATTGCGATGATATTCCACTATGTGGTAACTGGAAAAAATATGATTGGTGCAGTAATGAAACCTGAGAATCACCTGTGATCCTAGAAAGAAGGCCAAAGACACAAAAAATTTCATTGAGAATTTGAGAGGCAAGTATACCTCATTGGATGAGGTGCATCACAGAGATGGCAATGACTCATATCTGTTTAGAGTCTAATCAGACCAAGATGACATCACATGAATACCTCACATATAGGTGTATGACAAAACCCTAAGTTACGTACAAAGATATCAAGGATAGAATTATAGCTGTGAATTTGAAAATAACTGACAACCCAAACACGTGTATATGTGTGTGGATATATATCTATATATACATATATGTACATATGTGCATAGCTGGATTTTCAGATATAGTACACAAGCAACCAGATCTACTTAAAGACTAATACTTAAAACCATAATTTAGCAGTTCAGTTACTGTGGAGAATTGGCCAACATTTTTTATCACCATGACCACCCATAGATAAGCACTTTCCAACAATCTTTATGAAAACAGAAGAGTCCTTGTAATGGTGCTAAGTCATAAAACCCAGTGATGTTTCTAGACCATCCCTTGCTGCCATTATCTGAAGAAGCAACTCCCATGGAAATTCCAGTAATCTGCAATTAACTTCTGTATGTTTGGTAGTCACCATTATTGACCCATAGATGAATTATATTTACTACCAATCTTCTTAAAAGTATGGTTCAACACAAGAGATATGAAAATGCTCTTCTACCTGAAGGACCTCAAACTCTTTTCAATTATACCTGAAACATTTTTCATTTATTGTCTTCACCTATTTTCAGTTCCTTGAGTGTATAGATTGATTTCCATTTCTATTTGTGTCCCAGTTGCTTAGCCCAATGATTTATATAGAGTTAATAGCGGAATATGATATTTAAGTTCATTCAAATTGATTTTTTGCATCCAATACCTACATCTGTACTGGTTGTCTCTTTTATCTGAACATTTTCGATTAGCTAACTCTAAAGCCCTTCATAAACACTTTCCTTGCACCAGCCCTGGAGTCAGGAGGATCAGAGTTCAAATCCAGCCTCAGCCACTTGACACACTTACTAGCTGTGTGCCCTTGGGCAAGTCACTTCACCCCAATTGCCCTGCCTCCCCCCCCAAAAAAAAAACAACACACTTTCCCTAATTTTCTGGTTTATTTAAATAACACTCTCCATCTATACTCTATAATCCAGTGGCACTGGACTGATGGCTGACCCAAAAAAAGACACTGTAACTCTGAGCTCTGGGTATGCGCTTGCATTTTTGGTCCACTCACACCTTGGAGCCCCTCAGCACGGCTTTGGCGGTCTCCACAACCTGAGTGGTCATCTTGCCCTCCTCCCACCAGATCAGCATCTTGTCCACACAGTCGTGGAACGGGAAGTTCTCGTTGGTCCAATTCACGCACAGTGCACGATGGCTTCGGCGATGTTCGTCTTCTCCGTGGTCGCCGGGTCGTTGAGCCACACCGTGTTCCTCTTGCTTAACTCCCGGGGGCACCAGCCCACCAGGATGCTGCCGGCGTACAGCGAGGGCGTCGTAGCCGTTCAAGAGAAAGATCTTGTAGATGCGATTGCCCTCGATGCTCTCCACATCCACCTGGCCTTCGGGGATCAGGTACCGGGAGGCGTCTCGCTGCAGTGTCATGATCTTGGCCACCGTGTCCAGAGCGGCCTGCATCTGCTGAGCCCCGTTGAAGGTAGCCTGCCAGGTTAGGTAGCTTTTCCGATTCTGCAAGATCCACTGCTTCTCTGAGGTGATCCCCTCCTCCACCAGCCAGGTCACTAGCTACCTCTGCGCCTTGATGCGCGTCCTGCGTCCCGCCCAGGGCACCACCGAAACCTGGCGAACACCGGCCGCCCGGCCCTCAGAGAGCCACGGCGCTCTCAGACTACGCGTCGCCGGCGATCTGCAGCCTCTTGGGCACGTTCAGGACCACCTCCTCGTACTTGGCGATGTTCGTCCAGGCCCACTGGAACTCCGGCTGCGTCTTGGCCATCAGGTACGACTCGATGTAGCCGCAGTCGTGGATCTTTTCCGAGCGCCCGACCCTCTTGGTCTTGCTCACGCTCAGCCAGTTCTCCAGCAGCTGCTTGTGGCTCTTATCACACACCTCGACCACCAGCACGTACCGGAACTGGTTCACGTAACACCCCAGCACCAGGGACTGCACGCCCAGCTTCTGGAACAGGACATGTAGGTGGAAGTAGCGCTCCCCTTTCTCCAGCTGCACGTAGAAGCGCACCTGGGCTTCTGGTTCAGGAACTCCTATAACGCCATGAACGATCTCTGGATCAGGTTCGCCACAGTCACCTGCCCCTGCTCCATCACCTCCATGCCCAGCTCCCGGTTCTCCGGCAACCGCCAGCGCCCTTCCTCCACTTGCCACAGCAGCTCCTCGGGGCAACCGGGCAGCTCCGTCTCCAGGTCCCCGGGGACGCGGATCACCACCTGGAAGAACTTCAACTCTCACACCATGGCCACCGGAAAGACGCCTTCCGACCCTCACCCCTCCACCATGGCCGCTGCCCTCCGCACACACACAGGGACCCCCGCCTAGCCACCCACGCCCGCTTATATCCCCACTGCTGCCTCACACACTTGCCCCATCCGACAACCCGCCAACTGCCACAGGTGTCAACCTCATTATAAGACCAATGAGCTAGCTGGTCATTCTCGGCCGGCTTGCTGACGGTATAATGAGTGGACACGTGGGCGGGCGTGTTACCACTCGGGGCGATTGTGGAGGAGGGCAGGGGGTAGGGAGGGGACTGTGACCGAGAGCATAAGGCTGAGCCCAAGCCCAGAAAGAGGGACGGAAGGAGCGGCGTCCCTACTGGCGAGCAGACTGTCTCCCTCGCTCAGCGTCTGCGGGGGGATGACCGGCGACGGTGAGCGGTGTGCGCAGGCGCGGGGGGAGCCCGGAACGGGGTTGTAGTGTGGCAAGGTGGTGGCGCGGGGAGAACCGGGGAAGAGGTCGGAGTTTCGCGAGGAGTGGACGCGTCCTGTGGCGTGCGGGAATGCATTTGGGGGGCAGGGGGGAGTGGCTGGAGCGGCGAGCCGTGACTCGAGAGTGTGCGCGGCGCTAAGATGAGAGCGACCGCGGACGGGAACTTTCGTCTCGAGAAGGGGAAGTCGGTGAAAGCGGCGCGAATAAAGCCGAGATGGCAGAGCCGGGAGAGTGGAGCCGGACGGCTCATTCCTTCCTTCCTTGGTTCATTCTCTCGCGCGCTCGATGTCTGCAGAGGGGTGGCGGGCGGCGGTGCGCCTCCTGGGAGGTGGCCTTGAACCCAGGGAAAGGTAAATTTGTCTACACAAAGGAGAGCAGTATATAAATTGATGCTCTAGCACCATATGGATGGTCTCATCAGATTGACACTCGTCTACAATAACATCCTAGACCACCAAGGGGCACGTTTGTGGGCATTTAGGCAGTCAAAACTCATTCTCTTAACGCTCTGAATTTATACCAAGGGATGAGGCAGAGTTACGCAGAACTTTTTTTCTTTTAAAGAGAACAATTTTGGTTTCTGTCTTCAACTTACATCTATATTATTCTTTCTCTGTTGAACCCTGCCTCCCAAACCACAGTGTACGCATTAATAGGACACCGTCATTGAATTAATTAGGATGGCATAATTTGTTGGACAGAGTTGAAACTGAAAATTAATGAACAATGCCTTCTGCCTGGAGAATGTGCCCAATTGTCTGAAAACTCTTTTGACACCCTTAGTTCATAAAGAGGACAGGGGTGTGTGTGTGTGTGTGTGTGACAGAGAGACAGAGAGAGAGAGAGTTCCAGCCCACAATCTGGCCAGCATCAGGCAAGTACAGAAAAAATTCATGAAACAAGCCTATCTTCTTTTTCATTCTTCCTAATACTGAGGATTTCCAAAGTTGTCACTGAGTTCTAATTCATATCATATATTGAATTCCATGTCCCAAGTTAGGAGATACGCCAATTTCTTGGTCCTTTACCCATGGATTGTTCATTCTGAATGTGTGAATTGAACATCAGGTAGACAGGATGTTTAAAACTACTTTGTTATATCATAGAAGAAGCAGTTATGGACAGTGACAAAAGTTGCCTACCTTTTATCATGTACGAATGTTATCTGAGCCTATTTATTTATGTGTTGTCTCCCTTATTAGTATTTATGCTTCTTGAGGACAGGGATTATTTTGATGTTTTTGCCTTCTTTTGTACCCAGAGAGCTTGGTACAATGACTAGCTTATAAGAAGCACTTAATAAATTCTTGTCAAATGATTGATTGATTAGACTGTACATGTCCATAACTGCTGCTAAAAGAAAAAAAGAAACGTGGATTATTTGGAGTTTGTTTGCACGTGGGAGAGGCTGTGGACTTGAAAGAATACAGGATTTTGATTTTTTTTCAGGGGCAGCAAGGTGATATAGTGAATGATGTAATTATGTCCCTTGAGTAGGAAAGGCTTGTGTTGATATCCTGGCTCAGACATTAATAGATATTAGACCCTGAGCAAGTCACTTAACTTTTCTTAGCCTCAGTTTTCTCATTTTTCAAAGTGGAAAATAACAGCCTCCTTCTTACAAAGTTTCTGTGAGTATCAAGTGAGCTAATGTATGTAAAGCACTTTATAAACCCCCAAATACTGCACAAAATACTAACTTGTGTTATTCTTTACTTTTATTTATTTTATTTCTAATAAACACTTTTTCAAGCTCAACATGTTGAGTCTGTTCATGTGGGAAGTAGAATCATTTTTCCAAAACAAGACGAGTAGGGTTTAGTTAGTCATAGTAAATTCAGGGCTGAAACAAGGGTTGCCTGAGGCGTGCTCTTGAGAGCTGATTCTGGTTCAGTAAAAATGACATAACAGATAGGCATCATAGTTAGAATTGGTGTAGCCTTTGTAAACAGAGACACAATTGGAAGGCAGAAGTTTGTCCACTCTTGAGAATCATCAAGACTTGAATGTTCTTTGCCAGTTATGCCAGATGGGCAAATACCCTCAACCAGCTAGGGCAGTGTCAAAATGCCCAGGTATAGGGTCTTTGAGTTGAACAAATCCACATAGTGAATAGTAGTGCCACTTGATACTTACTCGATGACTTCCTTATATTACACCGAGATGATGTACACAGAGGTTGTTACTTTATTGGGATTGTTAAAGATCCAAGGGTGTTCATTTTCATTGATCAATGTTCAGTTGGAGAGCATGAGGAGCTAGTGTTCCATAGAACTGAGAGTGGAAACATTCTGGTTGTTGTGGTCACTTTTCAATCTGTTCCAATCCAACAAACATTTATTAACTTACTTATATAGATATTCTCTAATCAGCACCAAAGAAATGTAAGGTCTGCATTTAGAGATACACAAGTGTCAAAGGAAATGCCCTAGTGTCCACTCTTGTAAGGCTAGGTAGGTTACATTTCACCCTTGCTACATGATACACTTAGTTGCATGAGGGGTCTCTCATTTCCACCTTGACTTAAGACCCCACTGACTATGTTGTGACCAATCATAAGTGGTCAACAGTCCACTAGTTCAATTTAGCCACTTTATATTTTAACTGTTACTATGCATATTTACTTCACAATTACAGGAAGCAGAAATGTATGCACATAGAGTTCCTCCAATACTTGAGGGATTATAGTAACAATCTGCTAGCAGCTGCTGTTGGGGTGTGAGACCTGCCAGCAACCAGCACACAGAAAGCTGCCAACACAGGTCCTTTGATCTGCTTTAGTAAGCAAAGTAACTTTAAGCGGCAAACAATCTCTGTTTAATCAAACATACAAATATTATTCACTGTTCAGGGAGAAAAGATCAGCCCCCTGAAGTTCAAGGCAAATACAAACAGAAATTACAAACATCAACAGGCAGACCTTGTGTGATTCAAATCACAATATGCAGTTACCAGAGAAGAATCAACATCTGGGTTGTGAAGCTGTGGGGCAGTTTGCAGCTTGCCCAGAGTTTCAACACTCCTTCCATGAGTGTGCCCCAAAAGTCAAATGCCAAGCTATTCTCAATAATCCCCTAGCCTGGGTTTGTGAAAGTTCCCCATCCCTAGTATCACATCATATACAATTCAATGACTCTCTGATTGTCTTAATGCTGAGAAAACACTCCAAGGCAAAATCTCACTTTAACTGCCCCATTCAATCAAAGGCCAGAATCCATAAGAGAAGAACAGCAAAAAGTCCCACCTAAATCACTATGACATAATCCACCCCTCCAGGGTCAATGAACTAAAAAAAAATTTAAATTACATGGCTATGGATTCTGGAAGAAATAGAAGCATTATGCATTGTGATCATATTCAGGGAAATGTAAGAAAACATATCATTTCCATCATCCCCAAAATACTTGTTTACAATACACCATCTACTGCTGAGTCAAAGCAAGTCAGAGTGTTTAAACAGTACAGAATGTCCAAGCAAAATTCTTGAGAGGTGTTCTGCTCACACAGCCCTTGCAGGCTTGTT
>CM053623.1:448899106-448914197 GCA_028646595.1 Phalanger gymnotis | reverse complement strand
TCTACCATGGCACCATTCTCTTCATGTACCTGAGGCCCACTTCCAGCTACTCCCTGAGCCATGACATGGTGGTGTCTGCATTTTATACCATTGTGATTCCCATGTTGAACCCCATCATCTATAGCCTCAGAAACAAAGATGTGAAGGAGGCAGTGACAAAAGTTTTGGAGAGAACCCACTTTACCCATAATATATTTTTTCCATGTTGGAAGTAAAACTATAAGGTAGCAATAGGGAAAATTAGAGTTAAACTTCACCTAGGAAGGTGAGTGATACAGTGGAGAGAGTGTTGGACTTGGAGATAGAAAATCTGAAGTTTGAATTTTGCCTTTCTCAAAGTTTCTTCATCTCTAAAATGGGAATAATTATACCACTTATGGTTATAAGGATCAAATGAGGTAATATCTGTAGAATACTTTGCCAACTTTGAAACATATAGAAAAACTAATTATTATCATGATCATATACATAAGAATTACTAGTAATCAATCTTATTGTACTTTGTGAAGATATGGACTTATGTATCAACCTTTGTTATCAATTATATCCACACATTAGATCAAACAGATTGATTTATTGCTTTCTGTGTGATATATAGTGGTGAAAATGACATTGTTCCTCAAGGTCCTTACATACAGAAAGAATGAATAGTAATCGGATAGGAATAGTAATTGAAAAGTCTAACTTCTTTCCTATCATATATATATATATATATATGTATATACATACATATATATATGTATATGTATTCGTTTATTTATCTGTTTCTTTTTTCTCCCAACAAAAGCCAAGGTAAAGTTTTTGGGGGCTAGCTTAATAATATAGAATATTGGACTTGGAGTCAGGGAGAATTGAGTCATTTAGCCTAAGTTTTCTCATCTGTAAAATGGAGATAATAGTAGCACCTATCTCACTGAGTGGTTGTGAGCCTTACATGAGATTACAGATGTAAAGCACGTTATAAACATTAAATCTCAGCATACATTCTTCTTGTTGTTCTCCTTGTTCTTCTCCTTCTTCTTCTTTTCCTCCCCCCTCCTCTCTCTTCTTCATAATTCTCTGAATATCAGCACTTCTGCATGTTTAACAAATATGACTCTCAAAATCTAAATTGCAAATTGCTTGGAATGTCAAGCCAATACAAATGGAAACCATTAACCTATATAGCTTCAGCACCAATCACAAGACAGGGGGAATTCTTATATGTTATATGACATGCTTATGAAGGAATGGGGTGAAATAGTTCATTGTGAGGTCCTTTCAAATTCTGATTTTTTTTGTTTTTAATGTAGTGTAACAGCTTTGGTCTGGGTTGAACTTTCTTGAATCCCCATTGACACTTGGGACAAGCCAGTTATAGTGGGAGCCTACTCCTGCTCCTAGGAGGTGGCCTTGAACCCAGGGAAAGGTAATTTTTGTCTACGCAGAGGAGAGCAATATCTAAATTGATGCTCTAGCACCATGCATATAGTCTCATCAGATTGACACTCATCTATAATAACATCCTAGCCCATCAAGTGGCAGGTTTCTAGGCATTTAGGCAGTCAAAACTCATTCTGTTCACATTCTGACATTATACCAAGGGTTGAGGCAGAGTTACTTGGATTTATTTTTGTTTTAAAGAGAACAATTTTGGCTTCTGTCTTCAACTTACATCTACAGTATTTTTTCCCTATTGAACCCTATTTCCCAAACCACAATATACAAATTGATAGCACACTGTCTTTCAGTTTATTGGAATGGCATAATTTGTTGGACAGAGGAGAAACTGAAAAATAAATTAACGATGCCTTCTGCCTGGAGAATCTGCCCAACTGTCTGAAAATTCTTTTGACACCCATAGTTCACAAAGAGAAGGGCAAATGTGTGTGTGTGTGTGTGTGTGTGTGTGTGTGTGTGTGTGACAGAGAGACACAGAGATAGAGACAGAGACAGAGAGTGTTCCAGCCCACATAAAAAACATGCCTGTCTTCTTTTCCATTCCTCCTAATACTGAGGATTTCCAAAGTTGTCACTGAGTTCTAATTCATCTCATGTATTGAATTCCATGTCCCAAGTTAGGAGATATACCAATTTCTTCATCCTTTACCTATTGATTGTTCATTCTGGATATGTGAATTGAACATCAGGTGGATACCATGTTCAAAACTGCTTTGTTACGTCATAGAAGAAACTCTTATGGACTTTGAAAGTTGCCTGTCGTTTATCATGTGTGAATGTTATTTGAGCCTATTTATTTATGTGTTATTTCCCTTATTGGATTATGCTTCTTGAAGGCAGGGGTTATTTTGATGTCTTTGCCTTCTTTTGTAGTCACAGAGCTTGGTACAATGACCAGCTTATAAGAAGCATTTAATAAATTCTTGTCAAGGGATTGATTGATTAAACTGCATTTCTGTAACTCCTGGGAAAAGAAAAAAACGGGGATTATTTGGCGTTTGCACATGGGAGATGCTGTGGACTTGAACAAACACAGTATTTTGTTTTTTTTCAGGTGCACCAAGGTGATATTGTGAATAATGTAATTATGTCCCTTGAGTAGGAAAGACTTGAGTTGATATCCTGGCTCAGACATTAATAGATATTGGACCCTGAGCAAGTCACTTAACTTTTCTCAGCCTCAGTTTTCTCGTTTTTAAAAAGGGGACAATAATAGTCTACCTCTTACAAAGTTTCTGTGAGGATCAAGTGAACTAATGTATTATGTAAAGCACTTTGTAAACCCCCAAATAGTGCACAAAATACTAACTTGTGTTATTCTTTATTTTTATTTATTTTATTTCTAATAAACCCTTTTTCGACTTCAACATGTTGTGTTTGTTCATGTGGGGGGTAGAATCACTTTTCCAAGATAAGAGGAGTAGGGTTTAGTTAGTCATAGTAAATTCAGGGCTGTAACAAGGGTTGCCTGAGGCATGGGCTTGAGAGCTGATTCTAGTTGAGTAAAAATGACATAACAGATAGGCATCATAGTTAGAATTGGTGTAGCCTTTGTAAACAGAGACACAATTGGAAGGCAGAAGTTTGTCCACTCTTGAGAATAGTATGAAAATGCCCAGGTATAGGCTCTTTGAGTTGAACAAATCCACACAGTGAATAGGAGTGCGACTCGATACTAGTCCATATTTCCCAGAATCTCACCACTCCTTTCATGAGTGTTCCCCAAAAGTCACATGCCAAGCTATCCTCAATTATATACTGCTTGAAACCCTGAGGGCCCTGACCTCACCTATGCTGGGTATGTGAAAGTTCCCCAGTCCTAGTATCACATCATATACAATTCAGTGACTCTCTGATTGTCTTAATTCTGAAAAACACTCCAAGGCCAAACCTCACTTTATCTGCCCCATTCAAACAAAGGCCAGAATCCGTAAAGGCACTTAAGGGAAGAACAGCAAAAAGTCCACCTTAGTTACTATGACATAATCCACCCCTCCAGGTTCCATGACCTAACAAAAATCTAAACTAAATGGTCATGGATCTTGAAACAAATAGAAATGTTATATGTTGCAATCACATTCAGGAAATATAACAAAACATATCATTCAGTATCATCCCCAAAACACTTGTTTACAGTACAACATCTACCCCTGAGTCAAAGCACGTCAATCTTTTTAAGCAGTACAGAATATCAAGCAAAGTTCTTGAGAGGTGTTCTTCTTCTCATACATCCCTTGCTGGCTTCCTCCTGTTACTCTCAGGTACCAGTAGGCTTTAATTAGCACAATTGCAATACAAAGTCCAAATAAAGTTATCTTGGGGATATGTCTTCCCCACACTGCTCCAGCACCCTCCTTTGGAGTCCTGAGGGGCAGCTGGGCAACAAAACCAAGAGGGTGGAGTCTTTGGAGGTCCAAAGCACTTCCCACCCACTCACCATAGTCAACTCCACCCCTCCATTCTGGGTCCCAAGCATTCCCAGAGGAAGGCAGCAAAATAGCACACTCAGCACCTTGCTGCAAAGTTTCCACATGGCCCCAGGCCTGAATTGCAAGCTCCTGGGTTCCTGGTTGTCCAGCTCTGGCTGGCCTCTCCTGGCTTCTGCTGGAATCCTGCTGTAGGTGGTTCCCCACCTTTGTCCTCACCTCACCAAAGTAGGCTGGAAGGCACCTCACTGCATGCAGGCAGTTTTCTGCTCTTTCTGAATTAATATGTCAGCAGCCACCATCTACTTTTTTCTCCTCACCAGCTGCTCCTGCCAAATCTGCAGGAAGGCCATTCTCCACTCTTGTTTCAAAATTTTTCATACAATATAATCTCGAGACATTCACCCTTTCAGCACAGTCTTCCAGAGCCATGCTTATCAACTCCAGCCTTCTCTCTGGCCATCCACACCTCCCCTGAGCCTCAGTTTGTTCTCCTCCCACAGCCTCTGCTCTGGCCTGTCTCATCCGCAGTTCTAGTGGGTTAGGGAGGTGGAAGGAGAGGTTATCTCCCAGGGCTCCTGCTCTGGGCTCCTGGGAAACCACTCCCATCACTGCCTCTTGCCTGTTCTCCTTCAGGCCTTTGGAGTTCCACAGAACCATAGCCACCACAAGTACAAAGAGCAGCACAATAACTAGGAAACATTCAGCCACCATCTCAGTATCGCAAAACTTCATACTTTCCTTTTAATCTGCAGATCTTGCCATGACTATGCCATTTGTAGCAACAGTCTGTTGGCAGCTTTCTGTGTGCTGGTTGTTGGTTGGTTTTACACCCCTATTGCAGCTGCTAGCAGATTGTTGCTGCAGGGGATATAACACCCTCTATGCCACCTCTGTTTCTGGGGAAGGAAAACTGATTAGGTCCCCAGCTTTTTGTCGTTCTTATATAACATTAATCCCCATCCTTCAATCCCCTCCTCCTTACCAGGTTCCAAGTTTCAAGTCTTCCTGGGTTTGTGTTCTGGTACCCTGGCTTCTCAGGAGTTCATTGATGAACTAGAAGCAATATCTAACTTTGAATTATGGTCCCCAAATCCCCATGGCTTGAGTTGCCAAGTCTGAGATTCAGCTCCCCGCTCCTAAAACTAAAAGGGACAAATAAAACACAACCAAATCCCCAAGACTGTGTCTTCAGTTCCTAAGTCCTAAGGGGAAAGGGAAGATGGACCTTTCTTCACCCAGGTTACTGAAAACTTCCCCATAGTATTTGTAAACAATAATTTTATCCTTGGATTCCAGAGCTGTTTCAAAATGGTAGTTTTGAAGACTCAACCAGTTCTTTCTACACAGTCAACGGAAAGAGGATACCCATAACCATGTGGTAAGGGACCCCAGAAAGCCTTCTCTCAGAAGTAGGTCCCTGGCATTTCCCACGTGATTGCCTCCATTGTGGGTGATCTTGGTTCATATTAAATTCGTTTTACACAAGAAATAAAACAGATATTTCAGGAAAACAGTTAAATTCCTAAAACATCAGGACACAATCACTTTACCATTGCAAAGTATAACTTCCTTCTTGTTATGTTTATATATTCCTGTTCAGAATTGAGTAGAGATTCTTTTATATTCAACAAAGATTTATTTAGTTGCTAGTATTATGACTGTTAAACCACCTCTTAAGTATTCCTCTGATGTGTCATGTGGTCTTAAAGAGGACAGTAGGCTCTCAAAAGCTATGCCTTAGTATTAAAAATTGGAAGATGCTATTAAAATTGAAAAGTTCTGAAGAAGTTGCTGTGGTAGACTATATGTCTGTGCTCTGAAGGCCAGGCACAGTTTGAAGAGGTATGGATGATCAGCTGATACATATATATTTATATACATATATATACATATGTACTTATATATATGTATATATATGCACATATAGATAGATAGATATAGATAGATAGGTATATTTAACCATAAAAAGTCATTAAACAATCTATGAAATTGTAGAGAAGCTGCAATCTGTATTGGTGAAGTCAGTACTCACTTTGAGGAAATGATTGATCCTTAAAATATTGAATAAGTCCAGAGTTCTTTAGCATTCTTTCCATGATTTGAACATGATGGTGACCCTCTTAGTTAGTGTGGGTAGTGTGGTTTAATAGATAAACAAATCAGACCTTCTAATTAAGAGATGGAAGAAGTACCTAGAGAGGAGAATTATAGTTATGGAGTGAAACAAAGCAAGTTTCAGGCCTAAGCAATAGAATCTGTGAATCAACAGCCCAAAGAGCGATGTGTCAATGCGAGCCAGACATTAAGGGCAAACCAAGTCTCACTGATAAATCTCACGAGGAATGTATTCAAGGAGTAAGGACCAATACTGAACATTAAATTACACCAATGTACCCTACACAAACAAATCTAGGTAGAAATATAGTGACTCACTGGGATTTTGACCAAAAGGTACTGTGGTTCCTAATATACTCTTATCTGGTCAGACAAAAAGTATTGAAATATGTTCCATTTATAGGCAGCTGCAGGTGAAGTTGATGAAGTGTTTGGCCTAGAATCTAGTAGTTCTGAGTTCAATTCTAGCCTATGACACTTACTAGCCATGTGACCCTGGACATGGCATTTAACTTCTCTTGAACTCAGTTTGACCAACTCTAAATGGAGGATAATAAATCACCTACTTTGTAGGATTGTTGTGAGGATCAAATGAGGTATTTGTAAAAAAGTGGGGAAAAATAAAACATATTAGCACAGTGCCTAGCACATAGTAAATGCTATATAAATGTGTATTTCCTTACTTTAACGTTTGGTTTATCGCATTTGAGAAATGATATTGATAAGCAAGACAAGGATGGTAATGGGCTTTGAATTCAGGCCATGAGGAGCAAAGAGTAGGAGTTAAAAAGAGGCAGATTTAGGCGTAGGAAAAACTTCAAATTATTTTTATCCCGAAAAATGAGATATGTCAGCAAGTAATAGAGTCACCCCAACTAGAGGTCTTCAAATAATGACTGTGTAAATGCTTTGAAATCCATCCTAACTGATGTGATTCAAAAGGTAATTCAGCAATAATTAGCAACAAAGAGAAAGCAGTCCATGTCTTCCCTATTTCTGGGGTAGAAGGCCAGATTTCTGAGAAACAAACTTAAACAGAAATGTCAAGTTTAGGATATGCCATATGTGATTAAGACAAAGATGCTGTTGTTGTAAATATCTAGCTTAACAATTTGCGGGGGTGGGGGGGTTATTCAGACAGATTTCTCTACCTGAAAGAGGGCACCTCCCACATCCAACACAACAAAATACAAAGTGGACAAAAGCCATCTTGCTCTTTTCAAAGCTGTACCTTTTCAAGAGCACAAATAAAATTTGTCATCTCTACAATTTGTCTTGAAAGAAGAAAAAAAACTTTTTGTCACCCCATAGTTATGCTTGAAATGAATTAAACCAAGAATAATGCCCGATGCAGGGAGGTAAATATGACTGGTTCCATTTATACTTCAACGGATTCAGACTATATCATCTTAATCCAAAAAATATTTATTAAACACTTGTTTAGTGCAAAGCACTTAGGTATTCTACAAACAACAATAGTAACAACATAGTTACTTACTTAAGGAGCTCAGGGTCTTGGTACCTGGGACAAAGCATGTAAATAGAGAACTCTGTACCTGACACTTTGAGGAAGAGGGAGATGATTCTGCTACTGCTCACTCAAATTATAAGTGATTGTTCACAACACACAGAGCACTGTTACAGAATAAGGACAGGAGAAGACATGGTTGCACACACACACACACACAGAGGGAGATTACAGTGCAAGGATTCATTATAGAGACAAATAAACTTCATAAATGTACATCACCTATAATTCCAGGAAAGTTGTGTGAATTGGATAGGAGGGAAAGATAATACAAGAATTATTTCTTTTTTGATTTTGAAAAATGTAACCATAAGAATATTTAAATCTGACTCTATCTTAAAGTTCCAGGAATTTGAAGAAAATTAAACATGAAGTTCCATTATGAAAATATTCTCTTAGGAACTAGATTTCACTAGGTTTTTTTTTCACCTTCTGAATGAATTTCTATCCCTCTACCCATTCTGGAGATAATTTGGGTTATATCACACAATTATATATACATGGTTGAACTAGTTCTCAGAGAGTATCTATATCGATGACTTCATTGTTTATGACACTAAGGGCCAGAGAAATTGCATTATTGGCCAAGGGCAATGCTGATAGAAAGGGGAACAGATAAGCACCCTCATTGCAAAGTCAGTGCTCCTTTTCTCCCCGCTGTAAAATGCTAATATATTCTTAATCAATGTAGAGATTTATTCTAGGCTGGAAAGTTTCCAACGTCAAAGGCTAGGGTTCTTTTCTGGGCAGGCTACATGACAAACTAAAAAAAAAAAATTAAAGGAAATAGGAATGGTGTCTACCAGGGAATTTTTACACGTTTTTGGGCTAGAAAACATTTCCTAAAGCCCCACTACACCCAACTCTCTATTCTCAATCATTAATAAGGTTCCCTAGAATATCTCCAGTTAATACCTGACCTCACCCAATAAGTACATTGCTAAATGATAATAAGAAATGATGTATTTACCTGAAGCAAGAATGAGAGAGTGGAAAGATTTTCTATTAAGAAAAGAGAATTCAGAAGAAATTGACAGAGGAGAAAGAACTGCTGACCTCTGGTAATTTATTGGAACCACTTATATATGAAGTTTGCATCCACTTTCTAGGGCTCTTTTTAGGGCACCTTTTACCTCCTTGTTCCTCAAACTGTAGATCAAAGGGTTAAGCATGGGGATGACCAAGGTATAAAACACAGAGGCCATCTTGTCTGTCTCAAAGGAGTGGCTAGAGTTGGGCTGCAAGTACATGAAGAGAAGGGTCCCATAGAACACAATCACCACAGTGAGATGGGAGCCACAGGTGGAGAAGGCTTTGGATCTGCCCTCAGCAGAATTCATCCTGAGGATGGCCACAACAATGAACATATAAGAAACAAGGACAATTAGGAGGGAGGAAAGCAAATTTAAAGCAGAAAAGATCAGAATAATGAATTCTATCTCACTTGTGTCAGAGCATACAATGGACAACAAGGGAAGACTATCACAATAGAAATGTCTGATGACATTGGATTTGCAAAAGGACAAAATGAAAATCTCGACTGTAACCAGCAATGCTATAAAGGTGCTATAGAGATAAGGGATAGCCACCAAGACTAAACATGCCCTGTCTGACATGATGACTGTGTAGAGGAGGGGCTTACAAATAGCCACATAGCGATCATAAGCCATGGCAGACAAGATGAAAAGTTCACTGACAATGAAAACCTCAAAGGAAGCCAGTTGCGTTGCACACAAATTATAGGAAATGGTATTTTTCTCTATTATAAAACTGACAAGCATTTTGGGACCAACGACAGTGGAATAACCAAGATCAGTAAATGCCAGATGCCTGAGGAAAAAGTACATGGGGGTTTGTAGGTGAGAATCAATCTTTGTTAGAATGATCATGCCCAAATTCCCCACTACCGTGACCAAGTAGATGAATAGAAACACACCAAAGAGTGGCGCCTGTAGCTCTGGGTGGTCTGTGACTCCCATGAGAATGAACTCAGTCACTGGGGTGGCTAATGTTCCATTCTGTTGGTCCATGAATTTCGTCAAGGTGACCTAATCTGGGAAGACAATAAAGAAGGCTGAGAATTCTGAGCCTGCATCAACCATCATAACATTAGTATATGCAGATGCAATTGATAATGTGAAATAAACTTTCCCCTCACATCTCAGAGTATTAATGTGCAGGAGCCCCTCCCTCCATGAAGTAAGTAAGTAGATCGAATAGGATAAAAAATAGCACAAGAGCTAGTTTTGACAATTTTATGAATGGCAGGTTGATAATAGTTACTAAGAAAAATTCTGACATTTTGAACTTCTTCCTCTGCAAGGTCTGTCAACGACCAATATGTGAGCCCAATAAATTAGAATATTGCAGAAGACAATTTTGGAATGTATTTGTCTTCCATTCCTAAATACAGGAGGCTCTGTTGAAAGCTCTTTCATAAGCTATCTCTTATTATCTTGCTAGTTAATATCGTAGCACAGCATAGTGGACAACACAGAATGATCAAATGTTAGCAGTAAATCCTGATTTCCTTGTGGGTATCAGTAGTTACTTGAAGGCATCTGTTCTCCAGCTCTCATCTAGAAGTTTTTAAAACATAATTATTCATGATGAGATATGGTGATTTATTGCGGGTGGAGGGACAATAGGGAAAGGGTGAAGGAAATAGGTTTGTGGGCTGGGTGGACATTAGCTAAAGAATGAAATGTGTCAACCTCAGCTGAGATAGGTGAGGCAGATCCCTTTTGAGTATGTCTCTACGATGAAACCTCATCACCTATGGTCACCTGCAGCCTCTGTTAATTTCAAAATAGGAGGGAAGTCGCACTGAGGAGAAACTGAGTAGCCTTTAAAAAGCAGGTAAATGCAAATTTGATACTTGCATCCAGTTTTAAAAGGCAGCATTTCAAATCAAACAAATGAAATAGAAAACTATTTTAATGTCTGGAGTCTCTTCAGTGCATCTCTATCCCTAACTACTCCCTCCCCCTCCACCCCAAAAAACAAAGAAAACAAAAAACAAAAACAAAACAGTTAAACTTGTGAAATCATTGTCTTTCTTCTATGTGTAGAAATTATATGATCACAATAAATATTACAGAAACCATCAAAATTCCTCCTCTGAAGTTGTCATTAGCCAAAGTGATGCAACAATGAACATTCTGCATGGCACACACCATATAATTCTCTCTAACTCAAGGGAATGCAGAAGGTAGACGAGTACTAGTGACATACTCTTCTGGTGCAAATAAAATAATCTGGACATTGATTTTAATGTTCCCTTTATAAACCTTGAGTAATGTCTGAGTTAGACAGCTAGAATGAGCCCAGGTTAGGGGATTGCCTCAGCAAAATTTCATTATGAATTTCATACATGTTGCAAATGCATTCATTGTTTAGTTGCTGAACCATGGAATAGTCCATTATCCTTGTGTAATTTTTATGTTTTACCAACATCCTCTTAATAAACCAATATCTGGTATTCTAGCAAGATAACTAGGCAAAATCCTATGGATTGAGGCATATGATTTTTTTTCATTTCCAAACAAAAAATGTTCTCAATTTAATACTAATAATGATACTTATAATCAGCTGTGACTTATTTAGCACTTAACTATGTTCCAGCCACTGTGCTAAGCCTTTTGCAAATATTACCCCATTGTTTTTCAAAGCAGTGCCGGGTGGTAGGTGTTCTTTCTATTTTACATTTGAGGAAACTGAGTCAGACACTAGTTAAGTGACTTGTTCAGTGTTATTAAGTTACAGGGTGTCCCTAAAGTCTGGACACATGGGAAATCTCATTAACCCTTTCACCGAAGACTCTGTGCCGTTCAATGTCTTCTTTTTCTAGGGTATGCTAAAGGAGAAGGTGTACTCAATGAAAATCACAGATGCAACACACTTGATTGAAGGAACAAAGAGTGAATGTTCTAAAATTGACAGCAATGTGGAGTTGTTGCATCAAGTTCACATGAATCACGTAAATCTTGCAAACACATGAACCTTTGCATCACAAATGACAGAAATCATACAGAAGATGTTATTTGTTAATATTCCAATTAAATAAAATGTTGTCGAAAATTTCATTCATTTCATTTCTTGAAAATATGCGTTTTTGCCTATGTGTCCAGACTTTAGCAACACCTTGTAGTATTTGAGGATAGATTTGAACTTGGGTAGTTCTGAGCTGTGGCTTAGAAGTCTACCCACTCTCTGCCAACTAGCTACCTAAATTTGCCAAGTCATGGTTGCCTCCAGCCATGATCAGGTCACAATGACTAAACCAGCCTTGGTATCAATATTAACAAGCCTTCATGTTCATCAAGGTGACAAGAATATTTGGGCTCTGAGGTGAGGCTACCAAAGAATGTCATTGATTTAATCCTCAGCCAGCATGTCTGAGTAGGGAGTTTATCTCTCTAATTATATTCCCCATAAAGGAATGGCACTGCATAACATCTAACTTGCCTTGGAAATTCTCATCATTAGAATACTTCTCTGCCTTGCTAACTGGGGGTGTTCAGAATGATAGCCTAGCAATTCAGAAATGGTTATATTGATTCAAAAGCCTCACCTCTAACAAGTGTAGTGAAGTTGCCCGGATAATTGCTTTTCAGCTGGAGTCACAGGAACCTGTTAGAGACACTTAGATATTAAGCCAGAGATGGCTACTAAACGTAATCATCTTTTAGAACTCAACCATAGTAAATGTAAACAAAGAGAAAAATAATAGTCTTACCTGCAGTGAATTTGCTGCATCTCACTTATGTAGTCCATGATAATGTCTACACTGAGGAGAAATTATGGTTGTTTTGATGCCCCTGAGACATAATCCCTAAAGAACAGGATAATTTCAAAAGAAACAACATTTCATGTCATCTCCTCAGTGAATGTTTCTGGGGTTAGTATCTACAATTAGTATCAATAGCTGCAGTGGAACTGTTAAAAATTATACGACCGTAACTATAATCACTTCTACCTGCATATGATTATATTAACACATTTTTTTATCGTAGATTTGACATTCTGGAAGATAGGACTTCTTGTTATCTATCTAAATATTGTTCATACACATAATTTAGGTGTTCTTGGATACTTGTTCTTTATTACTTTTGTGTTCCCCTGGCTATCCAAATTCCTGAAAAGCTGCAAGCCAGAGAAATTCTCTTTCCTAAACTTCCATTTTCCTTCCTATGGATACATTTAAGGCACCATAATTATTGAACTATATGAGGATAAAGCAGAGATACCGTGGACAGGAAAGATGAGCTCTGCCATTTGATAACTGATTATTTTACATATTTAAGTATTAATTTATATTATATATGTATGCATATGTGTAACATATATATTTATAGCAGTACATTCTCACAGTCATGCTCAAAACAATCTGCATCTCAATTTTGGAATGTATCTTATTCTAGAAATTGAATTTTATTATTTCATTGTGTTAGAAATTCTGAAGTAGGTTTTGTCCCAGAGAATTATAATGGGGATGAGGAATAGAGCTGATCAGATGAGTAAGTCCAAGGGCAGAAGATTCTATTTCTTTAAATTTTATTCCAAACCGAATTTTGTTTTGTTTTCTCACGTCGTATAGAGTAAAACATATTGAGTGTCTATCTATGTGTGTTTGTGTGTGTGTATGGGTGCATATGCTCACATATGTTTAGCTGAGGGTTGCAGTGATCCAGAAATTTCATTTTATTAGGATAGAAAATTCATATTGTGGAAATTTAGAAAATGCTCCAATGGTGCTGATCAACAAATGAACAATAAATAGTCATAAAGAGTGGCCAGAGACGTTGACAGTTCACCTGACTTGTCAATGTCACGTGGTGTGTCTATGTCCGTGGCATGATGTGTAGTGAGGTCTTCTTCTGATTTAAAATCCAGATCTGTTATAAATGTTATTTCTCCAAAGTACATACATATTAAAACAACATAAAATTTGTATATTAGCTCAATATTAACTTAGACAAGAAATGAAATAATCTTATTATTTGTATTATTCCTTCATTGTTGGATTCTTCCACGGTATTTGGGAAATGATCAGAATATCAGAACATCAGAACTTTTGAACGCTTTTCCTGCAATGTTTTCTGGGTTTCACAATAAAGAACATATTTTATTCTCCTCTTGAATATCTCCATTAACAAAGTTCTAGAAGCATTTTAAGATTCCTATAATTCAACTCAGAGCTACAATATAGACTTAATAAATGAAGTGAGATTCTATGGAATGTCCACCTATAGTATGACTATTTCAAAAGCAATCAACCATTTGCAAATATGTAAATTCATTGAGATTTTTTTTAATGGCTTTGATTTTTTTTTAATGAAAACTTTTGATTGGTCTCATTTTCTTTTTTGTAAACTAAGATTTTTTTTTTATTTTTAGTTTACAACACTCAATTTCACATGATTCTGAGTTCCACACTTTCTCCCCGCCCCCCCCCACTTCCCTCCCCAACATGGCATGGAATCTGATATATCTTCTACATAAACTTTGCATTAAAATTATTTACACAATAGTAAAGTTTTAAAGAAGAATGATGACCAGTGGAATGAATAATGAGAAAGAAGAAACAAAAAGAAAAAAAACAAAAACAAAAACAAAAGAAAAAGAAAAAGAAAAAAAAACAAATAAAAAAAGGAGAGCAAATAGTTTGCCACAATCTGCACTCACACTCCATAGTTCTTTCTCTGGATGTAGATAGCTCTCTCTATCACGAATCCTTTGGAGTTGTCTTTGAACTTTGCATTGCTGAGAAGAGCAAAGTCTATCAAGGTTAGTCATCACAGAATCAATATATCTGTGATTGTGTACAAGGGTCTCCTAGTTCTGCTCACTTGGCATTGTATCCAGGAAATTAATGAAAAGAAATTCTATGGAAGGTGGCCTAGCCATACAAGATATTAAACTATACTATAAAGCCGCAGTCATCAAAACTACTTGGTACTGGCTAAGAAACAAAGTCATGGATCAGTGGAATAGGTTAGGTACACAAGACGCAGTAGTTAACAACGATAGCAATCTGCTGTCTGATAAACCCAAAGAATCCAGCTTCTGGGCTAAGAAGTCACTATTTCACAAAAACTGTTGGGAAAATTGGAAAATGGTATGGCAGAAACTGGGCATAGACCAATATCTTACAACATATACCAAAATAAAGTGAAAATGGATTCATGATTTAGGAATAAAGGCTGATATTATAAGCAATTTGGGAGAGCAAGGAATAATTTACCTATCAGATTTATGGAAAAGAAAAGAATTCATGACACAACAAGAGATAGAGAGCATTACAAAATGCAAAATGGATAATTTTGACTATGGTAAATTGAAATGTTTTTGTATAAAAAAGCCAACACAACAAAGATTAGGAGGGAAGCAGAAAATTGGGAGAAAATCTTTACAACCAGTATCTCTGATAAAGGCCTCATCTCTAAAATATACAGGGAACTGAGCCAAATTTATAGGAATACAAGTCATTCCCCAATTGAGAAATGGTCAAAGGATATGAACAGACAGTTTTCAGAGGAAGAAATTAAAGATATCTATAGGCATATGAAAAAATGCT
>CM053623.1:448878300-448898606 GCA_028646595.1 Phalanger gymnotis | reverse complement strand
TTCTTCTGTTGTGTAAGAGTCAATCCATTTACTAAAATTTAGAAAGTTCTGGAGCCATTCCCTGTGCTAAGCATTTGGCAGACATATATGAATTTAAAAAAAAATATTTTTTTCCATCAGGGTAATTATATTACAGTAAGGGAAACAACATATCCACAAAGTCTCACTTCTTCTTTCAAATATATCTAAATGTTAAGTTTATCCTTACCACAACTGCAGTTTGCCCTCCCTAACTTCCATCCATTACTGCTGGTCTCTTTGGTAACGAAGAAATACAAGCCTATTCCCTCTTTTTTGTAACAATCATTCCAGTAAATGAAGAAAGCTCCCATCCCCTTTGTTACCATCGGAGCCAATTCTTACATTCTTGTGCTGGAATGGAAAGAACAATTTCTGTTTAAAAAAATTAGCTGACAAACCTGTTGCTCAACAGTAACCCTCCCAGTTTCTCTCAGCCTCAACGAACTGCGGAGAATACCTCCCCCAATAGTATGCTTAAAAAGGCAAAAAAGTTTTAGGGGAGATTCTGTTTTGTTCTGCTTTGTCTTTTATTTATATATTTCTCCTTAAATAGACTATTTCAGAATAGTGAGAAAAATGTAAGTTCTTTCATTATATTCATTTTAAGACTGTTGTAAGAATTTCAGTAAGAAAAACGGAATAACTGCTGATGTTCAGATAGAGTTCATAAACATTATCTTATCAAAATTCATAGCCACCCTCTGAGATAGGTAGAATATATATTTTAATTCTATTTTACAGATGAGGAAACCGAGGCTTTAAGAAATTAGGCAAATTGCAGCAAGGTTGGATCCAAATCTTCTTGATTGCAAGTCCAATATTTTATTTTATCCCTTACACTTTTACACGTGCACACACACGTGCATGTATACACATACATATATGAACACAGACACATAGGTACATACGTATACGTTTGCATGCATATAGACACACATATATATGTGTGGATACGTGTGTGTGTTTGTATGTATGTATACACACATGTGGGCTGACTCAAACCATGTTTTCGACCAGCAGCCAGCGTAGATCTGCCACTGTAGTACTGTGTTAAGTGTGTTTTCTGACCTTCTGGCTCAGCCATTAAAATTATGACTTCAAAGTGAGACCTCTGATTATGTCACATTGTATTAATAGGTAAAGTTGGGGCGGCTAGGTGGCGCAGTGAGTAGAGCATCAGTCCTAGAGTCAGAAGGACCTGAGTTCAAATTCGACCTCAGACGCTTGACAGACTTACTAGCTGTGTGACCTTGGGCAAGTGACTTAACCCCAATTTTCCTGTCTTCCACCCTCTAAAAAATAGGAAAACTCTACTATGTCCAGGATATGTATACGTGAGCCTCTGATCGTATTTTCCATCACAATTTGATTCTGCTATAACCTGGAGGCATTCCAATCATATTCATGATTTGAGAATCATACGCAATGCATTCTTCCTTTCTATCCATGAGGAGTTGTTGTGGTCAAGGACTGAAATGTTGTAATTCAAGATTTAAACGAATCCATCATATCAAAGACCAGGAAACCATGAGATGTATATAGATTGAGGATAATATTCTGATCTGATTGTCCATACAACGCCTGAATGAGAAAAGTGACTTCAAACCTTCTGCCAATTTCTTTGAATAGCAATCATTCCTAGGAGCTCCATGACTCAGTAGAAGTGTAATGATTTGTGGCCCTCTTTGTAGAGGCTAGACAAGCTCTTCATAAGGATAGAACATCACCTCAAAAAACCGTAGACAGCCATATCCTCTGGGAGCTCTGCTGTGTGTTGTAAAAACAGGAAGAAAATACACAGAAATAGGAGTTTAAAAATCATCTTTCACGTGGGAGGAGATGTTCTGTGTTGATGAAAGACCCAATTTATTATTTAAAGTGTTGGAACTGGAGCATAGGAGAGGACCAATTATCTTGGCTGTAGATGATGCAGGAGTGAGGATATTGTGTCAGCAAGCTCTTATTTCTGTAGGTTTGTTCAAGACAATGAGGATGATATGCCATTGTAAGAGAAGTGGAAAAATTTGAATGATGCAGTAATGAAAGCTGAAATTCACTTGAGAATCTAGACAGAAACAGCCCACAGACACAGAATGTTTCTCTCAGAATCTGAGAGGTCAATGTCTGTCACGGGATGTCACAGAGATGATGATGAGTAATCTCTGCCCAGAGTCTAACTATACAAAGATGGCATCGTATGCATAACTCACACATAGGTCTGTGACAAAACCCAAAGTTACACAGAAGAATATCAAGGATAGAATTATAACTATTTAAAGTGAAGAATCTAGTCACAGTTCAAAGGGAAAGGATACTGATCAAATTGACACCTTCAGAATATCTTTGAAATAGTAAAATGGACAGAATTTATACATAGCAATTAAATGAGTCTTAACCAAACATAAGGCACATAAGAGGTTTATGTAACAAAGAGAATTTCTAGGGAAGGGTCCTCTTTTTTTTGCCAGGGACATATCAATGGTGTCCTGAGGCCAAGCTGGTTTTAGAGGACCATGACATTTAGTAAATAACCTCAGTGAAGTAGCCACAGCTATAACTTAGATCTCATTCCATTTTAAGTGTTTTATCTCTTTCATTGTTTATATCTGTAGGGGGACTTGTTGGGAGAGGTGGAACCTAAGAGTGTCTTTCTTCCTAGAATGTTGCAATGGGGCAATTGGAAAGGAAGAGGAAGAAGCATATGATTGATCCCTGATTTTTTTTTTCTAGGGAATCAAAAGCATCAGTCTTGTTCATTACAGCTACTTATGAGGGTAGATTTGTATTAGTTTTTAACTTCTGGAGCGATCTACTGCACAACCTAGTACTTTCTTTGAATAGGGATTCAACAGAAATGGGCACACAGGACATCCCCAGTAAATGTATATGTAGTGTGATAACATCACTAGGCATATTTTCTAATATTTAAAAAGTTGACATTGTACAATAAAATAGCTCTTTCCTGTGCACAATGCAAATAATTTAAAAATATATTGGGGTTATTATTAAAGCAAATTATTTCCAACATGAAAAAGTAAGTTGTCTTCCTTAATATTAGAAGAGCAAGGATGACCACCATTTTTTTTTGTTTTTTTTTTATGGGGAAGTGATGGGCATGTATTTATTAGTGAGTGTTATTTCACTGAAAAGACCTACAATGAGGGAGTGTATAGTCGAGTACAGTTTTTGCTAGAATTGTAGGCAATGCTAGGCAGCCATTGAGATCATTGTCAAAACTCATTGCTTTCTAATGCCAGAAGTCAGAGAATGCTATCACTCTTAATATTGTGCATTTCCTAATCAGGCTTCACTGAAATGTTGCTCCATTAGATATGGATTCACATTACCAGGCAATGAGCATTATATTCAGCAAAACAAAAAGACATATCAATGTATTGATTTAAATAATTAATTTACTTTAAGAATTAATTAGAATAAGAATGAAACACACACAAAAGCCATTAACCATATTATATAAGTATTGTTGTGGGTGGAGGGAAGAATATCAATACATAAAATGAAACTAATATCTTGTTGGTTAAACCATGGGAGATTCCATCCATTTATTTTGTTTGTTCAAATCTCCCTGCTATTTCTCTAATGTAGTCTAGATAGTAAGTGTTCTCTTCTTTCCAAACTTTTCTGGTTCAATATTATTTAATAGATATTTATTAAATTCCTGCTATACAGTGGGTACTAGGAGATATGCTGAGGATTCAATGGCAAAATCAAAACAGTATCTGTCCTCAAGAAGCTTGTGTTCTCATGAAACAAAGCAGCACATTCATAATGATAGGATGGAGATATATTCTTCAGAAGGAAAAGGCAAATTTGATCTCAAACCAACATACATTAGTCTAAATTAATGATGGTATGAAGAATACAGACTAAGTCAGTATCATAGTTTCTTCAGAGTCTCTAAATCCAAGTATTTCATAAAATTGGGAAATGTACTCACCCTAGAGAATATTTATTTCTATTGCTCAATGTAGGAGATTGGGAGAAAGACTTGTGACACATCAGAAATATTTACTGAATCCTGCTTCTTCTCCCAATATACCGAAATTGATGACTACTGATATTAGTGCCTACTTTTTTTATTTACATATGTTAGTGTGATGCTAGACTGGATTTACCATCTCTCTTTCTCACTCAACCAAGCCAGGCTTCTAAACAGTAAGCTATGTTAAATGACCAAGAATTGGGAATATCCTAAAATGGAGTGCCCTATCTCTAGAGTTATGAGTTGAATTTGTTTATTTTGACACTGTTGTTTTAATGTTTGAAATCAATACAATAATACCTGTAGAAGACTCTTTTTTTAATGTTCCATTAAAAAAAATCTTGGAGTCTTCAAGAAACTGAAATAGGCAATTACTAAATACTTACTTTATTTCAGAAACTGTTTTAACCACATTACAAATAATATTTTATTTGATCCTCATAAAAACTCTATCAGGAAGTGTTATTGCAATCTCCATTTTAAAGTTCAAGAAACAGAGGCAGATAAGATAAAATGACTTTTCCAAGGTTGCATTAATAGTAAGTATCTGAGATCACATTTGAACCCAGGTTTCCTGACAGCAACCCCGAGAACATATCAACTCTGCCAATAAGTACCTGATAATAATTTCATTTGAGCTTCACAAAAATGTTGGGATGTAAGTGCTATTATTAACCCTATTTTGCAAGAAGGAAAAAGAGACAAAAACATGTTATTAGATCACACAGCTACTTATGAGGGTAGATTTGTATTAGTTTTTAACTTCTGGAGCAATCTACTGCACAACCTAGTACTTTCTAAAAGCTCTTTGTAACACTCTAAAGGCAATTTATCTTGTTCAGCTCTTCTTGGTTATTTCCAACACTGAGCCTATTTATACCTTCTGTCATAGATATGTATACAAAAAGGTAAGCTAGTCCACACCCTGCCCATCGAATGTTATAGAATACTCCAGGCAATATAAATTCTTTATCTATTTGGCTTTTAGTCTTTGGATTGTTAAAAACAGCTGTTCTAATTGGCTACAGATCTCTCCCAGAAGCCTCTGCCATGTCCTTGAACCTGACACAACCAGTATAATAGCATCCACAATCAGGAGCCTTGTAATAGTTTGTATTTAATAAATACTTTTTGGAATTAGTTAAAATTCTAGACACTGTTACACAATATAGACACTTTGTCTTGGAAATTTACGTGAGACAATAATAAGAAATTTTTTCATGTTCCCCAGTACTTCAGGGACATGGCCTCATGGGGATTAAGAAACTCATAAAGTCTACCTGTTGCAGCTAGCAGAAGAGATAGCATGAACAAGCCACAAAATATTCTGTCTTCCGGTGAGTAGATAATAGTATTCTTTGTGATATTCTCACTAAAGTTGATATGAAAAAAAAAACATATAGTTCTGAAGAATCTCAGTTCAAATAGCCAAGAACATTGCCCACCTGGGTGGGGGGAGGCGAATCGATCAGTTTAGGGACCATGTTTTGAATTCATTCACATTCAAACTACATGAAAAGGTTTTAGAAATGTAACCAGCTGAAATGTCCTATCTATGACCAATGTCACCTACACTTTTCTGAAAACAGAACAAAGAAATAGATTTATCAAGGTGCACTAATCAAAAATTAAATATGAGGGCCAAGGGATCTTTAATCTCTATGCTATGCAAATGGATAACAGCAAAAAAAAACCCCAAGCTTATTTTTTTTTAATTCCCTTCATGTGTTGGCAAATTATAGCCATTGCAAATGTTAACATTTTAAGCTTTCGTAATCCTTGTTGCAAAATTATCTATCTTTGGAAAGACAACAGAGAAGTGAAGCTATAGAGAGGATGAATATCTATGCTGTTATCCAAGGTGTCATACATTTCATGTCTGAATGATTTAAAATGGAATAATTACTGGACCTTTACTTCAGTGGTCTGGGCACTCTTAAGAAGAAAATTACATCTTGATAAGACTGGCCATCATTTTATTTTCAATCTATATTTCTAGAGAGTGACCCAGACCACCAGAATGTTGTATGACTAATGCCAGGTCACCCACAAATATTTTGGATATTATTCTGGAACCCAAGTCTTGTTTATTACAGGATCAACTTGATACCTAATTCACCAAAATTCTTCCATTAAGTGTTGTCATATACTCAACTCTCCTTTCACTGTCTTACTATAATATCTCTACACACTTATTAGTTAAAATACTTTAAAATTACTCACAATATTATTCTATCCTGTCTCCTTGAGTAAAGATTTTCACAATTGATTCTTTATTCTGTAAAATAAATCTGTAATCACTTTCTTTTTGGTAACATAATGATGACATGATATGATTTTATATGTAACATGATATGATTATGGGACAGTGAAATATAATATTTTGGGGGGAATTCCTGCTTAATTTATCTAAGACATTTCTCCCCCTTAACTTCTTAATCGTGGAAATTATACTGAATAAAGACTTTTTATTCTCAGATCATGTTCCTTGGATGGAAGAAATGACCAAGTTGAATAAAACTACGGGGAGCCATGTGACTGAATTCATTCTTATGGGCCTCACAAACAGTCCTGAGCTTCGAGGTCCCCTGTTTGTTGTGTTTTTACTCAACTACATGATCACAGCTCTAGGAAACCTGGGTTTAATCATCCTAACTAGTATTGATTCCCACCTACAAACCCCCATGTATTTCTTTCTTAGGCATCTGGCATATGTTGATCTTGGCTATTCCACAGTCATCGGTCCAAAAATGCTAGCCAGTTTCATAGTTGAGAAAAATACAATTTCCTTCAATGGATGTGCAACACAACTAGTTTTCTTTTTGATATTTATCATCAGTGAACTTTTTATCCTGTCAGCCATGGCATATGACTGCTATATGGCTATCTGTAAGCCCCTCCTCTATATGGTCATCATATCAAACAGGGTATGTTGGGTCTTGGTGGCTATCTCTTATCTCTATAGCATCATGATATCCCTCCTCATCACAATTAAGATTTTTAATTCATCCTTCTGTGAGTCAAATGTTATAAGACATTTCTATTGTGATAGTCTCCCTCCTTTGTACATTATATGCTCAGGCACAAGTGAGATTGAATTAATCATTACAATCTTTTCTGCAACTAATTTAGTGACTTCACTCTCAGTTGTCCTTGTCTCCTACATGCTCATTCTTGTGGCCATCCTCAGGATGAATTCTGCTGAGGGCAGGCACAAAGCCTTCTCCACCTGTGGCTCTCACCTCACAGTGGTGATTGTGTTCTATGGGACACTTCTCTTCATGTACCTACAGCCCCAATCTAGCCACTCCTTTGATACAGACAAGATGGTCTCTGTGTTTTACACCTTGGTGATCCCCATGCTCAATCCTTTGATCTATAGCTTGAGGAACAAAGAGGTAAAGGGTGCCTTGAAAAGGGTCTTTAAGAAATTGATATAAGCATTCTTTTTAAGGCCCAATATATTGCATGATTTCGTTTGATTATTAGAAACAATCAAACTTTGCCTAGATTTCTTATTCTACTTTTCTCCCATTCTTTTCTCTTCTTGCAGAAAAGAATAAAACGTCTCTCCTAATACATATTCATAAAATTAGTTTTGTTTGTTTGTTAAATCATCAAGTTTCGATAAATCCTATTTTAGAGAGTCTTTGTGACTGAAGGGAAGTAGAAGAGCATTTAGTCCAAATTATTTCTATAAAAAGTCTCCCCTCTTATGTATCCCAAAGTGAGCATCCCACCTTTGGTTGAAGTTTTCCTGTGTGGGGGAATCAGTCAGATAACAACCATTTAAAAAAGCTCTTGTAAGGTACTGTGAGAAGCACTGATTATGCAAAGATAAATAAAAAAATCTTGTCATCAAATAATTAATATTTTATTGAGGGGAAAATATGTACGTCAAGGTGACAATACACACTACATTAACCATTCCACTTTTGAATACCTCTGGTTTTAGAGAATTTTCCTTATCATAACCTCAGTTTCCTCTGAGCAGCTTCCATGTGTTACTCATGATCATGTGGTGAAACAAAAATGTCTATTCCCTGTTCTTTGTGACTACCATTCAAATATTTAAAGGAAGCTTCAATCCCCCTGCAACACATGCACACACACACACACACACACACACACATACACACATACTTTCTTTAGTGCCAAATATTGCACTCTTGTGTTGGAATGGAAAGAATGCTGAGTTGTGCTGGGTTTTAAGCTTAAATCTTTGTTAAGACATTTGGGGAACCTTGTATAGTTAGAGGATCTGTGTCCAATTGCCATATGTGCTACTTGTGACCTGTGACATTCTGAGCGATGTTTAACTTCTCTGGCCTTCATTGATTTCTAAAATATATGAATTTTACAATATAATGTTCAAGATCTGTTCCACTTCATCATCCATGATGTCAAGACCTCCTATATTGCACAAACATCACAAATTCTTCAGCTAATGCTCATATGTCACCCTCCTATTCCTCATCAATATTCTAGCTGCCTTCTTCTGCTCTCTCTGGAACTTATCAGTGTCACTCTTGAAAAGTGTAATCAAAAATTGAACACAATCCTTCCAAAGTGTTCTGGCCAAGAGAGAATGCAGCTAGACTAGCATGACCTATTCCTGGACACCATGCCTTTCTCAACGGAGATTACTGTAACTTCTTTAGATCCTGATATTTTTCTAGACACATTAAAGTTGGTGTGGACTAAAGTTCCAAAGTCTTCTGATGAATCTATAAGCAGTCATTTCTGCCCTGTTTTTCACTTATAAGGCTCCCTCCCCAAATCAAATATAAGACTTTCAATTATTTGTCTCTATTGAATTTTTTCATGTTGTTTATCTCATCTTACTGTATTCAGTGTTTAGGAAATGTGAGGAGAAACTTGTTAGTGCATAATGGGGAACTGTGCCTAGACTTATCACTTTCCTTTATGTGTCATTGGCTGATTAGGTAGAAAGTGCCTGTTAGATAGATCTCAAGGTTTACAAATTTCTCTTCCATTCTCTTTCAATCTCCATTATGGGAAGGTGGAATGCTCTATGTTAGTCTAAAGACTGTAATTCTGCATTAGTGAGTATCACTGCCTCTCCTAATATTTTCTTCAATGAGAAAGGGCTGGGAGAAGTATTGTAGTCAATTCCTTTTAAGAAGTACCTACATATTCTGGCCTTAATAAGAGTTCATGAAGTCATGATACTTGAGAAGGAAAGGTACTGTCGAATCAATACTGTGAAAGGAATATCGTGATTGTGTATGAAATGTATTTAAAAACAAAGTGCTGAAAATTATCTTTTTTTCCCAGAGAAATGCTGTACTTACAGTTTATAACAAATAAGCTCCTTTTTCTTGATTAGAAAACTGAATCATTTAATTAATAATTATTTAGCATTATATTTGAGAATGTGGCCTTTTAATAATTATTAAGATGATTCCCTAGATTAAATTTTATTTTCAGTGACAAAAGTAGCTGATGATTCTCTCCATCAATAGTCATCCATTCCCACCTGTTGTTTGTATCTATGAACAAAAATAGTTCCAGAGGCTACCCTCCTCCAAATGTATCCTTACTATGGTTAAGTGGTCCTTGGGCAAGATTCGGTTTTGTTTTGCTAGAATTCTTAAGTGTGTCATCTTTACACTGTTTCAGAGTGATGAAAACGTCAGAGTGTTTTCATGATACACATTTTAAGATAAGGTCTATGGAATTCAAAGGAAAAATGTGAATCATAACTGACATGAATATATTGAGTTTATAGACATTGCCTCATTTAAGTTTTATTATAGGTAAATAGGAGATAGGTAATAGATGGACAGATAGAAAGATAGAAGATAGATTGATAGGTAGATAGACAGATGGATAGATGTATATAGACACCTCATTACAGATAAATAAATTAAAAGATCAAGTAACTTACTGAGGCCATTTAGGTGATAATTGTTGGAGCCAACATCTGAATCAGGTCTTCCTTATAATTAGTCCAATATTCTGTGCTTTATACCTTACCCTAGGCTACCTCTCAACCTAGGGTCATCCTAATACTCAGTGTAATTATTGCCATCATTATCATTAAATTCTCATTTATTTAATGACTAATGCTGCATACCATTAATGAATTTGGTATTATGGTAGAGAAAAGAAAGATCAGCCTAAGAGCATTACCATATTTAAGGTATTATGGTAGTCCCAAAAAATGCCTAAGTGGTAAATATCCTGTTGGAAAGCTGGAAAATAGACATCAAGAAAGGCAAATAGAAACCAGGTTTTCATGTATTTGGAAAACTGCATTAAGACAATTAGAGAATTGTTTCAGAATTACTAGATAAAACATGTTCTACCAAATGGGAAAAATAGTTAAAAGAATAGATATTGAGACTCAGAAGTCTATTTAAATGGTAAGTGAAAAAGAATAGTGAATGAATGAAAGAAAAATTGACCATGTACTTTATAGAAAAGAAGAATTGACCAGGCTACACTTCCACATGAATAACTTCTTAGAATGATGGCTCTGAGTTCTATGTTAGGAATATGTCTACTTTTCTGAGATTACTAACCCTCATATGGAGCTTGGTCTTACCTGCCCATCAGTAGAAAGTGATTATCAGTGAGCACTGATGGTGACGAGCATAGTTGGCTCATTTTTAACAGTGATTGCTGCCCTCAATAATGGCTTTAGGGATTAGGTTTGAAGAAGCTTGGGATGTGTGTGTACCAGACAAGAAAATAAAGTTCAGAACATTTCAGAGGCCTGTCTAACTCAAATCACCATCTCAAGGTTTGAGGACTGATACTTATGTTCCCTGTAATGGATATGCTAGTGTGGGTAAGGGCTTATTGCGGTTTCTCATCTTCTTACCTCATCCATAGCAATTAAATTGTGTGCTTAGCAGGATTCCCTTCCATAGATTGATAATATGGCATCGAAAAAGAATTCTACCAATTCCGGAGCATGTATATTGTTAGTCCCCCCACCCCCATGGCATTTCCCATGTTATGCCTCTTATAATTTACTATGTACTATAGGAATTTGCATTACATTCATGTTCTGAGGTTGCTATGTACAATATGGAATTCATACCTACACATATTTAGTAGTTTTTATAAAAAATGAAATACCATAATTACATATTGAGTTGAATTCATTTTAACAAAGACCAGGGAAAGGTGAGAGTAAGTGTGGAGTGAGAGATGGAATGCTGGTTTGGTAGCATTCTTATCTAAAAATGGAGGTAATGTCTCCCAAATCTGTGGCAGTATTTTTGCATTTCTAATGGTAGAGAGGTTATAGGAGAACGATAATAGCTGAGTTTAATGCCTCCTTAGAAAAGTCAATAGTGCTCGAACTACTGTGTAGAGGCCATGAAGGATCTTTGTAGAGTATACTCAACTTCTCAAACTCTGGCAGACAATAAAAGACTCTGCGTGCTTGATGGGGTGAAATAAAAATAAGGGAAAATATGGCAAAATTAGCATATAGTACCAAGATACCTTTGTTCCAATGCTTCTGCTTTCCAGATCTGGGATATACCATAATGTAAAAACCACACTTGGAAAGAATGAATGGTATAAAGGATATGCTTTAAAAATGCCATAGACAAGAAAGTTTTCATTCAAAAACAAAGAAGCCTCTATCAGTCATGGGTTGTGGTACACTGCAGGAAACTTAATGAGTTATTTCTGTCCAGTATAGTGCATAACAAAAACATTACACACAAAGTTATCACTGATAAAATTTTAGCTGTCTCTTGGGAGAGTCAAATTGTCATTCCAAAGTCAAAGCTCAATAAGATTTTTTTTTAGAAATTAATGACTTGACAATACCACTGTAAAATAACAAAAAAATTATACACAAAATTAATATATTAACCAAACGTAGAGTGTACATGAGATCTAGATATCAGAGCACATTTACAGACATTGATTTTCTTCAATTGTCAAAAGATGTGTCAGTAAAGTGCTGAGATTGAGTTGGTTTTAGAGGAGCATGGCATATTTGAGTTACTAATGCTTTGGCTGGTCATCGTAGGTATGATATAGGATTTATTTCAATGTTGAATAGATTTTTCTGCCACAATGTTTGTATCTATCAGAGATGGGACATTAGGGGAATGAATAGGAATGTCATTGTTCCTGGAATAGTGGCAGGAGTACAATAGGAGATGAAGAGAAAGGAACGCATGTTTGATCCCTGATTCTTCTGGAGAGTCAAAATCATCAAAACCATTTATAGAATACAAAAGGAAGTCAGCAGAAAAGAGTATCTAAGCAAGAATCATAAGAAATCAAACTCAATAGTCAGCTATTCAATAAAGCAAATAACTGGATACTTGGGGAAGAGCTTCTTTTTGACAAAAACTACTGGGAGCATTGCAAAACATTTGGCAGAAATTAGGTGTAGACTAACATTTTAAAATATGTACCATAATAAATGCAAAGTGAATCCTTATCCTGGGGCAGCTAGATGGCATAGTGAATAGAGCACCAGCCTTGGAGTCAGGAGGACTTGAGTTCAAATCCAGCCTCAGACACTTGACACACTTACTAGCTGTGTGACCTTGAGCAAGTCACTTAACCCTGATTGCACTGCGTTCCCCCTCCAAAAAAAAATCAATCTTTATCCTGAATATAAAATAGTGACTTAGTAAGAAAAAAAAAACAGAAAAGAACCAGAGCAGGTACTTTTCATAGGTGTAAATAACAACCAAACTGTAGACAAGTATGTATGAAGCATATACACCATAATAGGCAAAAGGATACAAAAAGAATGAAGAAGTAACTGAATGAATGAATGAATGTTACAGATTTATATTGCCAGATATAGAACTTAAGCCTAGTTTTTCATGATTCCAAAGCCAGTCTTCCACCAATTTAGTCATGGGGAAGTTATTTCCGTTCTTCAAGCAAACACTACAGAATAATAGGTTATCGGCCTAGCTACCAGCATTATACATTTACCTGATGTATTCATTCGCTCATTCCCTCTCCAAGGAATGTGCATTTTCTTGGGGAAAAAGTAGCAGTATCATCTTACTAAGCCAGTTTTTTGGGAAAATTCCCAAGATTTTGGGAAAAATGATCAAATGTGATGAGTGCAGCAAAGAGGTTAGGAGTCTGGCTTTGGGTGGGTTATCTACTGATGATTAATGAGGTGACTTAACTAATGGCTTTATATGAAGAAAAATGTGGATGGGTTGAAATGTTAACCACATGAGCAACAATCAACATGGAAGAGATCACAGACACATTGAAATGTTGCAGATAAAATCAAAATACTGCATTCTGTCAAATTTTTAAGTATCTATATTTTAACAAAATATCTGGATAATTTTACACATTTGCAAGTGACTGATTACTTTTGAGACAGTCATCCCGTAGATAGACATACCCTAGTAACATAATTTACTTTTGTGAGACAATATTCTAGAATCTATGAAAGTCTTTTAATGCTTTTAGAATTTCATTAATATAGAAGTTTAATAGTGGAACAAAGTAAGTTTTTTATCATAAAACCCAGAAAATATTTCAGGAAAATGATTAAATGTTCTAACAATCTAATATTGAGATCATTTCAGAAGGTGTCATTGAAGAATCCAACAAACAAAGAATCATACACATATTATTATTTACTTTCTGATATAAATAAATATTTGGTAAATGTATATATTATTTGGTGTGATTTTAATATTTATATATTTCTAAGAAGTAACAGCATATTTATAATAGTTTTCTTTTGAATCAGAAGACCTAAGTTCATATCATGCCTCTGACATATACAAACGAAGTGACATTTGCATTAACGTCTTAATGTCTCTGGCCACTCTGTTTTATCTATTTTATCATTTATTGTTTACTTATTAATTTGAGAGAATAGAGAATTTTTCTTTTCAATTAGCACATTATGGGTTTCCTATACTATTAAAGTGAAAATTCTGTATGACAGAAACCCTCTAATAAACATATGTGAGAATATGCACACACACACACACACACACACACACACACACACACACCTTTGTTTATCTAAAAGACGTGAGGGAAAAAAACCTAAATCCAATTTGGAGTAAAATTTAAAGAAATAGACATGGATCAACTATATTTCTCATCACCATTAAAATTCTTTAGGATAAAGCCTATTTCAGAATTTCTAACAGTGTGTTCTGATATAATGAAATTTATACATTAAGATTAGTACCAAAACTGAGGAGATGTCGAGTGTTTTGAGCACTACAGAAGGTGTGTACAGATGCAATTCTATATACACAAATTACAGATAGATAGAAGATAGATAGGTAGATAGATGGATAGATAGATAGATAGATAGATAGATAGATAGATAGATAGATAGATAGATGGATAGATGGATGGATAGATGTATACATATACACTTACCTCTTAATGTCAGGGACCGCTCCTGAGGACCATTTGACCATTTTGTTACTTATTGTTTACTTCTTAATTTTAGAGAATGGAGAATTTTTTTTCAATTAACACATTATGGGTTTCCTATATCCTTAAAGTGAAAGTTCTAGATCACAGTAACCCTCTAATAAGGAAATGTGAGAATATGTGCACAAACAGACAAAGAGACAAACACATAGACACACACACAAACACTCTCTCACACACACACCTTTATTTATTTACAAGAGAGAGAGAAAAAAAACTAAATCCAATTTGGACAAAAATTTAACAAAATAGAATTCTGTGCCCTTTTAAATGGATCAACTATATTTCTCATCACCACTAAAATTCTTTGGGATAAAGCCTACTTCAAATTTCTAATAGAATGATCTGATACAATGAAATTTATGCATTAAGCTTAGTCTGAAAATTGAGATGTAGAGTGTTTTGAGCAATACAGTTGGTATGCACTGATGAAATTATATATACACGGATTACATAGATAGATAGACAGATACACTTACATATAATAGAAATTAATATTTAATACATAAAATCAACAGATATAAAATGGCAGAGTTCAACATTGCTACCCTTGGTATCTGTGCCTTAGCCTCACATAGTATGAGACTCCTGGTACCCCATATGTGTTCACAAGAAGGAAAAGGGAAGCTCAAAGAAAGAGAATTTCTCTCACTTAAAGCTTTTCAGAAACTTGAATAAGCAGATGAACAGAAAAATATCCAAGGACTCTTAAGGTTTGTGTAGTAACAATATTTAGACAGATTAAAAAAAGAGTCCCATCTTCGAGAAAGTGAGATTCACAATATGATAATTTTTAATATAGTTATGTATGATGCTGGTAGAAGTGGTAAGTTATGATAGTGTAATATTTTTATCAATTTGTATTACAGATAAAATGTTGACATTAAAACTGATTGTAGATGCTAATCCCAGAAATATTCCTTGAGGAGATGACATAATTAATTCTTTTGAAGTTTTCCTGTTCTTTAGGGATTATGTCTCATGGGCACCAAGAAAGCCATAATTTCTCCTTCGTGCAGACTGTATTAGTGACTCCATGAGTAAGATACAGAAAATTCACTACAGGTGAGACTATTTCTCCCTTTGTTTTCATTTGCTATAGTTCAGTTCTAAAAGATGATCACATTTAGTAATCTCTGGCTTAATATCTAGGAACCAACAGGTTCCTGTGACTCCAGCTGAAAACCAATTATCCAGGCAACTTCACTACCCATGTTGTAGGTAAGGCTTTCGAAGGCTGAATCAACTGAATTGCCAGGCCATCATTCAAGGACTCCCAGTTAGTAGAGCAGAGAAGTAGTCTAATGATGAGAATAGTCAGGGCAAGTTAGAAGCTATACAGTGCCATTCCTTCATGTGGAATTTAGAGAGATAAAATGCCCACTTGGACACGCTGCTTGAGGAACAACTCAATGAACTTCTTTGGAAGCCTCAATTTAGAGCCTAAATATTCTTGTCACCTTAGTGAACATGAAGGCTTATCAATATTGATACCAATGTTGATTTAGTCCATTTGATCTGATCATAGCTGAAGGTAACCATGACTCAGCAAATTCAAGAAGCTGAATGATACAATAGTTGGAGTTCTAGGCCTCCTGTCAGGACTAAGTTCAATTCCATTCTCAGAAACTATCTTGCTGAATGGTATTGAGCAAATCAATAAACCATTGTCTGCCTCATTTTCCTCCAATGTAAAATGGAAACAGCACCGACCTTCCAGGGTTATTTTGAAAAAAACAATGGGGTACTAGTTGTAAAAGCCTTATCATAGTGTCTACAATGTAATAAATGTTATTTAAGTTCAAGCTAATTATTATTATTTTCATTATTATCATTAAATTGAGATCATATTTTTTCATTTGGGAACAGAAAAAGTTTTATGTTTTACTCCATAGGATTTTGCCCAGGCATACTTTTGTAATCCCAGATATTGGCAAATTAAATGAATTTTTATAACATATTATAAGGGGGGAAGAGTAGCTGACTATAAAATAGTTCAATAATCAAATTATATATGCTCTTGCAACATGTATGAAATTAGGAATAAAATTTTGATGAAACATTCCTCTAGGCTGGGCTCATTCTTGCTCTCAAACTCAGACATTAGTCATGATTTATGAAAGGAACACTAAAAGCAACATCTACATCATTTTATTTGCACCAGAATAATATATCAATGGCACTCATCTCCTTTCCTCATTCCCTGAAGTCAGAATTATATAGTGCATGCCTTGCAGAATGGTCCATTTTTGCATAATTTTGGCTAGTGACAACTTCAGAGTAGAAATTGTGGTGGTTTCTATAATATTTATGGTAAAGTTATAATCTCTAGAAATAAATGAATGGCTGTAGTCTCACAAGTATAACTTTATTGTTTTGGTGGGTTTTTTTCTTTGTTTTCATCAAGTAGGGAGAGATAGAGATTCATTGAGCAATGCCCAAATATTAAAATAGCTTTGTATTTTATTAGTTTGGTTTGAAATACTGCCTGTTTAAAGCAGGTGAAAACATCAAATTTGCATTTCCCTACTCCTTTTTTTAAATGCTAGTCAGTTTCTGCTCAGTGTGGCTTCCTTCCTAGTTTGAAAATAACAAAGTTTGAAGGTGACCATGAGTGATGAGGTTTCATTACAGTGGTATACTCAAAAGAGATTTGCCTCATGTATTTCATGTGACACATTTCACTCTTTTGCTAATGTCCAGCCACACTACAAACCTATTTCCTTGACCCTTCACTCCATAAAATTATAATATCCCAATATGAATAATTATGACTTGAAAAGTTCTAGATGAGAGCTGGAGCATAGATGCCTTCAAGTAACTGCTGAAACTCACAAGGAAATCCGGATTTATTGCTGTTAACATCTGGTCTTTCTGCATGTCCATCATGCTGGGCTGCAGTATTAACTGGCAGGGTAATAAGAGGTATCTCATACAAGTGCTTTGAAAGTTGGAGAAGGTGTTTTATATGTGCTAACTTATTGCAAATTTCAGCAGCAGAGTCCTCTGTATCTAGAAATAGCAGATACATTCCAAAACTCTCATTCAGTAATATTCATATGCATTGTGTTCATATATGGTCTCTGACAGATATCCAAAAGGATGAATTTTAAAATGTCAGTCTTCTTTCTTGTAATTCCATAGCATACATTATAGATGCATATATCATAGAAGCCCGATCTTCCTCAATAACGTATAGTTGACCTGCCCTCCAGAAAATTGGCAAAACCAGTTCTTGTGCTATTTTCTTGTATCCTATTCCATCTAATGCCTTAGCTGCTTTCATGGAGGGACTCTCCAGCACATCAATCCTCTGAGATGTGAGGGGAAAGTCCATTTCACTTTGTCTATTGCATCTGCATATACTGAAATTGTGATTGGTGAGTCAGGCTCAGGATTCTCAGGCTCTTTTACTATTTTCCAGATTAGGTTGCCTTGATGGAGTTCATGGACCAACAGAATGGAACTACAGGCAATTCAGTGACTGAATTAATTCTCATGGGAATCACAGACCACCCAGAGCTACAGGCCCCACTCTTTGGTGTGTTTCTAGTCATCTACTTGGTCACAGTGGTGCGGCATTTTTTTCCACTAACTTACTCTGTTGTCTTTGGCATTTGTGGGTTGAGAAGTCTGGTAACTGCCACAGCTCAATGATTCAGCACCCTATTGCCGGTTCTACCCGGCTCCCAGCCTGGTTGGTCCAGGAATGGCCCACGCTGGGCTTTTCTCCACTCTGCTTTCAGCTCTGTGCAATAAACTCTTCCCAGCAACCATCCAGGCTTTCCTGGGCAGGAGTCCTGCTTCCCTCTGGTATTTCGTGGGTCCTGCACCTCTAGAATTTGTTCAGAACCTTTTTTCACAGGTGTTTGGAGGGCCCTGGGGGAGAGTTTAAGCAAGTCCCTGCATTCCAGATGCTATCTTGGCTCCACTCCCTATAGTTACATTTTTCATTCAAAAAAGAAATCATTCTTTAATTGTCTTTCCCTTCCATCCAATTCACAACACTTTCTTAGGATTCTAGGTGATGTGTATTAATTTTATTTTTATTTGTCTCTATAATGTTTCTTTGCACTGTAATCTTTCCTGTGTGTGTGGGGGTGGGGGGTAGGAGGGCATGCTTTCTCCTGTCTTTATTCTGGAACAGTGCTTTGTATGTTGTGAGTGATCATTTATAATTTCAGTTAGCAGTAGCAGCATCATTTCCGTCTTCTATTTACAGGCTGTTTCCCAGGTACTAAGGCCATGAGCTCCTTGAGCAAGACAACTATGTTGTTACTATTGTTGTTTGTAGAATAGCTAACTGCTAAACCAGTGTTTAATAACTATTTATTGGATTGGGATGATATGGTCTGAATCAGTTGATGTATAAATGAAACCAATCATGTTTACTTCCCATATTTGGCTTTGTTCTTGGTCTTTCAAGACATATTGTAGAGATGACAAGTTTTATTTATACTCTTGAAAAGGTACAGATTTGAAAAGAGCAAATGCCTTTTATCCACTTTGTACTCTGTTGGGTTGGATGTGGGAGGCACCTTCTTTAGGTAGAGAAATCTGTCTGAATAATCCCTGCATCCCAATTGTTAAGCTAGGTATTTCCCATGACAGCCTCTTTGTTTTAATCACATAAGACATATCCTAAACTTGATATTTCTGTTTAAGGTTGCTTCTCAGAAATCTGTCTTTTTTCCCCAGAAATAGGGAAGATATTTGTTGCTTTCTCTTTGGTACTAAGTATTCCTGAATAACCTTTTGAATCATATCAGTTAGGAAGGATTTCAAAACTTTTACAAATCATTATTTGAAAACCTCTAGTTGGTGTGACTCTATTACTTGCTGAGATATCTTATTCTTTAGCATAAAATGTTTTGTAGTTTTTCCTAAGTCTAAATCTACCTCTTTTTAAACCTTACTCATTATTTCTCATGACATGAATTCAAAGCTTATAACCATCCTTGTTTTGCTTATTATGAATATTGATTCATTCTCAAATGTGATAAAACAAATGATAACACAAGGGAATAAACAGATACATAGCATTTAATATGTGCTGTGTGTTGTAGTATGACTTTTTTTTTACAGATATATCATTTGATCTTCACAACAACCATATGAAGGACGTGTTTTTATTATCCCCAATATGTAGTTGATTAAACTGATAGCAGAGAAGTTAAATGTCATACCCAGGGTTACATGGCTAGTAAGTATCATAAGCTGGAATTAAACTCAAGTCTTCTGGATTCTAGGCCCATCTCTTTATCTACCGCATCTTCAGCTGCCTATATATGGAATATATTTCAATATTTTTTTTGTCTTACCAGATAAGAATATATTAGGAACCATAGTACCTTCTGGTCAAAATCCCAATGAGTCAGTATCTTTGCACCTAGATTTTTTGTAGGAAGCATTGGAGCAATGTAATGCTCACTATTGGTTCTTACTTGTTGAATACATTGGGTTTTACCAATGAGACTTGGTTTGCCCTTAATCTCTGCCTTGCAGTGACATGAAGCTCTTTGGGCTGCTAGTTGACAGACGCTATTGCTTAGGTCTACAATTTGCTTTATTTCACTTCATCATTGTAATTCTCCTCTGTAGTAACTTCTCGCATCTCTTAATTAGATGTTCTGATTTGTTTATCTATTAAACCACACTGCTCACACTAAGGGGCTCACCATCATGTTTAAATCATGGAAAGAATCTTAAATAACTGTTGATGTATTCAATATGTTAAGGATCAATTATTTCCTTAAAGTGAATACTCCCCTCGCCAATGTAGATCGAAGCCTTTTCACAATTTCATAGATTCCTTAGTGACTTGATCTGATGTGAAGAAAAA
>CM053623.1:448861712-448877800 GCA_028646595.1 Phalanger gymnotis | reverse complement strand
ATTCCATAAGAAATGTAGAATGCATTTATGACCTAAACATAAAAGGCACATCACGAACCAAAAATAGAAGAGAACAAGATCAGGAACTTACACTTATGGCTGTCATATAAACAACTGACAAGAATCAAGCATTTTGTCATACCCACTGTGATAGGCATTGGGCACACACAGACATGAATGAATGTGGAAAGGAAAAAAAATGAAGAAAAATATGTGATCTTTGGTGGCAGAGCCAGGACTTGAGCTTAGACCTTCATGATTCTAAGGCTAGTCCTCTATCCACTATGCAACACTCATCACATGATTTTCTTTCACTCCCAATCATAGGTATGAAGTAATTGAGATGGAGAAAAAATGGTGTTTCTCTAAAGATATTGCATGTTCTCTCAGTTCAAATCTGGCTTCAGACATCACTAAAAACGACTGAACTCATCTCACTTGCATATGTGTTTCTGATGTTAGAATGTATCTATCTCTTCTTCCATTTCTCACTCTGTTAAGGCAGGCTTCTATTCTCTAAGCTATACTAATCACCACATAATTAGGACTGTTGTAAAACAGAGTGAACTGCCTCTAGAGTTATCTGTTCAGTTTTTCTTAAACTGTTGTGTTCCATGTTTCAAAGTCCTACAATATCACCTGTAAAATAGTGACATTTAAAAAAAAACTGTTTCTTGTTGTTATACTCGTGTGCTCAAATTTTTGTGACCCCATTTTGCATTTTCTTGCCCAAGATCCTGGAATAGTTTGTCATTTTGTCCACCATCTCTTTTACAGATGGGGAAATGGAGGTAAACAGAATTAAATGAATTGCGCAGGGTCTCAAAGCCAGCAAATGTCTGAGGCCAGATTTGAATTCTGGGCTGAATGTTTTATCCTCTGTATTCCCTAGGTACCCCAAAATCCTGGCATTTTCATACAAATAAATGTGTAAACAATTGTAGAAATACTAATAGCTGAGGTGTAAGCTCAGCAAAAATAATAAAAATCATAATTATATCTAAAACTATTTAAAAATTCAGTTCCATAGTAAACTCCCAAAGAAGTGTTTTATACAGGAAGGAAAAAAAAGTGATAAAATTCTTCTAGAAGAACAAATGTTCAAGCATACAACGGAATCAATTAAAAAGTGAAGAATGGTAGCCTGGAAGTATGAGATTTCAAACTATTTTACAAAGCAGTAATCATCAAAACAATCTGGTATAGGCTGAGAAATAAAGTGGTAGAGCAGTGGGATAGATTAGGTACATGAAACACAGTACTAAATGACTGTTTCTGATGTTTGATAAACACAACCTTCCAAGCTTTGAGGGCAAGAACTCACCATTTACAAAAATTGCTTAAAGTAGGCATAGACCATATAAGAACATAAAGTCAAAATATGTTGATGTTATAGACATAAAGGATAATATCCAAAGCAAATTAAGAGAGCATGCAAAAGGACTTGTTCGTCCTATTGATAAGAGAAGATTTTTTTGATGGGAAATAGAGATTGTCATTTGAATTCAACTGTGTAATTTTGATGGCACTAAATTAAAAAAAAGAGTTTCAAACAAACAAAACCAATGAACTTAAAACAAGATAGAAAGCAACAAATTGAAAAAAAATATATTATACCATGAGTTTCTCAGATAAAAGCTTCAATTCTCAAATACACAAGGAATTGAATCAAATTAATAAAAATAAGAATGCACATACTACTTGATAGTCAAAGGATATGTAAAGTCAGTTTTCAGATGAAGAAATCAAAGCTACCAATATTCAAAGGGAAAACGTTCTTGATAACTAATAATTAGAGGAATGCCAGTTAAAACAACTCCTGATTACTAACTCACATCTATGAAATTGGCTCTTATGAAAGAAAAGAAAAATATGTAGAGGATATGGGAAAAAGTAGTTATACCAATTCACCATTTGTGTACTTATGAACTTGTGCAACCATTCTGGAAAACAACTGGGAGCTATGCTATTATATGATTAGTCCCGATAATCTTGATACCACCATAAGGCTTTCCCATAAGGAGAGACTATAATTTGTAGAATCCAGCCATGGAAAAGTACTGGAAATTATATTTTTAAAGCCACTACAGCTCTGAAACACAAAATAATACCCAGCTGATCACGAGTTTTTTCTTTCCTTTCTGTAACTGTGTACTCCAAAAATCTACTATGTGCTCTCTCTCTCTCTCTCTCTCTCTCTCTCTCTCTCTCTCTCTCTCTCTTTCTCTCTCTCTCTCTCTCTCTCTCTCTCTCTCTATATATATATATATATATATATATATACATATATATATACATATATATATATATATGTACATACACACACACACACACACACACACACACACACACACACACACATATTTCCCAGGTATAGGTGGCTACCAAAATCAAAGATTAAGTATCTCACATTCAGAAGGACATTTTTGAGCATACCTTCTACTCTAGGGATAATAAACTTTCACACAGAAGAAAACCTTCCCAGATAAATTGACTCATGTGTCTCTGCTTTCCAACACATAGCCACCCTTACATGAGTTTTCCATTATGTTAATATGTATTTTTCAATTGTATTAAGGGTCTCCTTCCTTCTTGCCTCCCTATTCCCTCTCCCGGTCTTCCCAAACATGTTCCAATAAAACTTTGCATGTTTCACGTATTATTCTTGGCATCTAAAGTCATTAAGGTTCCCCCTCCCTAACTCTGGAGAGCCCACTTACCTCTCCATAGACAAAAATTTACTTTCCACACAAGGCCTTAATTTATTGACACTTCTCTTACACTGAAGGAAGACAGCAGTATGACTCCTCTTGTCTAAAACAATGTCCAACATGGGAATTTCTTGTCTTCCAAGGAGGGATAATCTCATTCCAGAGTACTAGCAAAAAATGCCCCAAAGAATCTAAAAATGCATATCCAATGATGATAATTGTGGTTACAGAAAAAATGTAGAGAATATTGATATGAACTTATGCAAACTGAAGCAACAGTAGCAGAAGAACATTTTACGTAGTAACTGCAATATAGGTAATGACAATAAACTGTGAAGGAAGTAGGTATTCAGATCAATACAACAATCCATGACAGTTCTAAAGGACTGTTGATAAAAAATGCTATCTGCCTCCAGCGAGAAGACTCATAAAAACAGAGTGAGGATGGAAGAATATTCTTTTTCAATTTATTTGTCTTCTGTTACATTTTTTTGCAAGATAAGTAATATTGAAATACATTTTGCACAACTTCTCTTATACGATGGGTGTCATATGGCTTAGTTTACCGTGGTCAGGGGAGGGGACTAGAGGGAGATAGAGAAATTTGAACTCAAAATGAAAAGGTTGTTAGAAATCTTTAAAAATAAATATATGGGTCTCTTTCAGTAAAGATTGGAGTCATTAGGAAAGAGAATATGCAAGAATTTATCAAATGCCTGTTACAGGACAGTGTCTGTGCTAACCACTTTACAAATAATATCTCATTTGATCTGCAAAACAATCTGACTACAAAGTTCAATTATTTCCTTTTGAAAGCTTAAGAAATTGATGCAAAGATCAAGACACGTGACTAGGGTCACACTTAAGTATCTGAAACAACTTTTAAATTTAGCTGTTTTTGCCTCCAGGCCCAGAGACAAATTGGCTGGGCCACTTTGCTACCAGATAAAAATTTCATTTGATCCTCAAAACAATACCTGCACTCCTATGTTCTAATTAGCCCTATTTTTCCAGAAAGAAAAATTGGTCAAAAGATGTTATGTTACTTGCCACAAGTCAAAGAACTAGTGTATGAGGGTAGATTAGAAATCAGTTCTTCCTAACTTCAGGCCCAGACCTCTATCCAGTGCACCGCCTAATTCCTTCTAAAAGACCTTGTAATTCTCTAAAGACAATCTAACCTGCTCATCTACACTAGAATATTTTTGGTGGCCATCACTAAGTTTGTATCTATCTGTCCTAGAGATGCATCCAAAGAAGCAAAGTCTCCATCTTGCCCATTCAATGTTTTATTATATACTGGATAACAGGGGTTCTTTATCTGCTTGGCTTTTAGTGTGTGAGTGGTTAAAATAAAGTGTTCTTGGCCACGTTCCTCTTGCAGAAGTCTATGCAACTTCCCTGGGCCTGATGCAACTATGGCACATCACCCACAAATGGAAGCTTTGAATGTATGCTTCATGATATTAGGTAGATCGCTGAACTTTTTCACTTACAACTGTCTGGGCAATTTCCATGACATGTTCGTACAAAATTAATTAAACATCTCCCTTGCTTCAGGGACATGGCCTCATAGCTACAGCAAAACCATAAATTTTGACTCTAACACCTGGCAGCACAGATTAGATGAACAAGCTGCAGAAGATTCTATGTTCCAGATAAGCAGGTAACATTCTTTGTTTGCGAACTACCAGTGCAACAAAAAGATGGACTCCAAAAATCTCAGTCCAAAAGTCCATCTCTTTGCCAATTAAAGAGGCGAATAGGAGAGTTTTGTGGCTTTGGGCTGAATTTGATCAAATTGAAATGGCATAAAATTATTCTAGGAGAGTCATCAAAGGACAGTGACTCACTGTGACAGTTGTCATAGAAACTTTTCTGCAACCAGTGAAAAAAATTAGCTCTTGTTAAGGGATATTGGTCACTAGTAATATATGAGATCAGAATGATCTTTCAGCTAATGCTAGGTAACTGTACATCATTTGAAAAATGAGAAGCATTAAAAATGTTTTTTCATGTCTTGGAATAAAATACTTTTAAAACATCAAAACTGTTAGGCTAGGTCACCTTCATAAACTACATGCAAAGAATTTTCTCTCTGAAAATACAAAGGCAAAGGAGACTACAGAGACTGAGTAGATAGATGGAGTCTCCCTGCATATCACATGTTTAATGACTACATGAGGTAGAGACTGCAATAGATCCTGGACCTTTACCTTTGCTGGTTTAGGCCACCACTACAAAGGAAAACCCATCTCTCAGAGTTTCTTATCACTTTACCACTGATAGGCATAGTCAATGACCCAAAAACCAAAAAGATTTCATGACTAGCAGAGTATTTTTGGAAATGTGTTGAATGTTATTTATCCCATGTCAACTTAGCATGAAACCAAACTTGATATCTCCTTTCCCACAATTCCTCCATAAGCTGATCTTGGGTGCTCTATCTTGTATTAATATGCCATTATAATTTTTTGACCCATTGCTTAGTGGAAATATATTCAAATATATGCATAATATTGTCCTGTCCCATCACTGAAAGTAAAGTAGTTTCATAATTTACTATTTGGTAGAATAAAAACACATTCATTGTGCTCTTTGTGACAGGATATTGATACAATTCCATATGATGTGATATGTGTTAGAAAATGCTGGTTAAAGGTACTATTCTAGGCATGGGGCCTATGGAAGTAAATAAAAAAAATAGCTCTTTATATCAGTGAACTCACATTTTATTACAGAAAATAATGTGTACATGAGAGCCCCGCTATCCAACAGAACAGCCAAACTCCTTTTGAACATCTCTTGTTGTGACAATGTTTATACTTATCACAACATAAATTTCACCTCTATGACTCCCAGCCAAAATTCCTTGTGTTCTCTGTGAAGTAGAACACTTTGATTGCCTCTTCTTTATAATTGTTCAAATTCTTGAAGAAAACTTTCATCTCTTTCCCCAGCTTTAGTGCCACATAATTTCTTTTTCATTTTTTTTGCTAGGATGGAAAGAACACTGGGTTATACAGGGCATCGCAACCATCTCAGGGTAGATTTAATTTCTTAAAGGTTAAAATAAATCTGGCTTGCAACATTCTGTTGAAGAATATTAAAGGGTCTGGGTTTAAATTAAAGGTCTATTACTTTTGACCTCTGATATTCTGGCAATATCTTTATCTTCTTTGACTCCTACTCATTTATAAAATTTGGGAGTTTGATGACATAAGTTATAAGTACTATTTCTGTTAAAATTCTATGATGCCATGAACTTATTCATTGTGCTAACAGTCTTTAAGCAGCTCTTATGTCATGTTCCTTATGAAAAATTCATTTTGAACCTAAATACAAAATGAAAAAAAGAAATGAAAAGGACATTGTCATGTAAACAGTAAAAAGTAAGAGAAAATTGAACACAAAACCATAAATTTCTGTTTCAATAAAACCTACATAATAAATGCAGCATATAGTTTTTGAAAGCTATCTAACTTTTATTTGCTTCCTTCTGGGTTTTCTTTTGTTTTCTGCTGTGCAATTTTTACTTTATTTTCCCCTTGCTCTCAGCCCATCCCTTGTGTTAAAGAACACAGACACACACAGACACACACACACACACACAAACATGCACATGATACATGTGTGTGTGTATATATGTAGATACATGCACATGAACTCATACACAAATATCTAACACATCCCTATGCTTATTTCCACTTGTCATCTCTTTCTCTGAATGTGAATAACATATTTCACAAGTGCAAATCTTTCCAATTTTTTTTTAAATTAACCAGCTCATCATTTTGTTCACCATACCAATATTCCAACCCGTTTACATCTCTGACAGATCGTCTATGGGAGTTTGTTCATTTGTTTTCCTCCACTGTTCTGTATTCCTTCTGTTCTTGGCTATAATTGGCTTTATTTGTGACAAAAAATTTAATTTAAAATAATTGAAAGTATCCTTTTTACACTTGAACAATTGTCTTAACTTACAGTTTAAAGTCTGATACTGCTGAATCTACTTAACATATTTTTTCCCTGTTTTCTTGAAATTTGATGTCCTTTTTTCTTCGAAATGCAGTTTGTTATTATTTTTCTTAACTTATTAAGATAATTTTAGTTAATTAATTGAGGAGGTATGGAATAAATGAGTTAGGTAAAATTTTCATTTATTTATTATATTGGCTTTACCTACTCATGAACAGTAAAGATTACTTCTCTATTTAGACCTGCCATTTGTATAAAAAGTGTTTTATTTTTATGTTCCCATAGTTCCTGTGTTTGTTTGTTTTTTTGGCAAGTATTCTCTCAGGTATTTTGTAATGCTTAGTTTTTTAATTGGCCTGAAAAGTACTGAATTATATTATTGACAAATGTACTTTCCTTATTTTCCTTGTTTGATTAAATCTATTTTAGCTTTAACTTTCTCTGAGAAAATGACTACAATCCTTGCATTTTATATATTAAATTTTTCTCTTTCCCTTATTTCATTTTGTTTGTATTACTCACTTTTATAGCATTTCCTGAAAGCAAGAGATTATTGAATTCAAATATTTAATCTGGTATCCATATCTGTTTTATGGGTAAATTCATCCCATTCATATTCTAAGCTATAATTATTTGGTGTGTATTTTCCTCCTTCCTATTTTCACTCACTATCCTTCCTAAACTATTTATCCTATCTTTCCTCACTCCTCTACCTTACTTCTGCTACCTTGCCCTTTTATTCCTTAACCTCCCCACAGCTCCAAAAGTCATTCCCTTATACTCCCCCTGGTCCTATCCTATTGCTGTCATATTTTTTTTCTGAATTTGGAAGACTTTTTACCCATTTAGATATATATGTAGTTCCCTCTTTAACCCACTCTGAATGACAGTAAGTTTCCAGCACCATATCCTCCCCCCACCAACAGCTTCTTCTGTATCATTTTTCCCCCTTTATGCCTCATTTGTATGAGATAATTGCTCCTTTTTATCTCCTCCTGCACAGTTTTATGTTTTTTTAATCATCCAATCATACTTGGCTCAGTCCGAGACTTTCAAATGGCACAAATAATGAGGAGAGTCATAAGAGTACTGATAGTATTTTCATAGTAAGAAATGAACAATTTGAGCTTAATGAGTCCCCTGAATTGGCCATTCTGGTACTGAGCAGAATGTGCTTCTCACTGAGTTATGCCAGTGAACTTGTGAACTTTAACATGAAGCACCTACCTCATTTAGGCACATGATATTAATAGGCGAACTCTTCCATGTCCAGTGCATATATGATTGGAAACTCCTCCAAGTTCATTTTAAATTCCTAAACCAATTAGACCTGGCTATATCCTGGAGAAATTGTCAGTGCATAGTAGTTTTTGAAATCTTACATAGAATAGGTTTTTTTTTTTCCCGACTATCCATATTTAGTAGTTGTGAGCAATGACTGAGGTGTAAATTGTAATCTGTAATTTCAGATTAAAGTGAATACATCATTATAAAACCTAGGGAAATGTCAGGTATACGTAGATTGAAGATACAATTCTGACTTGATACTCCTTTCAAATCTTGAATAATGAGAAAGGTTTTCCAAAAGTACTGCTATTGTCTTTTGATTACTTTCGTAACTGGTAGCTCAGTGATTCTCTAAAAGTTTAATGTTTGGCCTTTTTTGTTGGGGGTACCAGACTCCTCAAAAATAACTCCTTGATCTTCTCAAATTCCCTTAGATAGGCAATGACTCTGAGAGACCTGGTGTGTAATAAAAACAGGAAGAAAATGCATAAACAAAAGGGAGTTTAAAATCAGAGTTCATGAGGGAGGACATGTTCTATTTTGAAAAGTTACCCAACTCATTATTTAAAATGCTGGAACCGAAGCATGGGTGTAAACCAATTATTGTGGATGAAGGAGGTACAACACCCAGAATATTGTGCCTGAAATCCTAGGAATGGTAATGGACCAAAATCTCAGCTTTGCCTGGGATCAGAGTATCAGAAAAGAATACCATATCCACAGAAAATTTCATTCATGAGAGGAAAAGTCAATATCAGTTATGAGATAGGTTATAGCACAGAGAAGATAATGAGTCATCTCTGCCCACCATCTAACAATATCAAGATGGCATCATATTCATGACACACTCGCATTTGTGAAAATATTGTTTACCAAATATAGGGCCTAGTGCATGTTTGGGTAAAAAAAAAAATCTAGCAATCCTTCTTCTTTTTTTATATCATCCCTCATGTTCTGAGACCAAGCTAGTTTTAGAGGAGTGTGGCACATTTGAGGAAATAATGCTAAATCAGGTACCCAGCACTATAATCCAGTATTCCATCTCTTATTGAGTTGGTATCAGTATGAATGACATAGGATGGGAGGTGGTGGACCCAAGGGTCTCTGTGGAAAAGGAAGGTGTACGTGAATGATTTATTATGTTTTAACAGTGTCAAAGTCATCAAAGTCATTCACTGCTAGTTAAAAAAAACATAAAATTCATTCAAAAACTCTATATAAGCAATAAACCAGAAAAATTAAAATTGATAATCCACATTGAGAAATTCAGATAATATAAATTTCGGGGATAAGTACTCCTTTGTTAAAAAAAAAACACCTAGTGGGAGCATTACAGAGCAGTTTGGAAGAAATTAGGTGTAGATTAATCTTACAGGGGGCAGCTAGGTGACACAGAGGATAGAACCCCAGCACAGGGGTAATAAAGAACTGAGTTAAAATTCAGCCTGATAATGCTTAACAGCTGTGAGACCCCACCAAGTTTTTTTTTTTAATTTTTTAATGTCTGCCTTAGTTTTCTTATCCATGAAGTATGTACAGTTATAGAACCTCTCTCCCATGACTTGTGAGCATCAAGTGAAAAAATAATTGTTAAGTGCTTAGCACAATCACTATAATTGAGTTAGCATTATTCAAATGGTTATTATTATTGTCACTGTTATTTCAAATATTCCATAAGAAATGCAAAATGGGTTTATGACCTAAATATACAAGGCACATTATGAAACAAAAACAAGAAACAAGATTAAGTACTTATAATAGTTATGACTGTCAAATAAGCAATTAAGAAAAATCAATCATTCTGTCATGCACAGTGTGATTGGCACTGGGCATAGGAAGACAAAAATGAACAAATGAATGAATACAGAAAGTAAGGGAAAAGAAAAAGGAGATGGTCGTGTGTGCCAGATCCAGGATTGCAGCTTAGAACTTCATGATTCTAGGGCCAGCTTTCCATGCACTTTGCAAGACTTATCACATAATTGTCCTTCATTACCAGTCAGAGGAGATGAATAACTGAAAGTGGAGAGGATATTGTTTCTCTAAAGATGCTTCATGTTCCCTGAATGGAGGTTCAACAAGGATGGGCAAATTGGAGAAGCCCAGTAAATGTGTGTGGATGGTGATGACATTACAAGGCTGATCACTAATCACTTCAGAAAGGTTACATTAGTTTTTAATATATCTCTTTCATGCTAATATTGCAGACACTCAACCAATTGTGGTTATTGTTGAAGCAAATAGTTAAGAAACTGGAAAAACAGAAAAATCCTAATATTGGAAGGAATGTTTAGCACATATATGTGTGTATATATATGTATATGCATGTATGTATATATGTACACACATGTGTATGTGAATACATATGTGTGTATGTGTGTATATGTATATGTATATGTATTATCAAAAACTCAATGCTTTCTAATACCATAAGTCAGAACATAGAATTAATGTTGCTATCATGCATTTTCTAATCAGGTCCCAGAGAAATGATGCTTCAATAAATATGGGCATACTTTTACTGCAAATGAGTTTTATGGTTAGGAAAACAGACAAACCTGAAGCTCTTTACTTTGAATCAGAATGAAACTTAAACAAAAGCCATTATATTTCTGTTATGATTGTTGTGTTCTGGGGGAAAAAGAATATAAATACATAAAAGGAAACTAATGCTTTTTGCTTCCATCCACTTCTTGTTTTTTTTTATTTCTCTCCCTTATTACTCTCTTAAAAAATTCAGATCATATGCCCTCTCTCCTTCTTCATAAACTCTTACATTTCACCATTATTTAATGACCACTCATTAGGCAACTGCTGTGTGCTGGTGACTGGAATAGATACTACATATTAGAAGGTGGTAGCAAAAAAGAAAAGAAAAAGAAAATTCCTTACCCTGATGAAACTAAACGAAGACAATTTTCTAACCACTAAGGTATACTGATTCACTAAAAAATTAAAATGGTTTAAAAATGAAGTTGACTGCTTCTACTGTTATGGGTTAAGTTCTTCTGACACTATTGTGTTCCATGTTCCAAAGCCATACGATTCCTCCTGTAAGAATTTAATATTTTAAAAGATGGCTTGTGGTTTTTGTTGCTGTATAGTTGTTTCCAACTTTTCATGACCCCATTTGGGTCACTGCAGTGTTTTACCGTTTCCTTCTCCAGCTCAGTTTACAGATGAGGAGTCTGAGAAGAAACTCAGTTAAATTACTAGACTATGGTCTCAAAATCAGCAAGTAACAGGCTGGATTGGAAGTTCTTAGCTTTTATGGGAAAACAGGAACAGAGGCAAAAACCCCAGGAGGTTTTATGAGCTGATTAAATATGAAAGTGCCTGCTTGATTGATCTAATAGTTTTAAAATTTCTCTTCCTGCTTCTTCTGACTTTTACCCCAGACGGGGACATAATGTTTCTATGCTACTCAGCATGACAGCTTCTTCTCCAATTTTCTTCAATGAGAACATAGATGATTCCCCCGTCTCAAAATCCCATATGTAGCCAATGACTCAGAGAGCTCTGATGCAGCCTGAAAAAGCTTAACATCTGTGTGGCCCTGGGCAAATTTTTTAACCTCTGTTTAGTTTCCTTATTCATGAAATAGGGACAATTATAAAACTTACCTCCCAGAATTTCTATAAACCTAGAATGAGAAAATACTTTTAAAGTGCTTAGCACACACCTGTCACAGGGTAAGCATTATTTAAATATTTCCTGTTATTGTTATCATGATCATGATCTTGGTCATCATCATTATCATTATTATTATTATTATTATTATTATTATTTACTGTAATCCATAAGAAATACAAAATTGATTTAGGAACCATATGAAAGTCATGTTACAAAAAAAGGAGAGAACAAGATCAAGTACTTACAACAGGATTGGCTATCAGACAAGCGATTAATGAGAAGAAAGGATTCTGACATACAAATTATGGTTGGCAAAAAGTAATGGATGAAGAAAAAGGAGGTACTCATGTGTGCCACATTTAGGACTTGAGTCTAGAACTTGATGATTCTAAGATCAGCCTTCCATCCACCTTGCAGCACTTAGCACATACTTATCTTGCATTGCCAGTCAGAGGTGCTGAATAATTCAGAAGGGGAGAGGAATATGTTTGTCTAAACATGCTGCTAATTCCCTCAGTAGGGATTCAACAAAGATAGGCACACTCAAGAAACCCAGTACATTTTTGCGGACGGTGATATCATCACAAGGCTGATCAGTAATCACTTCAAAAAGGTTACATTAGGTTACATACATCTTTCATGCTCACAGTAAAGATACTCTAAAACAGACCGTGGTAATTGTTGAAGTAAATAATTAAGAAATTTTAAAAACAAGCAATTCTCCTTAGTATCAGAAAGGAATATCTGATATAAATGTGATCATATGAAATTCATTAACCTTCTCCAGTGCATCAGGAACATGGCCTCATGGAGACTGAGACAACCATAAAGTTTCACTCTGGAGAGTGATAACATGAACAAGCCACAGAAGATTCTTCCTTCCAGATAAGCAGGTAACATTATACTTTGTGATCTGCTCATTGCAGTAAGGGTCGAAAATATGGAGTCTGAGCAGCTGAGTTCAAAAAGTCAATCATTATGCTCACTGTAGGGATTAAGGGAACAATTTGGGGGCCATTCAGTGAATTTGCTCAAATTGTAATGGCATAAAACCTTTACAGGATAGCCATCAGATAAAAGTTGCCATTTGTGACAATTGTCAAAGAAACTTTCTGCAATCAGGGATACAAAAGAGCTTTTGTCAAGGGACATCGATCACTAATAATATATGGAATTCCAATGGTCTTTGAGATCAAGGCAGTGCAACTGGACACCATCCAAAGAATAAACATTTTTTTTTTTAAAATAAAGTCCCTTCCTCTCTCTGGCAATGAAAGACATTAAAACACTAAAATTTTATGCCTAGCTCACCGGCCTCATCTAGGGAGAAAAAATATATTTTCTCTCTCATGAGGCAAATTAAAGGGAGAAAACAGAGAGTGAGTAAATATATGGAGTCTCCCTGGATTTCATATAATTAGTGACTGCAAGAGGTAGAGACTGCAATAGAATGTGGACCTTTCCCTTCAATGGTTTAGGGCATGGCTGAAAAGGAAATTTCATAGTTTACCTGTCAGATTTATAAAGAATGGAGGAATTTGTGACCAAACAAGAGATAGAAAACATTATGAAATGTAAAATAGATAACTTTGATTACATTAAATTAAAAAGCTTTTGAACAAACAAAGCCAGTGAAACCAAGATTGGAAGGGAAGTGGAAAGATGGAAAACAATTTTTATAGCCAATGTGTGTGATAAAGGCCTCATTTCTAAAATACATAGATAACTGAGTCAAATTTGTAAGAAGATAATTCCCCAACTGATAAATTATCAAAGGATATTAACAGGAAGTTATCAGATGAAAAAAATTAAGGTATCTATAGACACTTGAAAAAAATGTTCTAAGTCATTATTGATTAGATAAATATAAATCCAAACATCTCTGAGGTAGACATCACAGTTATCAGATTATCTAACATCGCACAATGGGAAAATGTTAAATCTCAGAGAAGATGTGAGAAAATTGGCGCATTGTTGGTGGAGTTTTGAACTGATCCAAATATTCTGAAGAGCCATTTGGAACTATGCCCAATGGGCTATCAAATTGTGCATACCATTTGATCTAGCGATACCACTTCTAGGTTGGTATCCCAAAGCAATAATAAAAATGAGAAAAGGACGCAAATGTAGATTCATAGAAGTTCTTTTTGTGGTAGCCAAGAATTGGAAATTGAGGGGATTCTCATTAATTGGGGAATGCTGAATAAATTCTGGTATATGAATGTAATAGAATAGCATTGTTTCATAAGAAACGATGAGCAGACTAACTTCCCAAAAAAACCTGGAAAGACAAACTGATGCCACATGAAGTGAGCAGAACCAGGAGAATGTTGTACCCAGTGACAGTAACATTGTGCAATAATTAACTTTGATAGACTTACCTCTTCTTAGCAATGCAAGAATGTGAGACAACTCCGAAACCAGTTTGGATTACCACCTCAACACCTCCGTATTCTTTTTCCTCAAGCACTCGGCATTTGTTGATATTGGCTATTTCATGGCTGTTTGGCCAAAAATGTTGGTTAGTTTCATAGAGGAGAAAAATATAATTTCCTGTAAGGGATGTGCTATATAGCTATATTATGTTGGGATATTTGTTGCCAGTGAACTTTTATCCTGTCAGTCATAGCCCATGACCACTATATTTCTATCTTTACACCACTCCTTTACAAGGCAATCAGGTCAGACAGGGTATTTTGGATGTTGGTGGCTATCTCATACCTCTATCGCATCATGGTATGTCTAATGATCACAACTGAGACTTTTAAATCATGTTCCCTTGCACCAAATATAATAAAACATTTCTACTGTGACACTGTCCTGCTTTTGTCCATTGTACACTCAGACAAAAGTGAGGTTGAATTAATCATTATGACCTTTGCTGCAGTTAGTTTGGTTTCTTCCCTCTTGATTATCCTTGTCTCCTACATGTTTATTCCTACAGCCATCCTCAGGATGGACTTGACTGAGGGCTGGCCAAAGCCTTTTCCCCCTGTGGCATTCACCTCACAGTGGTGGTGATGATCTTGATGCTCCTGCAATTCCAATCTAGCCATTCCTTTGACACACACAAGATGTCCTCTAGCTCTTACACTTTAGTCATTCCCATGCTCAACCCTTTGTCCTACAGTTTGAGGAACAAAGAGGTGAAAATACTTTAAAAAATGTTGTAAGCATTCTTTTTAATGACCAATGTAAAGTTTTTTTCCTGTTGCATTATTAGAAATAAATGATTTCTGCTAAGTTTCTTTTCACCTTCTCCCAGATTTTTTCCTTTTTAATATCTTATTATTAAGACATTTATACTCTTTATAATATCAATTCCCCATCAATGACTTATTGCTCTTGGTTTTCTCTGCGAAGCAGAAAAAGATGAGTACCTTTGAGGAAACTTCCATCTCTTTCTCAGCCTGCAGTCCCAGATCTTTCATTCTTGTGCTACATTGGAAAACACACTGGGTTATCACTCATGTATAAAATGTGAGAATTTTATGGCATAAATTTTAAGCAGCATTCCAGTTAAAAATTTACAAAGCCATGAGGAATGGCCCAGGGAAGGGGGGAAGGTTGGTGAGAGAATGACTAGAGCTGAAAGACAGAGTATCTTGTTTGTGGATCAGCTTGTAGGACAGTGTCATCACTTAAAGAGAGGGAAGAAAGTTTAAAATACTGGAAAAAAGGGACAAGCCTAGGCTGTGAGAGGCTTCTGAGTTTCTAGATTCAAAGTGTAGTGACAAAAGGAAAGACCAGTTCCTGCAATTGATATTGAAATCCCAAAATCAATTTAGATGAATTAATGAAAACATAATCATTAAAAATTTACTCTGTGCAAAACTCTGGGCTAAGCATTTGGGACAACAATAGAAACGGAAGACATCATATACTTTCAAAGTGCTCATATCTTAATTGCTGTAGACAATATAGAAATAATGTTTCAGATCTAAGTCAAATGGAGAAGGGTTGTCAAACATGCAATTAACAAGAACTAAGCAGACAAAAACTGATAGGCATTGGACATACAAAGACAAGAATGAACAAATGAACGAATATAGAAAGGAAAGAGTAAAGGAAAATGTGTGCCAGAGCCTGGATTTGAACATAGACTTCATGATTCTAAGCCTTCTATCTGCTATACAACACACATCACATGATTGTCTTTCTTTTTTTTTAATTTATTTTTAATATGTTTAGTTTTCAGCATTGATTTTCACATGCGTTTGAATTACAGATTTTCTCTCCATTTCCACCCCCCCACTCCAAGATGGCGTACACTCTGGTTGCCCTGTTCCCCAGTCTGCCCTCCCCTCCATCCCCCCATTCCCATCCCATCTCCCTTTCCCTTACTTTCATGTAGGGCAAGATAAATCTCTATGCCCCATTGCCTGTGCATCTTATTTTCTAGTTGCATGAAAAAAAAAAAACTTTTTTACTTTTGAACATCTATTTTTTTAAAACCTTGAGTTCCAACTTCTCTCC
>CM053623.1:448839691-448861212 GCA_028646595.1 Phalanger gymnotis | reverse complement strand
TTGATAGTATCAAGCAAGTAGTGGACAATAAAAGGCAAGGCAAGGCTAGGTAGAGATTTGGGCCTAAAAATAATGCAAGGCTCATGGCCTTAGGGGAAGGCCAAATCTAGTTGGAAGATTCAAGGAGAGTTCAAGGGGATTCCCAGAGACTGTACTCCAGGTTCAAGGGGGTTCCCAGACACTGTGCCCTCATCATTCCCTCCTCAAATAAATAGGTCCCAAATTTTTTTGGGATCAGGGATGAAGGTCCCAGCTTCTGAAACTGCTTCCTGCTGGCAAGGGACGTAGATCCTGTCCCTGCCTTGATGGGTTCAGTTCAAGGGGTACATAGCCTGAGCAGTCATCCAGAAGTTGATGGCTTAAAGCCTGGAGGAGATAAACCTGGCAAAGAGGTTAAGCAAACAACCAGCAGACAGTATAGGAGTATAGAGAAAGGACAATTTCCCTGGTGTAAAAGACAATTTCCCTGGAGGTAATTAAAAACGACTATTTTGTACCTATCTCCTCTAATCACTTATTCTGTGTACCACACTGCTTTGGGGTATAGGAGTGTGTGGCACACCCAAAGAATTAGGTCAGGGGTATCTAAGAGCAAGGCTTGATATTTGATGAGCCTGTGGCTAGACAGCCACTGATGGCCATCTGCTTCCAGGATGCTCTGAACTCTTTGGGGAGTCAGAGCTTCTAAGGAGTGGTCAAGTAGGGGTTTAGAAGCTTCCTCAATTAGAGTGCCTGTAGCAGCCATGGAGTCTCATTGTTTTGAAAAATAGGCAACTGGCTTGGGGTCAGGTCCTAAGGACTAGATTAGGATTCCCAAAGCCTGTCCTCTCCTTTCATCAACATACTGAGTGAAAGGTTTTTGTAGATTAGGTAAAGCTAATGCTGGAGTGGTGGTCAGTTTAATTTTCAAAGTCCCAAAAGCTTTAGTCTGATCAGGGCCCCACTCTAGAGGGAATGAGTCGTGGCCTTTAGTGGCAATTATGGTTGCAGTCCCTCCCAAGCCTTGGGCTTAATAAGACATCGAAGGTGATGGAGAGGAACTGTGGCTGGGATGGCAGAAGTAGCTCACCCAGGACTAGCATTGTGTAAATGGTTGTTACTTGACTTTCTCAGGCAAGAAAACTTAAAACAAAATTAGGCTGTTTACTTTTTGTAGTATATAATGAAACAGATTGTTTTATAGAGATACTTTGTATTAAACCTGTAAGGATTCCCTTTAATTAAATGGTTTACTAAAATAATATTTATTGGAGCTTGACCTCTTTAAAAAACCTAATAACTAATCAAAATCATTCTCTGACTACATATTAAAAGAAATACTTTTCATTAAAAGATAAGAGAAGAATTAGAGAGAAGTTGCAAGAAATCTAGCACATATTTGCTTGCTTCTAATAATGCAATGGATTCATTCCCTATATTGGCCTTAAAGAAAAGGTTTACATGATTTTCTTAAAGAGTCTCCTCAAGGCACCTTTCACCTCCTTGTTCTTCAAACTGTAGATCAAAGGATTGAGCATGGGTATGACCAGAGTGTAAAACACAGAGGCCATTTTGTCTGTGTCAAAGGAATGGCTAGATTGGGGCTGCAGGTACATGAAGAGGAGTGTCCCATAAAATATAACCACTCCAGTCAGGTGAGAGCCACAGGTGGAGAAGGCTTTGTGCCTGCCCTCAGCAGAGTTCATCCTGAGGATGGTAACAAGAATGAACGTATAGGAGATAAGGATTATCATGAGAGAAGAAACCAAATTAAATCCAGCAAAGATCATAATGATTAGTTCAATCTCACTGATGTCTGAGCATGTAAGGGACAACAGGGGGAGACTGTCACAGAAGAAGTGTCTTATTACATTTGATTTACAGAAAGATGATTTGAAAAGCTTTATTGTGATTAGTAGGGTCACCATGATGTTATAGAGGTATGACATAGCCACCAAGAGCCAACATAGCCTGTCTGACATGAGGACCATATAATAGAGTGGCTTACAGATAGCCACATAGCGGTCATAGGCCATGGCTGACAGAATAAACAGTTCATTGGCAATAAATATCAAAAAGAAAACTAGCTGTATTGCACATCCATTATAAGAAATGATATTTTTCTCCTCTATGAATCCAACTAGCATTTTTGGCCCAATAGCTGTGGAATAGCCAAGATCAACCAATGACAGATGCCTGAGGAAAAAGTACATGGGGGTTTGGAGGTGGGAATCAATACTGCTTAGGATGATCAGGCCCAGGTTCCCCACAACTATGGCCACATAGTTCAAGAAAAACACAACAAAAAATGGGCCCTGCAGCTCAGGACGGTTTGTGATGCCCATGAGAATAAATTCAGTCACTTGGCTCTCTGTGGTTTCATTCAGAACGATCATTTCTTCCATCCAAGGATAACAATCTGAGAGGAAAAGAACGAAGCCTTCTTTGAGTACTGTTTACATACATAAATAAAATGTTAATGGGTAGAAATATGTTCAATAAAGGTCCAGAGGTAAAGGAACTAAGAATACAACCAAGGAGTATAAACCTCCAGGGGAAAAGTTTGACATTCAAAGAAATCGATGACTATAAAGCATTCTTGATGAAAATACCAGAACTGAATAGAAAATTTGACTGTCAAATACAAGACTCAAGCAAAGCTTAAAAAGGTAAACAAGAAAGGGAAATAATTAAGGACTTAATAAAATTAAACTGTTTACATTTCTACACAGGAAGAGGATACTTGTAACTCGTTAGGGCAAATAGGAGTATATATAGACATAAGTCAGAGGTATGAGTTGAATATGAAGGCTTGGTATCTAAAAAAAATAAAATTATAGGATGAGAGAGGGATGTACTGGGAGAAAGGGAAAGGGAGTGACAGAATATGATAAATTATCTCACGTAAAAGAGGGAAGAAAAAGCTTTAGCAGTGGAAGGGTAGGGGATGGGATAGAGGTGGAGTGAGTGAACCTTACTGTCATCAGAATTGGCTCAAAGAGGGCATGAGATACACACTCAACTGGGTATAGAAATCTATCTTACCCTACAGGAAGGAAGGAGGGGATGGGGATGAGACAAGTGGGGGATGGTAGAAGGAGGGTAGATTGGAGAAGGGGTTAGTCAGAAGCAAAACACTTTTGAGGAGGGACAGGATGAAAAGATAGAGAGAATAAAATAAATGGCACAGGAACAGGATGGAGAGAAATACAGTTAGCAATAGTAACCGTAGGGGAAAAAATGAAGCAAGTTTCTCAAATAAGGACCTCATTTCTCTAATATGTTGAAAACCGTGTCAAATTTATTTGAAAAATGAGAATCATTCTCCATTTAATAAATGATTAAAAGATTTCAACAGTTTTCAGATGGAATAAACAAAGCTATCTATAGCCATATGGGAAAAAAACGCTCACTTGATTGGGAAAATGCAAATTAAAACAATTCTGAAATACTACCTCATCCCTATTAGATTAGCTAATAGGAAGAAAAAGGAAAATAACAAATGGTGGACGGGATGCAGGAAAAATGAGGCATTAATGCACTATTGGTAGAGTTGTAAACTTATTCGATCATTGTTTAGAGCAATTTGGAACTAAGCCCAAAGGGCTATAAAAGCATGCATGCCCTTTGACCTAGCAATATCACTCCAAGTCTGTATCTCAAAAGAAATTTTTTAAAAAGGAAAAGGACCTGTATGTACAAAAATATTTATAGGACCTCTTTTCTGGTGGCAGAGAATTGGAAATTGAATGGATGTCCATTAAGTGAGTGATGGCTGAACAAATTGTGCTGTGTGATTCTGATGGAATACTATTTTGCTATTAGAAATAAAGAGCAGGATGTTCTCAGAAAAACCTGGAGAGACTAACATGAGCTGATGGAAAATGAAATGTACTAAGTACACAGAGAAAGCAATATTGTGTGATGATCTGCTGTCAATGACAGCTATTCTCAGCAATACAATGATCCAAGAAAATTCTGAAGGACTTAAGATGAAAAATGCTATCCATCCCCAGAGAGAGAACTGATGGTGTCTGAATATAGATTGAACTATGCATTTTTTTGGAGGGGGGAAAGCAGGGCATTTGGGGCTAAGCGACTTCCCAAGGTCACACAGCTAGTATGTATGTCAAGTGTCTGAAGTCAGATTTGAACTCAGGTCCTCCTGACTCCAGGGCTGGTGCTCTACTTACTGTGCCACCTAGCTGCCCCTGAAGCATGAATTTTTATTGTCCTTGAGTTTGCAGGATTTTTTTGGTTTTTGGAAGAGTCTACTTTTTTATTTCCACAACATGAGTATTTTGGAAATTTTTCTATTACTACCCATGTATAAACTATCTGGAATTGCTTTCCTTCTCAATGAGGGGGATGGAAAGAGGGGAAGGGTGAGAATTAGAAATTCTAAGTTTTAAAAACAAATGTTAAAAATTGTTTTTACATGTAACTGGGGAAAATGAAATACTAAATAAACAAATTAAGTAAACAAAAAAATTAAAAAGATGAGCAGGAATTTTCCCACTCAGTTACTATGCCGTTTTATCCATTTAAATGCCATGTGGTGAATTCACTCAAACTGAAATAATATCACATTCTATGATTTGATGTCACATCATATCATATCTTATCTGATCAATATCCCATCACGAAGAGGACAGTGAATGGAGTTTTGTCTTATAAAATAAAAAAAAAAATATGAAAGTGCTTTTCTCCAAGTAATGAGACAGTACAACATTATAAATAGGCTTTAGTTTTCACTAAACAATGGATCAAAAGATTATAATGGGATAGAGCATATAACATCACCTTATGGTGGAATTGTGATGAAGTAGATATCAAGTTTGCTTTGCATCTAAGTAGGGATGTGATAACATATCCAACACATTTCTGAAAACCCTATGTTGGTCATGCAATCTCCTAGTTGTTGGGTCATTGTCTATGCTGATCGGTTGCAAAGTTATGGCCAATGCTGAGAGGTGGAATTGTTTTTTAGGAGTGCCCTCAACAGCTGAATGTAAAGACCAATTGCAGTCTCTATGTCATTTAGTCATTAATTGTATGACATCCAGGGAGATGTCACATATCTATTCACTCTCTGTAGTCTCCCCTCCGTTTGTCTCAGAGAGAAAATATTTTTTTCCCACCTGGATTATGAAGATGAACTAGGATAACAAGTTTTATATACCTCATTCCAAGAGACATGAAAAGACTTTTTATAAATAATACTTCTTGTTGTTCAGATGATGTCTAGTTACATAGCACTGACTGAAAGATGACTCTGATCCCATATATTATTAGTGATCAGCATCCCTTGACAAAAACTATTTGATGTCTCTGATTGAAGGAAAGTTTCTGTGACAGTTGTTACAGTTAGGAACTGTCATTTGATGTCTTTCCTAGAATGATTTTATGCCATTTCAATGTAATCGAATTCAGCCCAAGGCCACAAAATTGTCCTATTCACCCCCACAGTGGGCACAGCCATTGAGTTTTTGAACTAAGATTTTTGGATCCCATGTTTTTGACACCTGTTGCCCTGGAAGTTCACAAACAAAGAATAGCGTTACCTGCTTATCTGGAAGGTAGAGTCTTCTATAGTTTGTGACTATATCTATATATATCTAACCTATACTGCCATCAGACCTTTTGGTTTTCTCTGTCCCCCGGTGGCCGTGTCCCTGCAGCAATGGAGATGTTCAGTTATTTTTTTTATGATCATGTCATGGAAATTGCCCAGAGAGTAATAAGGGAAAAGATTCACTGGTCTGGCTAATTTCATGAGGCATTTGTTAGGTTCTAATCTTCTGTTGATGGTTTATATACCACGGTTGCATCATGCACGGAGAAATTGCACAGACTTCTGAACTGCGGCCCAGAACAGTTTATTTTAATCACCCAAGCGTTAAAAGCCAAGTAGATGAAAAACATCTAGTATCCAGAGTATAACATGAAATTGAATGGGCAAGATGGAGAGTTTGCCTTTTTGGATGCATCTCTAGGACAGCTGGGGACAAATTGACTCCGTGTTCACTACCAAGAATAATCTGGGGCAGATGAGCAGGTCGGATTGTCTTTAGAAAATTACAGAACTAGGTAGTGCAGTGGATAGAGAACTAGGCCTGCTGTTAGGAAGAACTGATTTCTAATCTACCCTCATACAACAGCTCTTTGACTTTTGGCAAGTAACATGACATCTTTCTGCCAGTTTTTTTTTTCTGGTGAAATAGGGATAATAAGGACATTGACATACCAGACTTGTGCAGATCAAATGAAATTTTTATCAGGTAGCTAAGAGGCCGAGTGAATTTGTCTCTCTACTGGAGTCAGCAAGAGCTAAATTCAAAAGTTGTTTCAGATATTTAAGGTCAGTGTGACCCTTGTCATTTATCTTAATCTTTGTCTGCCTCAGTTTCTTAAGCTTTTGAAAGGAGATAATTACACTTATTATTCAGATTGTGTTGAGGATCAAATGAGATATTATTTGTAAAGTGGTTATCACAGAGACTTGTGTATAATAAGCATTTCATAAGTGCTTATATATTTTCTTAATGACTCCATTTTTTTTCTGAAAGAGGAGTGCATACGAACATATGTATATATATATTTATAATGTATATGTATGTATATATGTGTATATATATGTGCATATATATTTAAAAATTTTAACAAACTTTTTTATTTCAATTTCAAACTTCTCTATCTCCCTCTAGTCTCTTGCCCCCACATTGAAAAAATAAGTAATATGATACACATTACACATGTAAGATTAGCCAAAATATCTTTCCATATTAGTCATGTTGCAAAAAAATCATAAAAAAGACAAATAAATTGAAAAAGAACATTCTTCATTCTGCACTCAATTTTCATCAGTCCTGTCTATGGAAATGGATAGCATTTTTCATCAAGAATCCTTTGGTACTGTCATGGATCATTGTGTTAATCTGAATATATAGGCCTTTCACATTTTATTGTAATTGCCTGTATTGCTGTTACTGTGTACAATGTTCTGGTACTGCTTACTTCAGTTTGCTTCAGTTCATTTAAATCTTCTCCAGATTTTTTCTGTAACCATTGCTATCATTATGGTATATACACATTTTAGATTCTGTTGGGCATATGTTATTTTGACAGTCATGAGATAGTAGCTATTTGGAAGGTATGGGACTCCATTATTAGACATTGTTTTTGGACAAATGTGTCATAGCGTTATCCTCTTTCAGTGTAAGTGTAGCTGCCAATAAATTAAGACATTGTGTAGAAAGTAAATCTATGTCTATGGACAGGTTAGTGGGCTATCCAGAGTTGGGGGTGGGAGACTCTTAATAAATTTAGATGCCAAAGATACTATGTAAAACAATATAAAACAATTTATTGCAAAATTTTGTTGAGACATAATTGGGAAGACTGGAGAGGGAATGGGGAGGAAAGAAGAGAGGAGATCCTTAATACAACTGAAAAATACACATTAACACAATGTAAAACTCATGTAATGGTGGTGTTGTGTATGAGAGATACATGAGTCAACTTAGCCGGGTAGGTTTTCTTCATTGGGAAGGTTAATTGTCCCTGAAGCTGATGGCATGCTTCAATATATCCTTATTAATGTGAGATTCCCTGATTTTTGTAGCCACCTACAGCCAGCCAATATGTATATCATGATTTAGAGCATAGAGTGGATTGTCAGAGTGCACAGCTGCAGAGAGGAAAGAAAAACTGGTGGTTGGCTAGGTATTATTTTGGGGCCCAAGTCTGTTTTAACCTTAAAAAAATATTTCCAGTACTTTTCAGGGCTGGATTCTATAAATTATATCCTCTCATAAAGGAAGTCTACCATGGCAGTGTCAAGATCAGCAGGACTAATCTTAGAATAGCATAATTCACAATTTTTCTTCAGAATACCTGGACAGTTCAAAACTACATGAACAACGAATTAGTGTACCTATTTTTTTCCATATATTCTTCATCATTTGTCATTTTCCTTTTCTTTCATATGAGCCAACTTTATATGTACGATTCCATAGTTATGAGTTGTTCTAACTTTCATTTTTCTGATTATTAGTAATTAATTATCATTTATGTTTACAACATAAACTCATTTTTACTTTCTATTGGCATGTTGGTTTATGTCTACTTTCTGCTAAACTGCTTTCTATTTTATCAGCAATTTTTGTAAGTGGTGAGTTCCTGCCTACAAAGCTTGGAGGTTAGTTTTTGTCAAACATTAGATTATTGTTATGATTTAGTAGTGTGTATTGTATACCTAATCAATCCCACTGACTCACCACTTTATTCCTTAGCTTGTACCAGATGGTTTTGATGATTACTGCTTTGTAAAATAGCTTCAAATCTTACCCTTCTAGGCTACCATTCTTCATTTTTAATTGGTATTCTTGGCCATTTGCTTTTGTAGAAGAATTTTATTATTTTTCCTTGATGTATAAAACACTTTATTTGTAGTTTGATATAGAACTGAATTTATAAATAGTATTAGGTATAATGATTTTTATTACTTTGGTTCAGCCAACACTTCAGTTATCAATATTTTAAAAATTGTTTAAATCTATATTTGTGTGAAAATGCCATCTTTACCACATCTCTAAGTGGTGTGGTGGATGGAGCTGGCCTGGAGTTCAAATCTGGTCTCAGATACATTACTAGCTGTTACTTACCTGGGCAAGTCACTTAATTCTATGGAAGTTTCCTCATTTATAAAGGATCTGGAAAAGAAAATTACAAACTCCTTCAGCATGTTTCCTGAGGAAAAAAAAACAAAATGGGGTTAAAAAAATTGAAGTTGTTTGAACAACAAGAAAGACCAACCTTTTTAAATGTCAACATTTTACAGGTGATATTGTAGGACTTTGAAAAATGGAACACAGAAGTGTCAGAAAAAGTGAACGTGTAACTCTAGAGGCTATCCATTCCATTTTAGAATTTTTTCTAATTTTTTTTTGTGGTTAATTAGGATGGCTTGATGAATAGAGGCCTGGCTTAGCTGAATGAGAAACAGAAGAGGTAGATCCAGTCTAGCATCACATAGATATATGTAAGATGAGTTTGTTCGTTTTTAATCATATCTGACTCTTCAGGCCACAACTTTTTTGTTTGTTTGTTTGTTTTGACACAAATACTGAAGGGGCTTGCCATTTCCTCCTCCAGCTCAGTTTCCAAATGAGTAAAATTATTTAAATTGGGTTAAGAGAATTGCCCGGTGTCACACAGCTAGTGTTGGAGGCAAGGTTTGAACTCAGGAAGATGAGTCTTCCTGAATCGAGGAGCAGCACTCAGTACAATGTTCAATTAGATGCCCAAATCAGTATTCCTAAGTTAGTGTAGTGTTTGAGAAAATGCCTGATTCACACAATAAAATTTACTGACATGGCCACGTATCTTTCTCCTAATCCATTAAGTGAACTAAGAGTTGATATCCTGTCTGGTAAGCAGTTTTCCACTCATCTCCAATCCTTGTACTTAGAGAATCTCAAAAAAACATAACACTGTCCTCATCTGGACTCAGCCATTCCATCAATATTCTTATGTGCCTGGTCTTAAATCAACAATTTACTTTTTGTTACTTAGGGATATTGTTCCTTCACAGAATTATACATGTGTTGAATATTCTCAATAGAACATCAATTTCTTCAGGGCGGGCAAAGTTTTGCTATTGTATTCTATTACCAGTACCTATTCCAGTCCCCAGCATAGCAGTTTCTTAATAATGGGCCCTTAGATGATAGTGAATTACAAAAGGTTATCATGGACACAAGGCATTTGATTTAGAATGTAAAAAGAATAATAGGGGATAGAAATGAAAAAAAACAGAAGCCATGGTTAGAAACTCCCATAAAGCATTAGTTTCAATTTATGTATTGATATTCTTTGTTTTTCCCAAAGGACAAAAATTAAACTCAAGTTTAATGATTTTTGTTTCTTTGTGATTCTAATTAGTTTTTTTTAAAAAAAAATCAGGTTTAAAGTGAAGAGTTCTAAGTGTTTTTGTTTTGCTAATCATAAAATTCATTTCCTGACAAAGTTTGCCCATTTGTATTGAAGCATTGTTTCCCTGAGACCTGATTAGAGAACACATGAGAGCAAAATAATTGTATGTTCTGATTTATGGTATTGGGAAGCATTGAGTTTTGATAAGGATTTAAATGTTTGCCAAATACTGCCTACAATTATGCAGAGAAACTTACTTAACAAGTTTTTTCCTCATTGTAGGTTTGACCAATAAAGTGATACTCACCAATGCATTGACACCTATCATTCATTTTAAAGAAAAAAAGGCCCTTCCAACAGGAATGATAATTACTTTTTTTCCAATTTGCAAATGATTTACTTTACAATTATTGCAACTCGTTTCAGAGTTTATGCATTGAACACATGGAAGAGCTGAATTCATACCTGATGCAATCTTTTTGAAACGATCACCGATCAGCCTAATAATATCATTAGCTGATCAGTGCAATAATGTCATCATCATTCTCACTCATTTACTTTACATGTCCAGTGTGCCCATCCTTATAGAATCCCTATTCAGGGAACATGCAAGATCTTTAGAGAAACATCATCCTCTCTCCATCTCAAGTATTTTGTACCTATGATTAGGAATGAAAGACAATCATGTGATGAGTGTTGCATAGCAGATGGAAGGCTGACCTTAGAATCACGAAGTCTATGTTTAAGTCCTGGCTCTGGCATACATTTTTCTTTATTCTTTCCTATCTATATTCATTCATTTGTTCATTCTCGTCCTTGTATGTCCAATGCCTATTAGTTTTTGTATGACAGAATGTTTGGTTCTTGTTAATTGCATGTTTGGCAAGCCTTCTTCACTTGACTTAGAGCTGAAACATTATTTCTATATTGTCTACAATGATTAAGATATGTGCACTTTAAGAGTATAGGATGTCCTCCATTTCTATTGTTGTCCCAAATGCTTAGCCCAGAGTTTTTCACAGAGTAAATTTTTAATGATTACGTTTTCATTAATTCATCTAAATTGATTTTGGGATCTCAATATCAATTGCAGAAACTGGTCTTTCTTTTTCTCAGTACACTTTGAATCTAGAAACTCGCAAGCCCCTCATAGCCTAGCCTCGTCCTTTTCCGGTATTTTTACACTGTTTTTTCCCTTTCTTTAACCAAAGACACTGTTCTACTAGCTGATCCACAAACAAGACACTCCATCTTTCAGCTCTAGTCATTCTCTCACCATTCCTCCCCCATTTCCTGGAACATCTTACATGGCTTTGTAAAATTTTAACTGGAATGGTGCTTAAATTTTGTGCCATAAAATTCTCACATTTTATACATGAGTGTAAATCAGAGACAATAAACATATTACACAGAATAATGCAAATCCCTTGTAACAGATCTGTTATTTGAAGTTACCTCCCGTGAGGGAACTGAATAGCTCAAAAGTCTTAATTCATTTTACATTTTAGAAACTAAAATTTTCGTCAAGATTTTTGGGACATCCTGTATAACCCAGCATGTTTTCCATTGTAGCACAAGAATGAAAGATCTGGGACTGCAGGCTGAGGAAGAGATGGAAGTTTCCTCAAGAATTTAAATGATTATTATTTTTTAAAGGTAATCATCTTGTTCTGCTTCATAAAGAAAACCAAGAGCAATGACTATGTCACTGATGAGGAATTGAGATTATAAGAAGTATAAATGTCTTAATAATAAGATATTAAAAAGGAGATTGGCTTCTGTGGTGGGTAATGTAGCTCTCATATACATGTTGTTTTCCCTAATAAAATGTAAGTGCATTAATGGCAAGAATTATTTGTTTTTATTTATCTGCATATATCCAATATCTAGTACAGTACCTAACATCAGCATTTTCTAAATGTTTCTTAATTGATTTTACCACAGAAGAAAACTCCAACCAAAGTTAGGATGTACACTAGTGTTGTGTATCATGAAATAAACATGTTTTATAGACGTATTTTGTACTGAATCCTCAAATAGTTCCCTTCAATTAAATGATTTGCTAAACAAGCATTTACTGATGGTTCACAAAAAAACTTAAACAAATATTATAATTTGACTTCGTATTAAGAGAAATATCTTTCTCTAAATGAAGAGAAGAAAATCAGGGAGGTGAAAAGAAACCTAACAGAAATCATTTATTTCTAATAATGCAACAAAAAAAATTACATTGGTCATTTAAAAGAATGAATACATCATTTTTAAAAGTATTTTCACGGTACCTTTCACCTCTTTATTCCTCAAGCTGTAGATCAAAGGGTTGATCACGGGAATGACTAGACTGTAAAAGACAGAGGACATCTTGTCTGTGTCAGAGGAATGGCTAGATTGGAGTAACAGGTACATGAAGAACACAATCACCACTGTGAGGTGAGAGCCACAGATGGAGAAGGCTTTGTGCCAGCCCTCAGTCAGGTTTATTCTGAGTATTGCCAGAGAAATGAACATGTAGGAGACAAGGATAATCAAGAGGGAAGAAACCAAACCAATTTCAGCAAAGGTCCTAATAATTAATTCAACCTCACTTTTGTCTGAGTGTACAATGGATAATAGCAGGACACAGTCACAGTGGAAATGTTTTGTTATATTTGATGTACAGGAAGATGATTTAAAAGTCTCGGTTGTGATCATTAGACATACCATGATGCAAGAGAGGTATGAGATAGCCACCAACATCCAAAATACCCTGTCTGACGTGATGACCTTGTAAAGGAGGGGCTTATAGATAGCAATATAGTGGTCGTGGGCCATGACTGACAAGATAAAACTTCACTGGCAATAAATATCCCAACAAAATATAACTATACAACACATCCCTTATGGGAAATTATATTTTTCTCCTCTATGAAACTAATCAACATTTTTGTCCAAACAGTCATGAAATAGCCAATATCAACAAATGCTAGGTGCTTGAGGAAAAAGAACATGGGTGTATTGAGGTGGTAATCCAAACTGGTTATGGAGTTGTCTCACATTCTCGCATTGCTAAGGAGAGGTAAGTTTAGCAAAATTAGTTATTGCACAATGTTGCTGTTACTGTATATGCTATTCTCCTGGTTATGCTCAGTTCACCTGGCATCACTTTTCATTAGTCTTTTCAGGTTTTTTTCTGAAGTTGGACTTTTCATCATTTCTTATGAAACAATATTATTCCATTACATTCATATACTACAATTTGTTCAGTTTTCCCCAATTAATGAGAATCCCCTCAATTTCCAATTCTCGGCCGCCATGCACACACAAAAGCAAATTTCTGTGAATCTTTTTGTACATGTGCACCCTTTTCTCATTTTTATTATCTCTTTGGGATACCGACCTAGTAGTGATATTGCTGGATCAAAAGGTATGCACAATTTGATAGCCCTTTGGGCATAGTTCCAAATGACTCTCCAGAATGACTGGATCAGTTCACAACTCCACTAACAATGCACCAATTTTCTCACAATTTCCCAAGATTTATCATTTTCCCATTGTGTCATATTAGCTAATCTGATAAGTGTTATGTCAATCTCAGATATGTTTGGGTTTACATTTATCTAATCAATAATGATTTAGAATATTTTTTTTCACGTGGCTATAGATAGCTTAAATTTTTTCATCTGATAACTACCTGTTCATATCCTTTGATCATTTATCAGTTGGGGAATTATGTGGATTCTTATAAATTTTACTCGGTTCTCTATATATTTTAGAAATGAGGCCTTTATCACACACATTGGTTATAAAAATTGTTTTTCAGCTTTCCACTTCCCTTCTAATCTTAGTTTCACTGGCATTGTTTGTTCAAAAACTTTTTAATTTAATGTAATCAAAATTATCTATTTTACATTTCACAATGTTTTCTGTCTCTTGTTTGGTCACAAATTCTTCCATTCTTTATAAATCTGACAGGTAAACTATAAAATTTCATTTTTAGGAGTGCCCTAAACTATTGAAGGGAAAGGTCCACACTTTATTGCAGTCTCTACCTCTTGCAGTTATTAATTATATAACATCCAGGGAGACTCCATATATTTACTCAATCTCTGTAGTCTCCCTTTAATTTGCCTCATGAGAGAGAAAAAAGAAATTTTCTCCCTAGATTATGAAGGTGAGCTAGGCACAAAATTTTAGTGCTTTTAATGTCTTTCATTGCCAGAGAGAGGAAAGGACATTATTTTTTAAAAAATGTTTATTCTTTGGATGGTGTCCAGTTGCACTGCCTTGATCTCAAAGATCATTGAAATTCCATCTATTATTAGTGATCAATGTCCCTTGACAAAAGCTCTTTTGTATCCCTGATTGCAGAAAGTTTCTTTGACAATTGTCACAAATGGCAACTTTCATCTGATGGCTATCCTGTGAAGGTTTTATGACATTACAATTTGAGTGAATTCACCAAATGGCCCCTAAATTGTTCCCTTAATCCCTACAGTGGGCATAATGATTGATTTTTTGAACTCAGATGCTCAGACTCCATGTTTTTGACCCTTACTGCAATGAGAAGATCACAAAGAATAACATTACTTGCTTCTCTGGAAGGAAGAATCCTCTGTGGCTTGTTCATGTTATCAGTATCTAGAGTGACACTTTATAGTTGTCTCAGTCTCCACGAGGCCATGTTCCTGATGCGCTGGAGAGGGTTAATGAATTTCATATGATCACATTTATATCAGACATTCCTTTCTGATACTAAGGAGAATTGCTTGTTTTTAAAATGTCTTAATTATTTATTTTAACAATTACCACAGTTTGTTTTAAAGTATCTTCATTGTGAGCATGAAAGATGTATTAATACCTAATTCAACCTTTATGAAGTGATTACTGATCAGCCTTGTAATGAAATCACCATCCACAAAAATGTACTGGGTTTCTTGAGTGTGCCCATCTTTGCTGAATCCCTACTGAAGGAATTAGCAGCATGTTTAGACAAACATATTCCTCTCCCCTTCTGAATTATTCAGCACCTCTGACTGGCAATGCAAGATAAGTATGTGCTAAGTGCTGCAAAGTGGATGGAAGGCTGATCTTAGAATCATCAAGTTCTAAATTCAAGTCCTGAATGTGGCACACCTCCTTTTTCTTCATCCATTACTTTTTGCCAATCATAATCTGTATGTCAGAATCCTTTCTTCTCATTAATTGCTTGTCTGATAGCCAATCCTGTTGTAAGTACTTGATCTTGTTCTCTCCTTTTTTTTCATAATGTGCCTTTCATATGGTTCCTAAATCAATTTTGCATTTCTTATGGATTACAGTAAATAATAATAATAATAATGATGATGATGATGATGACCAAGATCATGATCATGAAAACAATAACAGGAAATATTTAAATAATGCTTACACTGTGGCAGGTGTGTGCTAAGCACTTTAAAAGTATTTTCTCATTTTAGGTTTATAGAAATTCTGTGAGGTAAGTTCTATAATTGTCCCTATTTCATGAATAAGGAAACCAAACAGAGGTTAAAAAATTTGCCCAGGGCCACACAGATGTTAAGCATTTTCAGTCTACCCAGAGCTCTCTGAGTCATTGGCTACATATGGGATTTTGAGATGGGGAATCATCTATGTTCTCATTGAAGAAAATTGGAGAAGAAGCTGTCTTGCTGAGTAGCATAGAAACATTATGTTCCTGTCTGGGGTAAAAGTCAGAAGAAGCAGGAAGAGAAATTTTAAAATCATTACATCAATCAAGCAGGCACTTCCTTATTTAATCAGGCCATAAAACCTCCTGGGGTTTCTGCCTCTGTCCCTGTTTTCCCATAAAAGCTAAGAACTTCCAGTCCAGCCTCAGTTATTTGCTGTTTTTGTGACTGTAGTCTAGTAATTTAACTGAGTTTCCTCTCGGTTTCATCACCTGTAAACTGAGCTGGAGAAGGAAATGGCAAAACACTGTAGTGACCCAAATGAGGTCATGAAAAGTTGGAAACAACTGAACAACAACAAAAACTACAAGGCATCTTTTTAAATATTAAATTTTTACGGGAGCAATCATATGGCTTTGGAACATGGAACACAATAGTATCAGAAGCATGTAACCTATAACAGTAGTAACAGTCCTCTTAATTTTAAAATCATTCTAATTTTTGGTGAATCAGTTTAGCTTAGTGGATAGAAAATTGGCTTAGTTTATGTTTCTTCAGGGTAAGGAATTTTCTGTTTTTTTCTTTTTTGCTACTACCTTCTAATATGCAATATCTTTCTCGTCACCAGCACACAGCAGTTGCCTAATAAGAGGGCATATGATCTGAATTTTTTAAGAGAGTGATAAGGGAGAAAAATAAAAAAAAACAAGATGTGGGTGGAAGCAAAAGGCATTAGTTTCATTTTACTTATTTATATTCTTTTTTTCCCCCAGAAGACAATAATTGCAACAGAAATATAATGGCTTTTATTTAAGTTTCATTCTGATTCTAATTAAAAAGCTTTAAGTTTTTCTGTTTTCCTAACCATAAAACTCATTTCCAGTAAAATTGTGCCCATATTTACTGAAGCATAATTTCCCTGGGGCCTGATTAGAAAATGCATGACAGCAACATTAATTCTATATTCTGACTTATGGTATTGGAAACCATGGAGTTTTGATAATATATATACACACGCATATACATATACACATACACACATACATATCCACATACATATGTGTGTGTGTTTACATACATGCATATGCATATATACAAATATATGCTACAAACATTCCTTCCAATATTAGGATTTTTCTGTTTTTCCAGTTTCTTAAGAATTTGCTTCAACAATTACCACAGTTTGATTATGTGCAGTATTAGCCTGAAAGAGATGTATTAAAATCCAATGTAACCTTTCTGAGGTGATTAGTGTTCAACCTTATAATGACATTATCATCCACACACATTTACTGTGCTTGTCCATGTGCCCATCCTTGTTGAATCTGCATTCAGGGAACATGCAGCATCTTTAGAGAAACAGTATCCTCTCCACTTTCAGTTATTTACCTCCTCTGACTGGTAATGAAGGACAATTACGTGGTAAGTCTTGCAAAGTGAATGGAAAGCTGGCCCTAGAATCATGAAGTTCTAAGCTGCAATCCTGGATCTGGCACACACGAGCACTTCCTTTTTCTTCATCTCTTACTTTCTGAATTCATTCATTTGTTCATTCTTGTCTTTGTATGCCCAATGCCGATCACACTACGTATGACAGAATGGTTGGTTCTTGTTAATTGCTTATTTGACAGTCATAACTATTGTAAGTACTTGATCTTGTTTCTTGTTTTTGTTTCATAATGTGCCTTGTATATTTAGGTCCTAACCCCATTTTGCATTTCTTATGAAATATTTGAAATAACAGTGCCAATAGTAATAATCATTTGAATAATGCTGACTCTGTTAAAGTGATTGTGCTAAGCACTTGACAATTATTTTTTTTTTCATTTGATACTCACAAAGGTCATGGGAGGGAGGTTCTATAACTGTCCATACTTCACACTTAAGAAAACTAAGGCAGACATTAAAGGGTTAAAAATTTGTCAGGGTCCCACAGGTGTTAACCATTATCAGGCTGAATTTTAACTCAAGTCTTTTATTACCTCTGGACTGGTGCTCTATCCTCTGTGTCACCTAGCTGCCCCTGTGTAAAATTAGTCTACACCTGACTTTTTCCAAACTGCTCTGTAATGCTCCCACTAGGTTTTTTTCCAACAAAGTTGTACTTATCCAAGAAATTTATGTTATCTGAATTACTCAATGCAAGTTATCAAGTTTAATTTTCCGAATTTATTGCTAATATAAAATTTTAAATGAATTTTACATCTTTTAACTAGCAGTGAATGACTTTGATGACTTTGACACTGTTGAAACATGATGAATCATTCACATACACCTTCCTTTTCCCTTTCCATTGCATTGTTGATTAGACCCTTGGGCCCACCACCTCCCATCCTACGTCATTCATGCCGATACCAACAGTGGAGGACATAATTTACTCAACAAGAGAAGGAGTACTGGATTATAGTGCTGGCTACCTGATTTATCATTCCTTCCTCAAATGTGCCATGCTGCTCTAAAACTGGGTTGGTCTCAGAATACCAGGGATGGTATAAAAAAAGAAGCATTCCTAGATTTTTTTATCACCCAAACATGCACTAGGCCCTATATTTGGTAAAGAATACTTTGCTTTTTGCAGATAAAGTTTCGCAAAATTTACTAATTTAAAAGTATTTTGAAAGTGTTAATTTCTCAAATATATCATCATCAATGAGCTTTGAGTTTAGATTAGAAGTTCTCTTCAAGTATATGTCATTGATTTTATTCTTGATACTTTTGGGTCCAAAATATTTTTTTTTTCACAAATGTGTGTGTGTCGTGAATAAGATACCATCTTGATATCGTTAGATGGCTGGCAGATATGACTCATTATCATCTCTGTGCTGTAACCCATCTCATGCCTGATATTGGCCTTTCTTTTTTCTGTGCTTATGGTATTTCTTTCTGATACTCTGAATGATTCTAGGCAGAGCTGAGATTTTGGTATGGCACAATTCCTAGGATCTCAGATACAGATTTCCCTCACAAAGGCATATCATTGTAATAATATCCAGAAAACCCACTATAATATTTGCATGCTCGCACAATATTCTGGGTGTTGTACCTCCTTCATCTACAATAATTGGTCTACACGCATGCTTCAGTTCCAGCATTTTAAATAATGAGTTGGGTAACTTTTCAAAATAGAACATGTCTTCCTTCATGAACTCTGATTTTAAGCTCCCATTTGTTTATACATTTTCTTCCTGTTTTTATTCCACACCAGGCCTCTCAGAGTCATTGCTTACCTAAGGGAATTTGAGAAGATCAAGGTGTCATTTTTGAGGAGTCTGGGTACCCCCCACAAAAAGGACCAAACATTAAACTTTTAGAGAATCACTGAGCTACCAGTTATGAAAATAATCAAAAGACAATAGCAGTACTTTTGAAAAACCTTTCTCATCATTCAAGTTTTGAAAGGAGTATCTAGTCAGAATTGTATCATCAATCTACATATACCTGACATTCCCCTAGGTTTCATAATGATGTATTCACTTTAATCTGAAATTACGGATAATAATTTATACCTCAGTAATTGATCACAACTACTAAATATGGATAGTCAGGGAAAAAACAACCTGTTCTACATAATATTTCAAAAACTACTATATACTGACAATTTCTCCAGGATATAGCAAGGTTGAAATGTTTTAGGAATTGAAAATGAACTTGGAGGAATTTCCAATCATATATGCCCTGGACATGGTAGAGTTTGTCTATTAACACCATGTGGCTAAATGAGGTAGGAGCTTCATGCTAAAGTTCACAAGTTCACTGGCATGACTCAGTGAGAAGCACATTCTGCTCAGTACCAGAATGGCCAATTCAGGGACTCATTAAGGTCAAATTGTTTATTTCTTATCTGTGAAAATGTTATCAGTACTTTTATGACTCTCATCATTATTTGTGTCATTTGAAAGTCCTAGGCTGAGCCGAGTATGATTGCGCAATTAAAAAACAAAAATAAAACTGTGCAAGAGGAGATAAAAAGGAGCAATCATCTCATACAAATGAGCCATAATGGGGGAAAAATGATACAGAAGAAGCTATTGCGGGGGGACGGTATCATTCTGCAACCTTCCTGTAATTCAGAGTGGGTTAAAGAGGGAACCATATAGATATCTAAATGGGTAAAAATTCTTCCAAATTCAGAAAAAAATAAGAGGGCAACAGGATAGGGTGGGGCGGAGAATAAAGGAGTGACTTTTGGAGGGGTGAGGAGGTTAAGCAATAAGAGGCCAAGGTAGCAGAAGTAAAGTAGAGGAGTGAGGAGAGATAGTGTAAATAGTGTAGGAAGGAAAATGAGTGAAAACAGGAAGGAGAAAAATACACAACAAATAATTACAGCTTATAAGGTGAATGGGATGAATTTACCCATAAAGTAGAAATGGATACCAGACTAAAAATTTGAATGCAATAATCCATTGCTTTCAGGAAATGCTATAAAAGTGAGCAACATAAACAAAAAGACATAAAGGGCAACATAAAAATTTAATAATTAAAGATTATTTAATAGGGATTGTAATCATGATCTCAGAGAAAGTTAAAGCTAAAATGGATTTAATCAAATGAGGAAAATAGGAAAGTGCACTATTTATCAATTATATAATTCAGTACTTTTTTAGACCAATTAAAAAACTAGGCATTACAAAATACCTGAAAGTATAGGTGCTAACAAACAAACAAACACAGGAACTATGTGAACATAAAAATAAAACACTTTTTATGTCAGATCTAAATAGATGAAATTTACTGTTAGTGAGTAGGTAAAGCCAATATAATAAATAAATGAAAATTTTACCGAATTTATTTATTCCATGTCTCCTCAGTTAATTGACTAAAATTATCTTAATAAGTTAGGAAAAATAATAACAAACTTCATTTTGAAGAAAAAAGGTCATGAAATTTAAAGAAACCAGGGGAAATATGTAAAGTAGATTCAGCAGTATCAGACTTTACACTATAAGTTAAGAGGATTATTGAAGTGTAAAAAGGATAATTTCTATTATTTTAAATTAAAATTTTTCTGTTATAAATAAAGCCAGTTATAGCCAAGAACAGAAGGAATGTGGAATAGAGGAAAAAAAAATAAGCAAACAAACTCCCATAGATGATCTCTCAGAGATGTAAATGGGTTGGAATATTGGTATGGTGTACAAAATGATGAGCTGGTTAGTTTAAAAAAAATGGAAGGATTTGCAGTTATGAAATATATTATTCAAGTTCAGAGACAGAGATGATAAGTGGAAGTAAGCATAGGGAGCTGTTAGATATTTGTGTATGAGTTTATGTGTATGTATCTATGTATACATACACATGTATGTATATGCATATGAGTGTGTTTGTGTGTATGTGTGGATGAGTGGTTGGGTGGGTGGATGTGGGGGGTGTGTCTATGTTCTTTAATACAAGAGATGACTGAGAGCAAGGGGAAAATAAAGTAAAAATTGCACAGCAGAAAACAAAAGAAAACCCACAAGGAAGCAAATAAAAGTTAGCGTTCAGAAGCAATGTGTTGCATTTATTATGTAGGTTTTCTTGAAACAGAAATTTATGGTTTTATATTGAATTTTCTCTTACCTTTTACCGTTTACATGACAATGTCTTTTTTATTTCTTTTTTTCATTTAGTATTTAGGTTCAAAACAATTTTTTTTAAAAGAACATGATGTGAGAACTGGTTAAAGGTTCTGCTGTTAGCACGATGAATAGGTTCATGGCACCATAGAATTTTAAAAGAAATAGCACTGAAAATTTATATCATCAAACTCCTAAATTTTATAGATGAGTGGGAGTCAGAAAAGATAAACGTATTGCCAGAAAATCAGAGTTCAAAAACAATAGGCCTTTTATTTAAGCCCAGGCCCTTTAATATTCTTCAACAGAATGTTCCAAGCCAGATTTATTTTAAGCTTTAAGAAATTAAATCTACCCTGAGATTGTTGGGATACCCTGTATAACCCAGTGTTCTTTCCATCCTACCAGAAAAATGAAAAAAAAA
>CM053623.1:448796339-448823503 GCA_028646595.1 Phalanger gymnotis | reverse complement strand
AGCAGGAGCCCTTGTGGTGCCAGGATACAAAACTAGAGTTCTGCAGGATTGCCCCTAGTTAAAAAGCACAATGTAGATGATCACAGACAAAGAATAATGCTATCTGCTCACCTAGAATGGAGAAGCTGCTGTACCTTGTTCACGTTGTCCCTAGTCAGCTGCTACAGAGAGGGTTTATGAGTTTCTCAGTCCCCTGAAACCTTATCCCTGAAGTATTGAGGATGGTAAGTGAATTACCTACTGTCATCAGAGAATTTGCCAGGAATATTGGTAATCAATGCAATTGCCAATCATTTTAGGTTTTTTCGTGTACTGATTAATAATTCTTATCTCACACAAAGTTGCACTGATATTCACGCATGATCATGTCTCCATTTCAAGGACCCAGTAGGTAGAATTTTGTGTCCTCCATTGCTATAACCCTTAGGGATGCTATTTGTTTTCTGAGAGTCTGAGCATCCTGACTCTTACAGGCTTTGTTGGGACTATTCTTATCCCTATGCCATGTAGATATGTCACACACCTATGTACACTTATATGTTTACATACATATGTGTATATATAGTAGATATACGCATATGTATATATGTGTTGTATACACATATTTCCTGGGATGCAGTAATAAATAGATACTTATTTAAGAAATAATTAATGCTTAATAAATGTTTGTTGATTCTTGAAAATACATTTCAATGACTTGTGATTTCCTTGGACGGATCCTATCTTTTCAAGTGAAGTTAGATGCCTGTCTTAATAGGAGGTCTTCTTGAGTAATTGTGGCTGAAAACTTCATCACCCTATAGTCAACCTGGAAATAAAATTCTTTGGCTATTCTGATCCTAAGAAGACAGATACCTGAAATATCATAGAAATACAGAATTATGGTTTGCAAAATATTATGTATCTCATAGGTAAACATAATACATGTGTAATTCTGATACATATCTCATTTGCTTGATACTCAAAACAGTACTGGGAAATAGGGGCTGTTATTCTCCTTATTTTACAGATGAATAACCTGAGTCATTGGGAAGTTAAGTGACTTGCCCAGAGTCATCCAAGTACAATGTGATTGAGGCAGGATTTGAACTAAGGCCATCCTGGTTACAAGCTCAGCAGTCTATACACTGAAACCTGTATGCTAAGTAGCATGGAATAGAGTTTTGTGGAGTGAACAGAAGGCCAGTCTCAGTGTCAAGACCTCATTTTAAGTTCCCACGTCTATAACTACTGGCTGTGTGACTGTGGGCAAGTTTCTAACACTTCAGTACTCAGAAAATTCTCTAAAATAGCAAATTGAATAACAGCTGCATTTGGCACTGGTAGGGATATTATGTTGCCCATTTAGAAATACCTATAAATATGAGAACCAGGAAGACTATAAATGGTCAATCCATCAATAAGTAGTTATTAAGCATCTCCTATGTGCAAGAACTTTCTTATTTATTTTGGATACAAAGACAAAAAGTAAATAGACTCTGACATGTAACTTCGATTCTTTTATCATGGACAATATATGGATGTTAGACAATAAGTGAACAACTATTTATTAAGTACTTACTATGTGCCGATCACTGTACTAAGCACAAGGGACACAAAGAAAGGCCAAATGCAGAGTTCCTGCTCTCAAAGAGCTGAGAGTCTAATAAAGGAGATATCATGTAAATATCTCCGTGTCAAAGAGATACATATAAGTTCAATTCGAAATAATCCAAAAATGGAAAAAAATAATATATAAAAGAATACTGTTCAAAAATATAAAAAAATACAATGTAGTTTTGTGAAAGAGAAGGTTTAGCTTGAGCTGTGCCCCAAATTCATGAGAAATTTGTTGTGCAGGGTGAGGAAAGAGCACAGTTCATTTATGGGGCATAGACATTGCAAAGGCATAGAAATGGGATCTGTCATGTCATGTAGGTCAGATAACTAGATTGTCTTTGGTTGCACCATCTATTATAGCAATATTTCCCATCTTTCTCTGATAAATTAAAATGCTACCAAACACCAATACATTTGAATAACAATACCAAAATGTATTGTAAAGACCCAGGGTAATTTAACATTCTAAATGTAATAAACTTGCATATTTATTAAGTGCTTACAATAACTTTAATTATAAAGTTTGCCTCCAAAAGTTCAAAGTTATGATTGAAATATATTGTATTCTCCTATAATTATAAATATGTATATATATAAAAGCATAAACTCCAATTATAAAATGATTATGATTGCTTATGTGGCATATTCTATGAGAATTAAAAGTAATCTAGCAAGATTTCAAATGTTTATTTTGATCTATAAAACCACATTCTACTTATGAATTTTGTTGAATATAAATAATATTTAATGAGACAAGCTACAACTTGGAAGAAGTCAACATTATATATAATGAGCATATACAAACATAATGTTAATGCTGAGCTTTTTATTAGTACAAGGCTTTGGAATATTTGGCTGAACAAAAGTGAAATACTATTTAAATATGCTTCTGGATCAAATTTATTTCTGTATTTTATTGAAATTAAAACAAATCAAAATGTTTGCTTACTCAAGTACATGGTACAAAATTGTAGAAGCATTTATGTGCTCTCTTGTGGAGAGACAGAAATCCTTCTTTTATTTTTAGCTACTGAAACAAGAGATACAAATGAAGAGACAGATATATTGGAAAATATTTACTTTTCTACTAATTTATGATGTTTTATATTAAATGATATATATATATATATTACGTGTAGTTCAATTGCATTTGTTACTTCGTTTTTAATGATATTTATACATAAGCTCATCTTTGTAAGAAATGAATATATTCATATGTATCCTTTTTTCTTCTACCACTGGTGCACTAATGCATAGAAACTGTGCAGAACAACTGACCAGTGTTGGCAATCAGTTCATTTAAAAATATGTAAGACAGAATAGTAACATAACTGGAAAGTGAGTTCACATTGGGAAATAACCTCCATTATGTCCTCAGAGGGAGCCAGAGCCAGATTATACATATATGTGTGTGTGTGTGCGCGCGTGTGTGTGTGTGTGTGTATGTATGTGTGTGTATGTGTATATATATATGTATATATATGAGGATATGGGGGGTGGGTTTGTGCATGTGTGTGCATACATATACCTCATCTATGTATACGCACATGCATTTAATTCTTTTGGTGTGCCAATGGATTGTTATTCAAATAATTCAAATATATGAAACAGAATTCATGTGGACTTTGATGTAATTCATGCGGTGCTTACCGCCAACAATGTAGATGACAATCTTCCTGTCTATTTCTACCCACCTAGTCTGTGTGAGCAACATCCTTGTCCTCCAATAAACCTGCCCCAAGGTCCAAACCAGCAGCCTAGGGGCCTTCCTCTAATTCTCTTGATATTTCAGGAACAAATACATAAATACAATTTCTGTAAATGAGTGCATCAGTGGTAGAAGAGAAGACACAGATGAAGATATTCATTCCTTACAATTATATAAATCTGTTACTAAACATATATCTCCAATTTTTAAGTGAATAGAATACTTTACTCCCTTATCAAATCATTGTATAAAAGGATTTTGAAAGGATTATAGAGCACAGAGAAAACTAAAAACAGCTAATGTCATATCATAAGAAATGATGTCATAGGGGCCGCTAGGTGGTGCTGTGAGTGGAGTACCAGCCCTGGAGTCAGAAGGACCTGAGTTCAAATCCAGCTTCAAGACACTTGACACACTTGCAAGCTGTGTGACCTTGGGCAAGTCACTTAACCCCAATTGCCCTGCCTTCCCCACCTCTCTCTCCTCTGGCATTGCCACTACACTGGTTGATGATCTCATCCTGTAACCCCTGGCCTATTTCAAAAGCCTGCTGATTTGTCTACCTGTCATAAATCTCTTTTGTCTCTAATCAACTTTCAGTCAGCTGCCAAAGTGATCACATGTTTGATTGTCACTCCCAGTCCTGAGTCTCTCTGTAATTTCCAAGATCAAATATAGATCCTCTGTATGGCATTCAAAAGTTTACATAATCTTCCACTTTCTGCCTCTGTAGTCTTTTTATTCTTTAACTCTCAAGCATCTACTCTGCAACCTTGTGACACTTTCCTCTTTGCTGTTACTCAAGCAAAACATTCCATCTCCCAACTGAGGAAATGTTCACTTGGGTTGTTTCAAAGCCTGGAATTCTCTCCCTCCTCATCTCCACCTCCTGCTGCCTTCATATCATAGATAAAATACTACTTTCATTAAAAATTCTTTCCTGACCTCTCCCCTACCCTGAGCTAGAATCTTCTATTTATTATCTCCAATATGTTGTGTGTATATTCCGCTTATTCCTAGTTGTTTGCATGTTGTTTCCCCCAATAAATTGTGAGATTATTGGGAACAGTGACTGTCTTTTGCCTTTCTTTTATCCTCAAATTTAGCACAGTGTCTAGAACATAGTAAGTGCTTAATAAATACTTATTGACTTAGTGAAATATTGTAAAATGGCATTTACATTTCAGACCGTACCACTGGACATTTAAATGAAATTAGAGTATCATTAGATCATTCAAGAAAATAAAAATCAATAATCATGTGGGTTTAAGCACATTTCTGAAACTCAAGTCCTCCTACAAAACACATTTACAGCTCCATTTCCTCCACCTGCAACGCAGAGCAATGCCATAACCACTCATACTCAGTAGGATGCAAAAGGATTCCTAAGAGATTAAGAAGATGAACTTCTCAGTACAACATCCTCTGGTTTCCACATTTGATCTCATTTTCCTTTATTCTAGACTTCTTTTCTGATTCTCCTACCAAGGTTTTTTTTTTTTCCTTCTAACTTGCTTTCATACTGCCGTTCTTCTAGACTTTTGACTATTCTTATTCATGGGCTACTAGATCTCTGCTCTCATTTCTGTTTGGAGATATTTTTGTAGTTCATTTTCTTTTTATTTAATTAATCTATCACTCCCTGGTTGTCTTCCATTCCTGGCAATTTACTGTCTGTCTCCATTACACTCCTATAGCTCCTGCCTCAGCTTGTGAATCTCTTGTTTTATTCAAGTACTTGTCAATTACATGTTTTTAAAAGTTTGGCAAGGGTTGGTGAGGACTCTCTTCATAGCCTCCTTCACGTCCTTGTTCCTCAGGCTATAGATCATAGGATTCAGCATGGGGATCACTAGTGTATAAAACACCGAAGCCATTTTATCAGTATCTAAGGAATGGTTTGACTGGGGCTGCAGATACATGAAAAGGAGAGTCCCATAGAAAATAGTGACAGCTGTCATGTGGGAAGCACAGGTGGAGAAGGCTTTCTGTCTCCCTTCTGCTGAACGTATCCTCAGGATGGCCAAGATGATGTGGAAGTAGGACACCAGCACAATTGTCATGGAAAAGAAGAGATTGGTAGCTGCAGAGATATAGACTACTGTTTCCGGCATATGGATGCCAGAGCAAGATAAAGCTAACAAAGGAACATTATCACAGTAAAAATGATTAATGACATTTGAAGAACAGTAGGACATTGAGAAAACACAAGAGGTGACTGTCACTGACGTTGAGAAGCTATAAATGTAAGTAAGGACAACAAGTACAATGCAAACCTTCCGTGATACCACAACCATATATAAAAGGGGATTGCAAATAGCCACATAGCGGTCATAGGCCATGACAGCCAACATGAAAATCTCAGCAACAATGAAGACTAAGAAGCCTCCATGCTGGGTTGCACATCCATAGTAGGAAATGGTTTTCTTCTCTACCAAGAAATTGATCAGCATCTGGGGAGCAATGACAGTGGAATTACCAAGATTGATGATAGCCAAGTGTCTAAGGAAAAAATACATGGGAGTTTGAAGTTGCAAATCTATACTAGTGAGTGTGATGATTCCTACATTTCCGGTCACTGTCACTCCATAGATTGCTAAGAAGATGAAGAAGAGGGGAACTTGAAGCTCTGGATTTTCTGAGACTCCAATGAGGATGAATGTGGTCACATGGGAGAGATTTCCTGGAAGCATTTTTGATTGGGTTCACCTGCTCTGGGAATAAATAGAAAAACAATTTAGAAAGCCAAGAATGATTTTTCTATAACTTACATCTCAAGTAAATCACTTTATCCTGGGATTAAGTTTTGTTTTGTTAACTATTTGGAGAAGTCTGTCTTAGATTTGGTGAGATAGTTTCCCTGGTTCCTTAACTATTGAGATAGGTTCAAAAAAGTGGATAATTAAAATTTCGAAGTGAGAATTTACACCTTGACATTAGCAAAAAGTGTAAATCAAGGCTTGATTTATTATGTTGTTGAATGTCTAGATGTAAGGATGGAGGAAACACTAATAATGAAGATTAAACTTAAAAGTGCATATTGAGTACAGCCTCTCCACCCACAGCTAGCTAGCTAGATGAGAAAATAATGCAAAGTGTCTTCCAGATTAAAGTCTCTGATCCTTGAGTTAATAAAATGAGTAGCTGTATAGATTGAAAGCTGTTACTTTCCTTGGTAACTCTTACAGATAGGAGAAGTGTGCTAAGCAAATAGAAAGTGGTCAGTAAACACTTCTGAGACACAATACTTAAATTGTCTAGTAATCATACAGGAAGTTTCTCCCATTCCCTCTTAATTTCAGTGGCTACTTTCTGTTGATAATCTAAAATTTATGCTGTATACACCTTGTGTGGTCTTCATGTTGTCTCACTCAGTTGAATATACATGTAGATAGATGGATAGAAAGATAGATAGATAGATAGATAGATAGATAGATAGATAGATAGATAGATATAGATAGATAGACGTATATCTCCAACAATTAGCAAAGATCTTGACTCATAGTGGGCTCTTTAGCATTATTTATTAACCAATTGACTGACAATTCTCTCTTCTGAGTAAACCAATCATAATTTTAATCTACAAGGTTGCTATTTGTCAAAAAAAAAAAAAAGAATTGTCATGGGGGAAAAACATGTGGTGACCAATAAATTTATGCTTGATATAATCGTGTTCATAGTAATTATGCAAATATCTCCAAAAGTTAGTAAAATATTAGACTGAATTAATGGAAGCATAATGTTTAGAGTGAATTGGATCAAGTCCCCATCTCAGTTACCTTGATCAAACCCGAAATTTGTTTCATTTCTAGGCACAATATTGTAGGAAGCATATTAACGAACTGGTAAATGACTTTGATGAGAAGAACACTTGAAATTTTACTATGTAACTATTAGGTAAAGGAAGTAGAAATGATTAATCTAGAGAATGGAAGGCTTGGAATTGATTGGGATAAAGCATCTATTTTCAAAAATTTGAAGAATTGTCAAAAAAGAAAGATTTTTCTGGTTCTGCTTGACTCATCAAAGCAGAAATAAGAACAATACATAGAAGTGGCAGAAAAGTAAATTTTGATAAAGCAAAATGATACATAAAAAATCAAACTTCTAAACTGAAATAACCCATTTGTCAAGGCTGAGAGTTTGCCATCACTGGGTTCTTCAAGTAGAGGCTTTGGGTGAGACACATTTCAAATTCAGAATCCACACAATTGATTGTGAGAGAAGAGCACATTGCGACCTTGTGTAAATGAATGACTTATAGAAAAGAAACTAAAATATCTGAGCTGGGGTTGTGGTGTACTATAGTATTTTGAGTCCATAGTTTCCTGCTAAAGGCATGATTGTTACTTATTTAAGTTTTTCTCAATGGTTTAGGCAATATTGAAGCTGGAGTGTTCATGAATGTGATCAGATCAGGCATATTCCAAAGTTGAGTTTTTTTAAGTCTCCATTTTTCATTGATAAATACAAAGAGGCTGACATTCAAAGGACATTTGAAAAAAAATTAGCTTTTCCAAGTTCCTTTGGGGCACAATATACTCATAGAAACAACAATAATAACAATAATAATAATAAATTTGAAAGTCTTAGGTGCATGTCCCACCAGAGTCCTCTGTTGAGGTATTGATTCTGCCTAGCCCCAGTGAGTTGAACTCTGATCAAAGGTTGAGATTACAAAAAGGTAGATTTCATCCAGGGATCTGCCAAAAAAATTTTCAGTGTGAGAATTTATACACTTTAGTAACCAATGAATATAAGAGCTTGGTTTGTCATTTTGTTAATTCTAATCTAGACTCATGAAAGTGATGGAGAAAATATTAATAATGCAGATTAAATTTAAAATTATATCATACATATTCATTTTTTAACAACCAGTTATGAAATATATCTTTCCACACTACTGATTTCATCTCCATGCAAAGTATAAGATAGAGTACCGGCTCTACCAAAGTGTACTTTGGGAGTGTGACCATCGTTATGATAAACACATGCTCTTTATTATGTAATTTTCATAGGAGACTCTCATACCTGACGATTGGTATCTATTTCCTCGTAGGAAAGGCTCAGATTCATTTAAGGTAGTAGCTAAATCCTCCATTTTAGCGAGTTCCTAATAGTGACCCATTCAATGAGTCAAAATGGTGAGGTGGGTTTGAGTCTACAGATTTCAAAGTCTCTTGACTCAAACTAACCAACAGTATAGCTAATATCACAAGAGCAATTAAAAACAATGGTAGAGTCTCACACGAAGTTAGCTACATGGGAAAAATATTATATTGTTGGGGAAACATTATTATATTGCTTAAATGTAACTTTATGTGGTCTTCCCCAAGAATGTCAGTACACCACAGTAACCTTCCAGGAATTCTGGAGAAGGCTGCAAGGAATTTGGGGCATCCCCAGATCCCTCATCTGCCCAAAACATTGTCATGTTGAGTCTTCACAACCAGGTCTTTTGGGGTCTACCCCAGCTTGTGTTTTGTGTTGTCTTATGTTTTGATTTCACCTAAATTTTCTGGAATGTTGATATTCATTCATATCCATCTCAATCTACCTTGCTTTCAAATTGATCTCTCAGTAAAACTACCCAACTACATATATGTGGTTCATCTGTAGGCACCCTTGTCTAAATCGGTATAATGTAAACTTTCCAGAATCTGGATGAGAGGGAGCCATATGTTCTTTCTAGCTTGTGCACCTCTACCATATGATGTAACAAATTTCTTTCTAAAACTATTTCAGATTTTGGCATTTGTTCTCATGAACAACAACTTAGAAGACTGATGATCATCTAAAAAAAATCTGCATGGTGATGACTGATGGGACTGATTATGGTGAGTAACCCATAGAAAGAGCAGGATCTGACATGGACATATCAGCAGAAATACAAGAATATATTGAGAACCAAGCAAAATGTCCTTCTTAAGCCAGAACAAAGCTGAGAATTCCTAATTCTTCCTTTCCTGTGATATTGTAGGGTACCATCTCTTCACAATACTTCTAACATTATTCCTCAGCCTCATTCCCATGGCCTTCCTAGTTGTGGAATTCTGTGTCTTTATGGGGACTAGTCTTCTTATCACATATTCATTGTGTTTCATGCTTAAAAGAGTGGTAATGGTCATCCTCCCTCTGGAATCCAGATCTCTAAATAAAAGGTACAGTGCTCCTTTCTCTCATCTTTTTTTTTTTTTTTGAAGTGGAAGGCAAGGCAATCAGGATTAAGTGACTTGGCCAAAGTCACACAGCTAGTAAATGTCAAATGTCTGAGGCTGGATTTGAACGTAGGTCCTCTTGACTTCAGGGCCAGTGCTCTATTCACTGAGCCACATAGCTACCCCTAATCTTTTTCCATGTTTTTTTTTTCTTCTTCTCTTAGCAGGTCACCTTGACCTACTCTGAGATAAGCATAATCAAACTATAGAATGTTTTCACTTACTCTACCAAGCAGGGATTAGGGAGGGAACGGGACAACAATTATCACAAATTCACTTAAACCAAGATATATCATCATCTGGGAGATACTGTAGATATTTGTCCAAATCTACCTGTCTCACCCAAGCATCCCAGAAAACATTAGAAACATTAGGATTCTACTTTCTAGAACCTATCATATCTACACAATACCTACAAAAAGCATTCTTATAGTACTATATACTCCTGCATGTATATTTAATCTCTAAGGAGTCTTCAGTTCAATTATTCCTCCAATGCAGATAATTTATATTCAAGTACTTTGCACAAACCTTATGACCATTTTCACCTATAAATGGTTCAATGCTTTATTTGGATTATTCATTGTTTCCAAATACCTACTCAGTCCTCTAGTATCAAATGTGTTGCATTTAACTATATTCCACTTCCATTTACCTTCTTAAGCTTTAAGCATACAATTCTGTCCCATTCAGATCATGTTTTATCTATGCCCCCCCTCCTCAGGACTTCCTGAATATGTATCACACTAGTTGTGTTCGAGGAATGCAATACCATTGTGACAACTTCCCAGGCAAAATGTAATTGAGAGTTAAAATTCTTCCCCTTAACTATCAAATATAGCTTTCTTTAACCTAATGTAAATTATTAGATTCCCTAGGGTACAGTAGTTGTTTGGTCAGTTTTCAGTTGTATACGATGCTTTGTGAGCCCATTTGTGGTTTACTTGGCAAAGATACTGGAGTGATTTGCCATGCCTTCTCTGGCTCATTATACAGATAAGGAAACTAAGGGAAAACAGTTAAATGACTTGCTCAGGTTCACACAGTGAATGAGTATTTGAACTCAAGGAAATGAGTCTTCTTGACTCCTGTCTGGACACTCTAACCACTGAGCTATCAAGCTGCCCCTAGGGTACAGTATTCTACCATTAGCTCAAGTAGTCGAATTCCTAATTCCTTACTTCCTTTCCTTCTGATGTCATTTGAGAAACACAATGATAGAAGTGGATTCAGAGTCAGGAATTCCTGCTGTGGCTGTCAATCTTGGACAAAGCAAAGAATTCCTCTCTTCTCACTCCTTTTCTACCTCTGATTAGCTGTGTGATCCATCTTGGGTTGGTTAACTTCTCAGTATCCCAGACTGCTCTCCAACAGTTTGAACAAGAGTTGCAGATTGATAGAAGGAAGTCTGTACAGAGTTGGAAAAAAAAAAAAAAGCTCAAGATAAGAAAAAGATTAGGAAAAGTTTGCAGTTATTTTTTTTTTCTATTTTAAGCTCATAACTTATTTTCTAGAAAACAGATGTGAACAATATCCAATCCTTGGGCTCATCTAAGCACCATGGAGACAGAAATAATATTCCAGACCTTAGAGTGGTGACTGTCTATGCAACATAATGCTAGCTTGATTAGTACAGTGAAGGCTGCTTTGGTTTTGATTACATTGCTCTGCTGTGGCAAAATAAATAAATAAATCAGAAACGAGTACAGTGGGATAGTGCAACTTACCCGTTGAGGTGAAAAGCTGTGACCTGAGCTCAAATGGTCTAACTGCATGAACTTCACTAGGGTTTTGACTTGTTCCTGAAGCATCCAGAACCCTCTGATTAGTAATAAATTATGTGTCTCCAGTCTCATATAAATCAGAAAAAAAAAAAACAATCTCCAACATACAGAGTCTTCCCCAGGGGAATAAAGGAATATTGGGGACTCATTACTAAGGTCTCTTTCCATCATCCTGCTCCCCAAGTGAATATATAAAAAAGAATTTGGGAATTAGAGTTATTACTTTTACAAATATTTTTTTTCTGGTGGAATATTGCCAGGAATTATTTTTAACACGCAATTTTTACCCAATTAGAACTTATTCTAGCGAGTCTCAGTCTCAATATTTCTCATTTATTCTGACCGTTGCTCTCACTTCTCCTTTCCTTCCTGGATTTCCCCACCTCCCCATTTCCCTTTGAACTTTATCATGATTTAGTAAATTTATATTTCTAAACAAAGAATCTGTAAGATATTTTCCTATTTTCAAGGGTATGTCTCATTGTTACTGGTCATATGACTCAAGTAGCATAACTTACGTTTCAATCAATTGCCAATGACAAAGTACATAAGGGACAAATGAGAATAATCAACATAGTGAAGGCACTAGAATTAAAGGGAAATTAGAGAGGGTGGCAAGAGCTACTGCCCAAATCTAGGATTCTTCTTCTAGGTTAATGGAACCCTCTGTTTCCATCTGTCCCAATCAGTGCCATCACTCTGGGCATTTTCTCTCAGCAATCTTTACTTTTGAAGAAGGAAATGGCAAGCCACTCCAGTATCTTTGCCAAGAAAACCCCAAATGGGATCCTGAAGTATCAGACATGACCAAAATGACTGAACAATAATAATCTTTGCTTTGGCCACTGTGTTGGTGCGTTGTTAATGCAGGCAGGATTTCTGTCTAGGTACGTGTATTAGTAGGATGGAATAGAGATTCCCAAAATGAGCATATCATTACTATCCCATCCTGGGTCAGTAGTGGGAATAGCATCCATTCCCAGGGGATATTTCATAGGGTCAGAGCTAACCAAATGGTTCCCAAACTTCTGGGCCTGTTCCCATAACCTCCTCTCTTCCTCAATGGTACAACAGGTGGAGAAGAGGATATTCGAGTTGCCCCAAGAAAGCTTGAATTGAAGAGACACATCCCTAAAATCCTCAGTAAGCTTAGTGAGATCTTCGGAGTATCAATCTACTTTTTTTTTAAACTCGGTGAGGTCTGAAATGAACAAAGGGATGTGCACTCTAATTATTACACTGAGGAGGCAGCTATTTCCCTTAGAGGAAAAAGCCTGTGGTAGAATACAGGTTGGGAGGAAGGGAGATAGGAAGTTCCACTTCTTTGGAGAGAGGGATTAGGGAGTGAGGGCCAAACTGGCTTGGACTGCAAGGCAAGGTGCAAGATCTGCTGGCATGGGAGGAGGGGGAGGGGTCAGAGGAGGAGTTATTGCTGGGACTGCTATGATTGTGAGGTTGGGTGTGGGGCCTGGGGTGGGGGGAGGGGGCGGGGTCAAAACAATTCCACCTTATTTTTTTTTTCTTCAGAGGACTAATCATCTTGATAATTTCCCTCAGTCACCTAAATTGATTTTGAATACAATGATACTTTTGTGTGGGGTGAAAGACCCTCACCAATTAAAAAAAATAATTTTTAATAAAGAGCCATCTCAAGGTGGGAACAGAAATAAATTTTATTCAGTTCTCGCGAGAAAAGGGTGTCCTCTGCCAGAACAGGGTTAGCAAGAAGGAGGCAGGGTACAGAAGGCAAGCAGGGAATTAAATACCCTTGTATAAACAATTCTAAGAAACCCCACCCCAGAGGCCAAACCCCCATTCCCATTTGGCAGGGTCAAGTGGCCTCATAATCTAACAAGGAATAAGGAAATAAGTTTTTACCCAATACAAGCACAGAAACTACAGAATTACCTTATAGGGGGAAATAGGCAAGGGGAGGGGGAGAGGGGAGTACCATATGATTTCCCCAAAATCATATGATTTACAGGAAATGAAACTTAGGCTGAGGTGACATCTATAAATCTAAAGAAGGAGAATAGGGGAAAAGGGGAGGGGGAAAACCTTCTTTTCTCCCTCATGGTAAAGAAAGCAGGTCACAGTGATCCTATTCTTATTTGGTAAATCTTTAAACCAGAACTAGAAGAAAGAACAAAAACTTCAGGGGAAAAAAAAAACATTCCTAAAGGCTAAATAATCAGATTCCCACAGACTCAAATTTATTTCGTTTCCCTTTTCTCTAAATATTGAAAACATTTAAGATATAGATACATACATATATATGTATATATGCACATATATACATATATACACACATATATATATATCTTCCTTGTGAAATCTTCACACTTTATTGTCTCACTACCTCCTACACTTTTAACTACCCACAAAGATAAGCAATTTAAAAATCAAAACAAAACAATAGCCACATCAATTCTGGCAGCAACTACAACAAGAGCAAGAAAACTACCCCAGAATTGAAAACTACCCCAGAATTCGTTTGTTTTTTTTTTTAAAGCCCCAGGGAGGGCTTTCACAGAAAGCAAAACGTTTTTTTTTTCTTTTTCTTCCAATAGAATATTTTTAAAAGAGGTTTGGACTATGGTTTCTGAATAACACTCAATGTACCTATCACTTAGAGTTTAGTTACACTTTTACCTACTTGGTACTTTTTCCAATGTGTGCTCAAAATGTTCAAAAATCCAGTTCTCTAGAAAAATAAAATCACAGGCTAACTTTGAAATTTCATCTGCATTGTTAGCACTAAGTATAAACATAACAATGATTCAAGACCTGCATTATAGTGATTGTCAAATTCAGTTGACTGAATCACACATTATCCCCAATTCCCAGACCTATGAATTCCCTGAGGCTGACCAGATATTATTACTCTTAACCTCAGACTATTTTGTAAATGTCCTAAACCCTCCACTCCAGATTCCCAAGCTTTCTCTAAGGACTTTCAGTAATTATACAAAACAACTTACCTTGTGAAACCACAGAATATTATCATTCCCTCCCACCTGAAGCCTGAATTGATTTTGAATACAATGATACTTTTAACTATGGTTTAACCCTTTCCACTTGCACCCAAGTCATTCCCCTTGCCTGACCCCTCCCACCCAGCCTCCTCCTTGGGTACCCCAGTACTTGCTATGTGGCACACCAAGCTGCAGCTTACTCTCATCAATGAAAGATCTTGGTTTTGCTATCTTGGCTGTTTTGTCTTGGATTCAGGTTGACCTGATTTATTTTGCATGATGTGTAAATGCTCACATACACATGGTTTCCTCATTGATCTGATTTTCCTTCATTCTAGACTCTTTTCTGATTTACCCCTAAGAATTTATTTTTCCTTCTAACTTGCCTTCATCTTGCCCTTTTCTGGGCTCCTGACTGTGTTAAGTCATGGACTACCAGATCTCTGCTTTCATTTCTGTTCTGAGACATATTTATAGTTTCTTTTCTGTTTACTTAATTAATTTATCAGTGCCTGATTGTCTTCCATTCCTGGCAAATTATTGTCTGTCCCCATCACACTTCTATAATTCCTGCCTTGCATTATTGATGAGGTCAGAGTTGGGAGAGCTGGTCCATCAAATGTGAAAGAATTCACTTAGACCTTCTCTGTAGCCATTGGGAGCTTTATTGATGCAAAAGCAGCAGGCCTGAGATTTAGCAAGGAGCTAAAAAAAAGGCACTGAAGTAGGGAAGGAACCAGACTTATACAGACCAAAAGCTATACAGCCTGCACGATGATTTTAGGGTTTCTTATGGGGGTTAGAGATTTAGGGATAGGATAAGTCTAACATAGGTAGAGGACAACAATTGACACAAGATAAGGGAGACATTTTATGACCCAAGGTGGGACAGGAGACAAGGAATTTCCTGGTCCAGGATAAGGGGGACGTTTTGTGGTAACTCAAGATAAGGGGAGGAGACTTTAGGGCACCAGGGAGAGAAACTCATCCCTTAGGGCACCTTTGTTATCAAAATACATTAGGGTGTCTCCACATTAGAGGACAAACCAGGGAAGAGGCAATTTAGTCCTTAGGGCACTGTACAAATCTACATCATTATGAATCTCTAGATTTCTTCAACTATTTGTCAAATCACATGTTTTTTAAAATTTGGCGAGGGTTGGTGAGGACTCTCTTCAAAGCCTCCTTCACATCCTTGTTCCTCAGGCTATAGATCATAGGATTCAGCATGGGGATCACTAGAGTGTAAAACACAGAAGCTACTTTATCAGTATCTAAGGAATGGTGTGACTGGGGCTGCAGATACATGAAAAGGAGAGTCCCATAGAAAACAGTGACAGCTGTCATGTGGGAAGCACAGGTGGAGAAGGCTTTCTGTCTCCCTTCTGCTGAACGTATCCTCAGGATGGCCAAGATGATGTGGAAGTAGGACACCAGCACAATTGTCATGGAAAAGAAGAGATTGATAGCTGCAGAGATGAAGACTATTCTCTCTGGGATCTTGATCCCAGAGCAAGATAAAGCTAACAAAGGAACATTATCACAGTAAAAATGATTAATGACATTGGAAGAACAGTAGGACAATGAGAAAACATAAGAGGTGACTGTCACTGACGTTGAGAAGCTATAAATGTAAGTAAGGACAACGAGTAGCATGCAAATCTTCCGTGACACCACAACCATGTATAATAGGGGATTGCAAATAGCCACATAGCGGTCATAGGCCATGACAGCCAACATGAAAGTCTCAGCAATAATGAAGACTAAGAAGCCTCCAAGTTGGGTTGCACATCCATAGTAGGAAATGGTTTTCTTCTCTACCAAGAAATTGATCAGCATCTGGGGAGTAATGACAGTGGAATTACCAAGATTGATGATAGCCAAGTGTCTAAGGAAAAAATACATGGGAGTTTGAAGTCGAGAATCAATACTAGTGAGTGTGATGATAGCCACATTTCCAGTTACTGTCACTCCATAGATTGCTAAGAAGAAGAAGAAGAGGGGAACTTGAAGCTCTGGATTTTCTGAGACTCCAATGAGGATGAATGTGGTCACATGGGAGAGATTTCGTGGAAGCATTTTTGATTGGTTTCATCTGCTATGGGAATGAATGGAAAAACAGTTTAGAAAGACAAGGATGATTCTTCTAGAACTTGAATCTCAAATAAACCACTATATCCTGGGATTAAAGTTTGTTTTTGATTTCTTTTGTTTTGTTTTTAGTCTTTGGAGAAACTTGTCTTAGATTTGTAGAGATATTTTACCTGATTACTGATCTATTTAGATGGGTTCCAAAGAGCTGATTATTAAATTTTCAGTGGGAAAATTTACACATTAGAATTATAAAAAAGCATAAATCCAGGCTTGCTTTAGTGTATTGTTAAATATCTAAACTTAAGGATGGAGGAATAAAGTTAATAATTAAGATTAAACATAAAAGTGAATATTGAGTACAGCTGTTCCACCCACAACTAGCTAGCTAGATGAGAAAATAATGTCAAGTGTCTTCCAGATTCAAATCTCCGATCCTTGAGTTAATAAAATGAATAGCTGTTATTTTCCTTGGTTTCTCTCACATGTAGAAGTGTGCTAAACACATAGAAAATGATCAGTAAACACTTGTGAGACACTGCACTGAAGTTGTGCAGTAATTTACAAGAAGTCTTTCTCAGTCCCCCTTAATTTCAGTACTTTCTCTACATTCATCATCTACAATTTATCCTGTCTAAACTTTGTTTGTAAATAATGATTTTCATGTTGTCTCTCTCACTGGACCACGTAGTTCTTGAGAGCAGGCATTGTCTTTTCCCAAGATATATATATATACACACACACGTGTGTGTGTGTGTGTGTGTGTGTGTGTGTGTGTATGAGATGTGTGTGTGTATGTGTATCCAGCAATTAGCAATGATCTTGATTCATAGAAGGCTCTTAACCATTATTTATTGACCAGCTGATTGATAATTCTCTCTCTTCTGAGGAAAACAATCATAATTTTAAGTTCTAATATTGCTAAGACAAGAATTGATATAGGGGAAGAATATGATTGATATAAGTTTTTATGGATTTTGTGAATGCCTTAAGAAATAAATAAAACATTAAACTGAATTAATATGAGCATAATGTTAAGAATGAATGTTAAGGAGAGTCCAACTTTCTTCTGCCCCAATCAAACTCAAATTTGTTTCATTCCTGGGTATAACATTTTAGGAAGCATACTGACAAACTGGCATTTTTTTTTGGGGGGGGGGAAACACTTGAAACTTTTCCACATAACTGTAAGGTAAAGGAATGGAAATGATTAACCTAGAGAAAAGAAGATTTAGAATTGGTTAAAATAAGGCATCCATCTTTAAAAATTTAAAGAACTGTCAAAAAAAGAAAGATTTTTTTTTTCTAATTCTGCTTGGCTCATCAAAATACAAATAAGAACAAAACATAGAAGTGGCAGAAAAAAAGCAAATTTTGTAAGCAAAATTGTAAAAATAAAAATCAAATTTCTAAACTGAAATGACCCATTTGTGGAATGTGAGAGTTTGCCATCTCTGAGTACTTCAAGTAGAGACTTGAGGTGAGATAGATTTAAAATTCAGAATCCATGCAACTGATTGTGAGAGAAGAACACGTTCTGAGCTTGTGTAAATGAATGACTGATAGGAAAAAAAAACCCAAAATATCTCAGTTTGGTTTGTGGTATACTGTAGTATTTTGAGTCCATACTTCAAAGCTGTGTTCCAGAAGACATTTTAAAGGCATAATTGTGACTTAAGTTTTGCTCAAAGGTTTTTAGGCAATGTTGAAGCTGGAGTGAGCATGAATGTGATCAGATCAGGGATAATCCAGAGGATTGTTTGTTTTTTTTTTTTTTCAAGTCTCCACCTTTCATTGATAAATACAAAGAGATGTACATTAAAAGCGCACTTGGAAAAATTAACTTTTCCAAGTTCTTCTAGGGCACAATATAGCAAAAATTTAAGAAAAATCCAAAGGTCCTAGGTTCAAGTCCCACCAGAGTCCTTTCTTGAAGTATTGATTCTGCCTAGCCCCAAAGAGTTCAACTTTGATCAAAGATGGAGAGTACAAAGAGGTAGATGTCAACCAGGGGTCTGCTCAAACCAGCCCCAGGTACTCTATTAAATGGTTAAATTTTTAGTGCGAAAATCTACATTTCGGAAACTAGCAAATAGAAGTGCTTGATTTGTCATTTTATTGCTTGTCTAGACTTTTGAAAGTGATAGAGAAAGTGCTAATAATGCAGATTAAATTTTGAGTTGTTTTCTATGTATTTATTTTTTAAAGCCATTTATGAAATATTTCTTTGCACACTACTGATTCCAATGCAATGACTCCATGCAAAGTATAAAGTGGAGCACAACCTCTAACAAAGTATACCTTGGAAGTATGATAATCTTTATGATAAACACATACCCTTTATAATATAATCTTTATTCTTAGGAGACTCTCATACCTGATGATTAGCATCTTTTTCCTTCCAGAAGAAAAATTTCATTTAAAGTAGTGGCAAGATCCACCATTTTGGTGAGTTACTAAGCTCCATATTCAATGAGATAAAGTCATAAAATTGGTTTGAGAAAATAGATTTCAAAGTCCATTGACTCAAGCTGCCCAACAATAAAGCAAAGATCACAAGAGCAATGAAAACAGTAGTAGAGTCTCACATAAAGTTAACTTTGTGGGGAAAACACTTTATCATATTTTGGGGGGGGAAACAATTATTATACTGTTTAAATTGAAGTTTATGTGGTCTTCGCCCAGAATGTCAGCTGACCCCAGAAACTTTCTAGAAATGCTAGAGATGGCTACATGGAATTTGGGGTCCCCCAGGTCCCAGATCCACCCCAAACATGGTGGTGTTGGGTTCCTACAACCAGGTCTTGTTTGGATCTATCCAAGCTTGTGTTTTGCATTCTCTTGTGTTTTGGCTTCACCCCAATTTTATGATATTTCTTCTTACCCATCTCAATCTACTTTGCTTTCAAGTTGACTTCTCAGTAAAACTTCCCAACTCCACGTATGTGGTTCCTCTCTGGGTATCCTTGTCCATATCCACATGATGTAAAGCTTCCTGAATCTGGATGAGAGTCATAACTCTTTTCTTGCTTGTATACCTCTACCAAATGACCTACATTTTTTGCTTTTAAGACCATTTCAGATTTTGGAATTTGTACTCATGAACAACAACTTAGAAGACTAGTGATCATCCAAAAAAATCTCCATGGCAATGACTGATGGGACTGATTATGGTGGGTAACCTATAGAAGCAGCAGGATGTGACATTGACATAGCAACAGAAATCCAAGAAGATATCGAGACCCAAACACAAAGTCCTTATTAAGCCAGAACAAAGCTAAGAAATCTTCTCTAATTCTTCCTTTCCTATGATAGAGTAGGGTACCATCGTTTCTCAATACTTCCAATATTTTTCCACAGCCTCACTCCAATGGCCTTCCTATTTGTGAAATTCTAGCTCCTAAAGAGAGTAGTCCTCTTATTACATATTCATTGTGTTTTATGCTTGGAAGAATGGAAATGGTCATTTTCCCTCTGGAACTCAAATCTCTAAACAGGAAGTACAGATCACCTTTTTTTTCATCTTTTTATGGGCTTTTTTTTCTTCTTTTAGCAGTTCACCTCGAGATCTGAGATAAATAGTAATAGTCTGAGATAAATAGTAATCATATTATAGAATGTTATCACTTACTCTACCAAGCAGAGGTTAGGTAGGGAATGGGAGAACAGTTATCACAAATTCCTTAAACCATTATATGCCATCACCTTTGGGACGCTGTAAGTCATTGTCCAAATCTCCCTGGCTAACCCAAGCATCCCAGAAAATTCAAGCCTTTGGTCATCAGAACATGAGAAACATGCTGCTAGGATTCCACTTTCCAGAATCTCTAATATCTATGTAATACCAACAAAAACATTCTTATATTAGTATATACTCCTGCAGGGATGTTTAACCTCTGAGCAACCTTCAGTTCATCTGTTCCTCAACTCAGATAACTAATTTATATTCAACTGTTTGGTACAAATATCGAGATGGTTTTTACCTATGAATGGTTCATTGCTTTTCTGGATTGTTCATTGTTTCCAAATACATATTCAATCCTCTTATCAAAAGTCTTACATCTGACTATATTCAGCTTTCTTTTTCCTGTTTAATTTTTAAAAATATAATTCTGTCCCAATCAGATCATATTTTCCCTGCCCTCCCCATCAGAACTACCTGAACATTTATCACATTAGTTATACTCAAAGAATGCAATACAATTATATAAACTTCCCAGGCAAAACATAATTGAAAGTTAAAATTCTTCCCCTTAACTATCAAATGTAGCTTTCTTTAACCCAATGCAAATTATTATGTCCCCTAGGGTACTGTAGCTGTTGTTGTTTGATCAATTTTTAGTTGTGTCTGATTCTTGGTGACCCCATTTGGGGTTTCCATAGCAAAGATGCTTGTGTGATTTGCCATTTCTTTTGCCAGCTCATTTTACAGATGAGGAAACTGAGGCAAACAGGGTTAAGTGACTTGGTCAGGTTCACACAGTGAGTTAGTATGAGGCCAGATTTGAACTCAGGAAGATGAATCTTCCTGACTTCTGGCTGGGCACTGTATCCATTGTGCCTTCAAACTGCCCCTAGGGTATAGTACTCTACCCTTAGCCCAGGTAGTCAAGAGTTCCTAATTCCTTATTTCCCTTCCAAAATCATGTGAGAAACAAAATGGTAGAAATGGATTCAGAGTCAGGAAGTTTTGCTGTGACTGACTATCAAGGTAGGACAGAGCTGAGAATTCTTCTCTAATCTCTTCTTTCCTGCCTCTGATTAGCTGTGTGATCCATCTTGAGTTGGTTAATCTCTCAGTATCCTAGACAGCTCTGTAAGAGTTTGAACAAAAGATGTAGGTGTATTAGAGGAAATCTGTGCAAAGTTGAATAAAAAGCTCAGGATGAAAATAATAAACGTTCAACAGCTATCTTTTTCTGTTTTAAGCTCATAACTTATTTACTAGAACAGAGATTTGAATAGTGTTCCATCCTTGGGCTCATCCAAGCACCCTGGAGACAGAAATAACATCCCATCCTTGAATGTGATGAATGTCTATGCAACATAATGCTAGCTTGACTAGTATATTGAAGATCACTTTGATTTTGATTACAATGTTTTGTTCAGGTTAAAAAAACAAAGTCAGAAACAAGTACAGTGTAATAATACAACTTACCTGCTGAGGAGAAAAGCTGTATTCCAAGTTCATATGGCCCAGCCCCATGAATTGAGCTAGGGTTTTTGCTTGTTCCAAAGGCATCTGGAACTCACTGATTAGTAATAAATTACTGTCTCCAGCTTCGTATAGTTCAGAAAAAAAAAATCTCCAATATACAGAGCTTTCCCCAGGGGAATAGAGGAATACTAGGGATTCATTACTAAGGCCTCTTTCCATATCATCCTGCTCCCCAAGTGAATATAAAAAAAAAAAACAATTTGGGAATTAAAGTTAAGATTTGTACATTTTTTCTGGTGGAATATTGCTGGGACTTATTTTTAACACATAAAAAATAAATGTGACCCAATGGGCCACTGTTAGCTTTCCTAGACCCTATTCTAGCTGGTCTCTATCCTCAATATTTCTTATTTATTCCTATTGCTCCTCTGACTTCCCCTTCCTTCCAGGATTGCCCCCTCCCTTTTATCTCTTTTAACTTTACAATCATTTAGTAAACTAATATTTGTGAATTAAGAATATATTTGATATTTTCCTATTTTCAAGGTTATGTCTCATTATTCACGGTCACATGACTCAAGTAGTATAACTTATGTATCAATCAGTTGCCAATAACAAAGTGCATATAGGACAAATGACAAATTATCAACATAGTGAAACCATAAGAATTAAAGGGAAATTAGGCAAGGTGTCAAGAGCTACTGCTCAGATCTATGATTCTTCTTCCAGCTTCATCAAATAAGTAGTTCCCTTCTGCCCCAATCAGTGCCATTGCTCTGAACATTTTCTCTCAGTTCCTCTGCCAAGCTACATTTTGTGAAAATACAATCTTTACTTTTGGCAAATGGCAAACCACTCCAGCATCTTTGCCAAGAAAACCCCAAATGAGATCAAGAAGAGTCAGCTATGAATAAAATGACTGAAAAACAATAATCTTTGCTTTGGCTACCATGTTGATGTAGGAAGGGTTTCTTTATGGGGAATGGACAGATAAGTGAGAAAGGATTGAGATTCCAAAAAATGAACGTCTCACTACTATTTTCTTTTTCTGAAAGAAAAAAAAGAAAAAAATCCAAAGGAGAGAAAAATAAATTAGGCTTTGTTAATATCTTGTTAGCTTAAATAACCATATCACAAAATTTTTAAAAATGATGGCAAATATCGAAGTGACAACAAGGAGAGGGAGGCATTCTAGGAAGGAAGAGTAAGTGGTAACAACAGGGAGAATAAATGAAGTATTTTCAGCATTAGGCCAGTTGTATTAGGGTACAGGGGAGCCTAAATTGTTGAAATGGAACATTTTGGAAAACAAAATGTAAGTAATAAAAGTCCACTATTTTATACAAAATCTTCTTCATATGTACTTTATTATAAAATTTATGGTTTGAATTATTGTAAATTTCATAATAAAAAGAACACATACAACATGATGCATTATATAAACATATATTACACATATATTTATAGGAATTGTGAACCATTTTTAGCCCCTCCCCCCCCATCACCTGAGAAAGGCCTAAAACCTGGATTAGCCAATCAAGAGAAAGACATTTTTGACCCACCCTTAGCTTAACCTATCATAATGCTTTGCCTGCTTTGGCATAACAGACATGTCTTGTTTTGTTCTCTGAGTGAACCCAAAATGCACCTTCCTGTTTCAGCAACTACAGGGCCTGATGAAGTTGATCAGAAACATTCTTCTTTTTATGACTGTCTAGGGTAGGACACCTTAAATGGAGACTATCTTGAATAATGGGACTTTTTCTTACCTTAGTATTTTATGGACACGTATTATGTTATTATATACATGCACATACATACATACATACATAGTGCACATATACATATATGTGTATATTATGTACATATACACACATATATACAGTATATATGTACTCTATATCTATGAATGTAGATATAGATATATAGTCATGTTAATGATAAAAGAAATTCAGACATCCTGGATCTATAATTTCAATTGATATGTTGACATTCTCTTATCCTACCACATTTACAATCTATCCAATTAAAAAATTCCTTTCTCATATTATGGTTAACACAATCAGAGACTAATTTTAGCTGACACAGGCATCTTAAGCAAGGAAAAGAGAGAGAGAGAGAGATGAGAGGAGATTTCTCTGAAGATATGATATCCCTTTTGGCTATCTGTCCTTGGGCTCATTTTCCGCCATGACTTCCCATGCATGTCTTTATAAGCATGTTCTTTCAGCTTTCAAAGAAATAAATATGCACATGCAGCCTCATTTGGTTTGTCTTACTTAGAGCGAACTCAATAATGTATATATTTGTATTTTTAAATATTTTATATAGGTGTGTATTGTGTGTGTGTGTGTGTAATATGCATGTGTACACATAATATATAAATATAATGTACATGTATACATATATTTATGTGTTTATATATAGATACAAATATAGACACATATAAACATAATTCACATAGCTTTGTCCCAGCCACACTCAAAGGCTAAGGAAAAGGAACATATACCCATAGTATATGTATACTACACATAATTTAAATGAAAGCACCATCTTTGTGAAACATCCAGTCTTTTCTACTCCTTGCCAATTAACATTGCTAATTTTGAACTACCATCTTTAGTGTCTATGACTCATGTTCAGTTTAGTAGGATCTCAGAAGACTTAGAGCTTAAAATATCCAATAGATGGTGAATGGTAAATTGGACAGAGCACTGGATTTGGAGGGGGAGGGAGTGGTCTATATCCTTGGCCCTGTAATCTGCACTTGGGTGATCTTGGGCAAGTCTCCTCAACCTCGCTGCCCTCACTTTTTTCTCCCCAGATCACTAATCCTTTTCAGAAATTCCCCCAGTCATCTAAAATGATTTTGCATATAATGATCCTTTCAACTACCCACAAAGATTAGCAATTTAAATATCAAAAAAGGGGAAAGAAGCCAAGACGGTGTAGTAAAAGCAGAGACTCACTTGACCTCTCCACCAAAACCCTCCAAATACCTGTAAAAAATTACTCTAAACAAATTCTAGGGCAACAGAACCCACAAAAAGACAGAGTGAAACAAATTTCCAGCCCCAGACAACCTGAAAGGTCAATAGGAAAGGCCTGTTGCACCAGTCTGAAAGAAGAGCAGAGTCCAGAAGGATTGAGCAGCTGATCAGATAGGGATTGCTGGGATCTCTTTGCTGGAGCTGAGGCAAAATCCTCTTGCTTTGCTCTTGCTTGGATCTGGATCGCAGTCCTGGGTGGGGAGGAGCACTTGTGTGGCAGGCGTGTGGTGGCAGTGGAGAGGGAATCCTGCTCCAAGGCAGAAAAGAGTGCTTGTGGTTACTCACAGAACAGAGCACAGGCCAGGAGAGGAGTAAATACCTCTCTTTGATTATACCATGTTGGAAGAACTGAAGATTTACAGATCCCTAGAAATATCTCTGAAAGTAGCTGCACAAAACCCCTGAAGCTTAGGGCAGTACACCCTCCACACTGGAAGCAGAGACCTACCGTAACAAAAAGTTAAATAATTGGCTGGGAAAATGAGCAAACACTGAAAAAAAATCATATAGAATCGTACTTTGGTGATAAAGAAGATCAAAACATACAAGCAGAAGACAACAAAATCAAAGCTCCTACATCCAAAGCCTCTAAGAAAAATGTGAATTGGTCTCAGGCCATGAAAGAGCTCAAAAAGGATTTGGAAAATCAAGAGAACTAAAGGAAATACTGGGAAGAGAAATGAGAATGATGCAAGAAAATCATTTAAAAAATGGGCCACCAGCTTGCTAAAGGAGCCAAAAAAATTGCTGAAGAAAATAACACCTTAAAAAATAGACTAACCCAAATGGCAAAAGAGGTCCAAAGGCAATGAGGAGAAGGATGCCTTAAAAAGCAGAATTGGCCAAATGGAAAGAAAGGTCCAAAAGCTCACTGAAGAAAATAATTCCTTAAAAAATTAGAATGGAGCAAATGAATGCTAATGACTTTGTGAGAAATCAAGAAATTATAAAACAGAACCAAAAGAATGAAAAAATAGAAGACAATATGAAATATCTCATTGGAAAAACCACTGACCTGGAAAATAGGTCCAGGTGAGATCATTTAAAAACTGTTGGACTACCTGAAAGCTTTCACTATGGACTTTAATAATTATGCAAAACACCTTTTGAAACCAGAGAATGTTCCATCTGCAGCTCCATTCACTCTGGCTGACCCCTCCCATCTGCAGCTTGGCTAATGCCTCTGCTTTAGTACCTTATCTAAACCTTGTTTCCCCTCACCTCTTCGGGTACCTCATCACTTGCTATGTGCCACCCCAAGCTGCAGCTCACTTGCCTCAATTAAAGTCCTCAATTTTGTTACATAGGCTGTTTTCTCTTGAATTCAAGATAATGTATAAATGCTCACATAAAAGAAAATAACAATAAATGGTCATATACCTGTGCTCCTGACTCCAGCACACCCCTTCTTGTTTTCCATTCATTAATCCTTTGGGTTCACAGATTTCTGAAATTCTCCTTGCTATGCAGAAAGATTGATAATAGATAGCAAGGGGGGTACTTGCTCATAAGCTCCAAAGATCTAAGGTTCATTTTAAATCTGGAATTTTGTTGTTGTTGTTGTTGTTGTTGTTGAGTCATTTCAGTTGTATTCAACTTTCTGTGACCCACTTGGGATTTTCTTGGCAAAGATATTAGAGTGGCTTTGATAAGATTTGAGGTTTAGAAGAGCCCAAAATACCAACATGCTGGGTCCTGCTGAAATGAAATAGACTCAAGCCTTCTTACAGCCAAAGAAAAATAAAATTTATTAAAGATTAGCCATATTGAGTAAAATCTTAAGAAGCTCGAGCATTTGTGAGACTGTATTCACAAGCTGCTGAGCTAGATTAAGTCCAAGCACCTTCATGGAGACAAGATGGAGCTTATATACAGAAAGACTATAGGAGTGGTTCAGGGGTGATGGGAGGAGGGTTATAGGGAGGGTCTTGAGGAGGAGTCTAAGGAGGATCTTGATCAGACTGGGGTGACTAGAGGTCAGACTCCATGAACAGGATTAAGGTGGGAAGTAACTGAAGGCTACCTGGAAATGACAGACAATGGAGGGCTAGGCCAGTTTAAGGGTAACCGATTGAGTCATAGATATTTTGATGGGATCAAAGGTGGGAAATAGCTGGACAATGGAGGGCTAGGATAGGGTAACAGTAACAAGAGATTTGGGCCTAGCTATAATGAAAGGCTTGTGGCCTCAGGCAAAGACCTCATCAAGTGGGAAGATTCACAGAGAGTTCAAGGGATTCCCTGAACCTGTACCCCATCAGCTTGCCATTCCCTTCTCCAACTCATTTTCCAGATGAGGAAACTTAAGTAAATAAGGTTAAGTGACTTATACAGGGTCACACAACTAGTAAATATCTGAGGCTGAATTTGGACTTAGGTCCTTGTAGTAGGAAGGCCAAATTTATGATCTCAAATATAATCATGTATATGTTTGAATGGTCCAAAATCGCAAGGTATGAGAGATTCTCTAAGGAGAAAACAACAAGAAATTTATTTAGGCCCCACCGCAGCAGAACCTTGAACCAGCCTCCCCATTCCAACATCTTGACAAAAAGACTCCAGGCCCAGAAAGCCCATCTCA